>MU223802.1:2682177-2767158 GCA_018584345.1 Thuja plicata | reverse complement strand
TGGATTTATCATTTTATGAGAATCACGCTTCTAACTTCTTATTATTATCATTATATGTTTGAACTTTGAAGTTTTGAACTAATGATGAATGAGCATTGACATGTTACATGTATGGAATCTATGAACATACATATACACATGCATATATATATATCGAAAATATCTATATATATACCCGCGGAATCGGGATCTGGCCCAAAAATATTTTTGCCGAATCCCCGAACCAGAATCAGGATCGGCTACTTAGCTATAAATAGTAAGTCTCAAAACAAAAGCTCTTCCGATGTCCCCATATATCCATGCTACTACCAACTGTTCAGGTGCTTTGCTAAGAATAGTAACCCTGATTTTCCCAAAATAGACACTTACTATAAATAGTAAGTGTACCAATGTGACTCAAACGAAGAGCAATCCTGAACATCCCTGACCTCTGGAGTGGGAAAATAGCCACTGGCTCAACCAACTGGGACCCTCTATCAAACTGATTAGCCTATGAGAGTCAGGAAATAGGCTAATACTCTGAAAGTTGATGTTCACAAAATTGGCGAACAATTGCTGAAATTGATTGTTCAAATATAAGGCATAAAGTATTCATTAAATGACAAAACCTTCATCCAAATGTGAAGACATTCAAATCAAAATGCAATGACTTGAAATGGCCCCAATTGGACAATCAACTTATATCCTTTTTTGTTACATTACACAATTCCTCTAAAGGCCCCTGGCACCCCACCAAAACCAACAACAATCTGATCCTGTACTCAGGTTAGAATCTCCTTGGAACCATACCATGTCCTTCAAAACTTCCAGACCTACCTGGAAACATACTATATACTTTGACTGTACTTTCAGGTGATCTAGGAAGACTTTGCTGGAACATATCTATATATGTGTGTATAGTATACAATGTGTGTTCGTGCGGGCATATACAGGCTGATTCTGGACAGAATAAATAAATTTTGAATTACCAATCATGTGGCATTTTATCCAAGTAGCTGATTCAAATTTAGATGTGGAAAATTTGGTATGCAGATTCTGCCATAAAAAAATTCAGAGATCAGGTTTGTTTTGGGTTTATCTATACAAAAAGATATATATGCATATAAAGCGTAAATATATACATATTTGCAGCCTAGAAACAGTAATTGAGTTCAGAATACCACAAGAACTAACAAATAAAAAAATTATAGAAACCAAATTCACCCAAAAATAAATTGGGGTCTTGGTTTGTTTTGGATTTGTCTATACAAAACTAAAAAAACATAAAAAAACTCGTATAATTAACAAAACCACCATAAAAAATCAAAAATATTACTTCAATGTCAATTTGTCAAGCGCAAACAACATGATAGATATGAAGAAAAAACACACACTGATACTGAGAGAGGGGGTGAATCAATATACAACAAATTTCACTTACTTAACTTTAGCATTCACAAAGCAAAAATCACAAGTAAGATCTAGCATGAAGAACACAAGATGTGCACACAATTTTACATGAAAACCCTCACAGGCGAAAACAATGGCAAAATATTGATTTCATACTAAATTACAAGGTTTGCCTACTGCCATACCCAATCTGGGTTCGGTTCGCACCAGATCTAGGTACCAATCCAGATCGCCTGCAGGTTTGGCAAAATCTTCGCAATTCTTTGCAAAATCTCCTCCATTGTATCCCGCAAAATGTTACTTGCTTTGATGTGTCAATTAATGATTCGTGGACGAGAATCAGGTACAAACAGAAGCCCACGAGCTACTCCAACTATGATGTCAAAACGTTTCTACCAATTCACCTCATCTCTACATTGTGGATCCAAATCCTACTTTCTTGTTCACAATTTTGAAATTTCCCGTACCATCCTACCTTCTCATCCGAAATTTTGAAATTATATACAATCGTCCCCACCTCCATTCTTTTTCTTCTGTTTAATATAATAGGTACTTGTTTTGTAAAGGATAGTAATACTCTATAAATTTGTTTAGTATTTTTCTAAATTTATTTTCAATATATTTTATTATTTAACTCTGTGAACAAATACATTTTGTTACATTTCATTCTTATTTTTTATTAAAAATATAATATTTATTTTTTCTATTAATAATTATAAACATTGATCAGCATTTATGAGTGAATAATTGATAAGCTTACTATTTATTTTTCTCTGATGATCTAGCCAACTTCCACTTTGGTTACAAATGTCAAATTTTGCCTTTCTCAAGATCGGATCACTTTCCTTTGAAATTAGAGATTTTGAGGGACAAGAAGCCATATGTAATGTCCTCACTTGGGATTGCCCTCATTTTGGCCCTCAAATTACAAATTCCATTAAATAAGAATTGTAGTATGGCTCGTCATATAACGTAACACATTAAAATGCCTTTTAACAAGATAAATCTTGATTTAAGTCCTTGTCCCTCCCATTATGAATAACTAATAATCTTTTTTCTTTTCGTCTCTTTTCTTAATCTCTTATTTCCATTTGAACTGTATCTAATTTGTAATCTATCTCTTTCATAATGAATGGATATTATTTTCTGATCACTCATGTAATCAGTAATAAATATAAAATACCATGATCTGATTCTGTTATAATAATTTATACATAATCTATAATGGCTCTCTTCATCCAAATTAATTCTTCTTTCTTCCTTATTTACTACTGATTGGATATTTTTAAGTGTTGTTTGTATTTTGAATGGATATATAAATGCTAGTTTGATCATTATATTTCCCTTTGTGTCAATCCGAAATCTGTTCATTTTATCTACTATTGTTATGTCGTGAGCGATCCGTAGGAATGTATTTTATATATCCAAGTATCGATGCCCTCCCTTTCGCTGAAGTAAATCCTCTTTATAATATGGATCGCTGACTTAACATCGTGCCTCTTAGTCAATATTCTGGTAATTAAATTCGATCTTCACTCCCTTGATAAGGTTCGTAACTGACATCTAATTCTATCAATTATCAGTAATATCCCCTTTGCTATCTTGCCATCGATAATTGACGAATACTATTGGCCACTTATAAACATTCTTACTTATTGATTGGAAGCCATGATAAGTCTTTGTCTATTTGATGAGTGCCTTCTTCTGAACTTGTTTATTAATCGATATATTCAAAGACTTGATCAAAATGCTGTATCGATGTTTGCTCTGATGTTAGCTCCTTGCCTTAGTTTATCGATCTATCTGGTTACTTATCTTTATGTATACTTACCGTTTCTTAATCAATAGTATGCCTTCTTTAGAACCCAGATGCCCTGATTGCTGATCGTTTATTTTCTTCTCCATATTCTACACTAAGGGTGGGAACCGTATATATTGATTGTGCCTGATGGTTTTCTCATCTCCGCTGACTGGATTGTTTAACAGTGCCACCGTGTATCTCTCTGTCAGGCGGCTTCCCTTTTTCATTTATACTTGCGAGGGGAAGAGATAGAGAAACGACTTTCCTCTAGAGGGTCACGACTCAGTATTGAGTCGCTATACTTTTAATATTTATTTAGTATTTAATTTTATTAATAATTATATTATAAACAATATATCTTATTACGTATGGTTAATAATGTATTTATATTATAATTATAATATATTATTATTATTATGTATTATTATTATTAGTAAATAATAAATTATGCAATTTATTAAATATATTGTTATTTATCATTTATTTTATATTTCATATCTATTATCAAGCTCTTTTACGTTAAAGTCCTAATTGAGCTTTATTATTGCAATTTCGTTTTTTAACACCATACATAAGCCCTTTTAAATTCGAGAACATGGGATGAAGGATCCAAATTTTTTTGACATAATTAAGGAATTGTAGGATCAGGAAATCACATAGAGAATAAAACAGAAACTCAGAATATGGAATAAAGAACATTTCAAGGACATTTTTTTATTCAAAGAACGAGATACAAATAGAGGTACAGACCCTTTAATGAGACAGTAATAAGGGGTGGGATGGATCAAGACCTTTTCTTGAAAGAAAAGGAACTCTTGGCAGCATATGAGGATATCCTTGCTAAGGAAGAAAAGTAGGAAAAAAATAGACAGCAACACCAAAGTTTTTCACAATAGTACAAAGCAATGGCGGACAGCGCACAGGATAGCGCCTCTTAAATTATCAGATGGATCTAAAGTGGAAGACCCTAAAGAAATCTGTAGGATCACAATATCCATCTTCAAAACTCTGCTAAATTTTAATGACAGATCGAATCTGAGAGCACACAAAGCAATGCTACAATACATTACCCGCCTGGTCATAGATGATCAGAACAGCTATCATAATCAAGATTTTTCATATACAGAGATCAAAAAGTAATTTTTTCAATTGCACCCAGATAAGGCCCCTCGACCAAAAGGATGGCTAGCAAGCATTTTTCAGAAATATTGGGACATAAAGGGTCAAGACCTACAACATGCAATCAACGCATCTTGGAGATCAGGTCACCTGCTGAAAGAAATAAGCAACACCTTTATAGCATTAATTCCTAAAAAGTTGCAGCAGAATCATTAGATGATTTCAGGTCAATCTCTCTATGCAATACAATTTAAAAGGTAATGACAAAAGTCATTGCCAACAGGTTAAAGCTAATTCTCCCTGACATCATTTTGGATGAACAAATAGGCTTTTTAACAGGAAGATCCATTATGGATGGCATCATTATTGCCCAAGAAGCAATCCACTCAAGACAAACAGTGAAAAAGGCAGGGATGATGATCAAATTGGACATAAAAAGGTGTATGACAGGGTCAATGGGAGATTCTTATTGAAAACAATGGAAACCTCTGGCTTCAATAACAGATGGTTGAATTGGATCTTCATGTGCATATCCACATACAGGTTCTCAGTTTTAGTAAATGGGCCACCGAAAGGTTACTTTGAAACTTCGAGGGGAATACACCAAGGTGATCCACATCACCCTTTCTATTTATAATAATGGCTGAAGCTCTTGGTTGAGCTCTGTCCAAAGGTATTGAAAGAGGCCTTGCAAGGACTAGAAATCACCAATGCTCTACCCCCTCTATTGCATCAACAATTCGCCAATGATATTATGCTTTTTGGCTCGGCCAAAAGGAAGGAGGCCCATCAGATAAAAAGCATTCTAAATTGTTATGCCTTGGCAGCCAGTCAAGAAATTAGTAGAGAAAAATCACGTAATGTCCCCTTCTAATGTGATCTTAGAAAATAAGTATTTAAATTTATTATCCCTCAAAATAAATTATATGGGTAATACTATTTAATTAATTTAATAAAATATTAAAGTGACTTTAATGGCGCGTTCAGTGAATATTTAATGAAGTCACTTTACTTTTATTTTCCTAAGTCCAAATTAAATTAAAAGAGGGGAAATAAAAGGACAAAGAAAAAGGAAAATGAAAAGGCAAGACAGAGGAAAGGTGAAGAGTCTCTGCAATGGGCTACAAAAGAACAATGAGAGGATCATATAGAGGAGGCTTGGTTTATGTTGATGTGAGTTTTATGCAACTGCAACATGCAGAATCGAATACCTAGCATTCCAAATGAAACACCAAATCTCCAACTCTCTTGAATAAGGATGCTCATATGCTAAACAATGTATATGGATTGTATGATCAAATGAGACAACCCCAAAGTTCCTTCTTATTGTGGACTTTTCATATTGAATTCGAACATCATTAAATCTGTGGCCTTTGCCATTAAATTTGTGGCCTTTCATTGAAGATGTGTTCTTATATTAAAGATGTGGCCTCATATATTAAAGACGTGGCCATGTCACCATTTAATGCCTCCTCTTCTCATAAGTTGACCTTCCTAAGATTGAAATTTTCCACTTCATCATCGTTATGGGGCCGATACTTGAATGGATTCAGAGCTTTGAGCTCTATTGGGCATGTCATGCTTTTGGAGGTTCCAACCTTATCGGGTGAAGTTCAATCATCCAGAAATTCCATCTCTTTTGGGTGAAATAGCCCCCATCTTCGTATCAGGCAAAATTTGAATTTGTTTTTAGAAACCAAGGCATCATTGCCCAAGCCTTCCGTATTAATTTCAAAATCGATAGCCCCATCTCATTGGGAAGATCATGAACATTTGGATTTCACGGTCTTATTGGGGAGATTTGCCTCGTGACAGATTGCAATTGCCAGGTTCGTTGAACGGGATCATATCATACTTTAGCAAATTTGGAGGATTGAAATCTATTGGGCAGGTTATCATAAGATGTTTGCGGAGCTTAAGGCGTTAAGGGGTAGAATTCACTAATAGCAAATCAAAATCCTTATGGGCCCCATGGGATTTGGAAGATTTATAGCCTATTGGGCTCAACATGCAACCAAGGAAATCGGAATTACCGACCTGATTGGGCAATCTATTAGAGTCAGATTTTGAAATTGCCAGGCCTATACTTTTTGAGCTTGACCTGATTTGACATCTCATGGATGGCCTTAGGATCAATTGATTATGACAAAATATACTTTGCTCCCTTCTCTCGAGGACTGGAGTACCACAGCTAATCCAAACTTTGCCTTGAACTACTGCCAACCTAAACCTAACCAACTAAACCCACCACAACAAAAACAAAAGGACAGGGTACCCATTTAAATGGGGCGATGGTGTGAAAACCTCACGACATCTGGCGACTCCACTACGAAATGTCCCTGAACATTTCATGGATAAAACTTACGTGGAACCAAGAACCTTCAATTAATCCCCTTTTCACCTATCAAATGACTAGGAAATGCACTCAAGATGGAAGAGACCTTGAATTAAGCCAAGAGCCTTCGTCCTCAATTACTCACGTGTGGGCAAGTGTATTCATTCCCTGCTCAACAAGACCACTAAAAGTCCCTAAGAGCCATTGTAGTTAGTTATTGTGGCATCCATAACTTTAAAGTATCCGAGATTTAGCCTCGCAGCTAGTCGGGCGTCCATAGCTCCGATGAGGTTATCGCTATGATTTCACCACAAAAAATTGCTCTACCTTCGGTAAATTTGCATTGAATAGCACCTGTAGAGATATCCGCACACCCAAAGCCAAAATGACTTTAAAAAAATTATTTTTCCTCATTTTCTCATCTTTTAAATATTGAGTTCCGAGAGCCGAATTTAGGATCAATGGGGAGCATACCCAATTCTCAAACTAGCTCACTTCCCTACCATTAATTCATTTTCTCAACTTCTAATATTGCTTTTCTTTTCATATTTCATTTTGGCCCATAAGCAATGAATCTTACAATGGGTTTGTAGAAACCACAGTGGCGCTGAAGGCGTAAGATCTTTTCACTAACTGCAACTTCTCCTCAAATACTCCAATTACTTGGAGCAATTAAATTTGAGTAAAATGTTGTAATCAAAAGACTTAGATACTAAAAAACACAATTATGATTTCGTTCCAAATTTAGGACAAATCCTTTTTGCAAGACAAGGTTATTAGGAACAATCTTCGATTCGACGAAACCTTGTAAAGCGATATCCGGGAAATAAACCAAACAAATCCATTGGGAAAAACACCAAAGTGCGTTGTAACACAAACCGCCTTTGTCACAAGGGGATTCCTCTAACCAAACCTAAAAAGCAAGAAAAACTAAACTAAAGCAACTAAACCTAAAGAAAACTAAACCACTAGAATCAAATGATCCTAGGCAAACCTAAAACAACTAGACAACGACCAAACCATTAAACCACTTGAGTCAAGGGACTCAAGGCAAACCTCTCATAGACTAAGGAAACTAAACTAAGGACTTCTACACTACGACAAGAGTCACTTAAAGAAATCTTAAGTCAGCTGACTCAAGGCAAACTAACCACTTGACTCCTAAAACACCTAAACTAAAACAAATGAAAGGAAACCTATCCAAACTATGTACAAGATTTTGCAAGGAAACCTATGAAATGAAAAAATGCTTGAGACACTGTCCATTGATTAGCAATGGGACATCTTCTCCAGTTAATGTTTTGAGCCGGAATGCATTATCTCTCAAAAATATAGAGATCGGATATGGACCTTCCAAAGTCTATCGAACTTGTCATGATTTCCTTTCTTCTCATGTGCTTTATCCCAATTGCTTTATCCCATAACTACCCCTTGATTTTGGCGAAACTATCTAGGGCTTTATCTATCTTCTCATCCAATTGCATCAATTGAGTCAAGCGTGTTTGGACCCAATCTTTGTTTTCTAAATACTCTTGCGTAAACTGCAAGGTTGGGATTTTCAGAAGAACTGGGAAAACTGGATCTTATCCATACACCAAATGATATGGGGAGGTCCCAAAAGAGTTCCTGATTCTCGTTTGTCTGCCCAAAGAGAAAACTTCAGTTGTGTGTGTCAATCTCATGGGTTCTTGTCTAGCAATTTCTTAATGACACTTAGTAGGTTCTTGTTTGTGGATTCAACTAGGCCATTTCCTTGGGGACAATAGTTAGATGAAAACTTTAAAGTAATCCCATGATCAAAGGCCCAATAAGAAAACTTAAGCGATGAAAATGCAGAACCATTATCACAAACCAAAGCATGGGACATCCAAACCTTGTGAAAAAATTCTCCTCAAGAAACTTGATAACAACATCAGTAGTGCATAATTTTAGAGCTTGGGCTTTCGTCCATCTAGTACAGTAGTTGGTAGCGGTTAGAATGTACCTGTGTTGCGCAGAGGAAGGAGGATTGATCATACCGATAAAGTCGAGGCCTCATTTTGTGAATGGTCTTACTTCAATAATCAATTGGAGGGGCATCGCGAGATTCTTCTCTCAAGACACAGCTGTTTGGAAGATGTGACAAGTCTTCACATGTTTGTGTGCATCTTTGAACAGAGTTGGCCAATAATATCTTAATCTCAGTATCTTGTGTGTTGTGGCCAAACTTGCTCTGTGACCTGTTCCAAACTTATCATGAAAATGTTCTAGGATCCTTCCTGCTTTTTCTTTCCCAACACATCTCAAGTAAATGCCTTCATGATTTTGCTTGTACAAAACTGACCCTTGCAACATGTATCTCTTGCTTTTCAACTTCAATGCTTTCTTCTATACTGGATTCAAGTGTGAAGGACACTTGTGATTTAGCAGATAACAAATGATGTCCTTGTACCATTTATCTGGGCATACATCATCCAATTCATAAACTTTTTGAACCAGCCCGGGACCATCAAAAGTGATCTTTTGCATGAGCTTTTGTCTTCTGACTATCTTCATTGGTTGAATTTCAATATCGTACTCTAGTATAGTGGTGACCCACTTCCCTCTTCTCTCACCAAGTCCATTCTGCATTAACAATGTCTTTACTGCGATGTCAGGAACTATGGCATGTACTTTGCTTCTCAATATGTAATGTATGAACTTCTTAATTGCCTTTACCAGTGCATAAGATTGCTTCTCAACATTGGGATATTTAAATTTTGCATCTTTGAATGGCGCTCTCATGAAAGCGATGGGATGTTCCTCTCCCTCTTCCGTCCTCTGTGTGAGCATTGTTGTGCAAGCATGATCTAAAGTGAATGAATACAGATAGAATGACTTAGTGTAGTCTGGGCTCACAAGGACAAGTGCATTAACAATTGCCCATTTGGTCTCCTCAAAATCTTCTTTTGCCATTGGAGTCCAATACATTTTAGCATCTTTCTTGAGCATATCATTCATAGGCTTCACTATCTCTGCAAATTCTGAAATGAATTTCCTTACAAAATTAATCTTTCCAAAGAAAGACTTCAATTCTTCTTACTGCCTGGCAAGCTAAGTTTTGAAATTGTCTCAACTCTATCTGGATCAATCATTATTCCTTTCTCCAAAATCACATGTCCTTGCAATTTTCCTTCAGTAACCCCAAGCATACACTTCTTTGGGTTGAGCAAGATTCCAAACTTCCTGCACCTTGAAAATACTTTCCCCAAGTCTTCAACATTATCTTCCCTTTTCTTTGAAAAGACTGAGTTCATCCATGTAGATGATGATGAATTTTCCTACTATATCCTTGAAGACAATGTCCATGGCCCTCTGCAAAGTCGCGCTAGCGTTGATTAAGCCAAATGGCATTCTTCTATAAGCAAATGTTCCCCACTTAGTGGTGAAAGTCGTCTTCAATCAGTCCTCTTCTTCAACTATTACTTGATTATATCCCGAGTATCCATCCATAAAAGACATCATTTGTGATCCGTTCACAATCTGTAGTACTGCATACAATGATGTCAATGGGCAATTATCCTTCTTCGATGCTCTGTTCAAATTTTGAAAATCTACGCACAACCTTATCTCTCTGGTTTTATCTTACTAGAACCAAATTGGCGACCCACGTCGAGAGTCGCACTATAAATATGATATCGGTGGTCAATAACTTCTTCACTTCTTGATAAATCAATGGTCCCAACAAGGGGTTCACTAGTCTCTGACGTTGTCGAAATGGCTTGCTCCCTTCCTTGAATGGTATTGTATGTGTGATAATGGATGGATCATATGTCCTCAAATCTTCATAACTCCATGCTATTACATCCGGGAATTCTCTCATCACACAAGTATACTTTCTCTTTCCTACATAGTACAAACCTTAAAAATGAACACATTCTTGGGATCTTCTTCTATGCCCAAGTTTATCTTCTCACATTCACCCCCTTTAGTGGGTTGGTGCTTGATTGCATGGAATTGATCTACATCAAATACCCTTTCCAACTAGATCATTCCCTTTGGGATAGTATTGGTTTTCAAATTCATAATCCCTTTTGGATCAAACTATGCTTCTTCAATCTCATCATCGTCAATTATCTATGCAGTAAAGATGCTTGTGTTGTCAAAAATTTCAATGTGTTTATCATCATCAAATACCTGAAAGTTGGTCACATTATCTGGCACTAATGGTACTGATGCCAGTTCCACTCTAAGTTTCTTCAATCCATCAAACGTGAGGGATGCTATTGAACATGCCGCTTGTGCCAAGGCATTTGCCACTTTGTTATAGGATTGGTACCCAAACTTTGTATTGAACGCATCAAAGCTCTCTATGAGATCCCATACTTTGTTTCGATATCTCTTTAGGCCTTTATCGTGGCAAGTATACTTCTTCTGGACTTGACTCACAACTAGGTCTGAATTTTCAAATACGTGAAGTATCTTTGCTCCTTTATTTATTGCATACAATAAGCCCAGGACAAGAGCTTCATACTCGGCCATATTATTAGTGTTGGGAAATTGCAATCTATGCGCTGCTAAGTATGACTTTTCGGATGGACTAGTCAATTCGTATCCATTTACTGATCCTTGCTTAGTTTTGGACCTGTCAAATTTTAGTGTCCATACTTGATTATTTCCTTGAAGTTTTCTTTGAGGATCTTTGGACATACTTAATTTGGCATTCACTTCTTCCTTGTTGTTTTCTGTTGTAGCACGATTCCGCTTTGCTCCCATCTTACTACTTTCCGCTATATCTTGTTGTGGAGGATTCTCCTTCGAACTTATTTTATCATCCTCGATCACTTACAGATCTTCTGACTTCAATGCTCCTGGAATTCTTTTCTCTACTTGTTCTAATGCAATTTTGCACATGGAGCAAGACATTTTTGAATGGAATGCATCATGTATCCTGCACCAATTGGGTAAAGAGAAAATCTCTCACTAAGGTGTGATTTCCCAACTCAAGACCCTATCTTACACTTAGCACAAAATTCATGAAATTTTCAAACATTCCCTCCCCTTCATCAGAATATGAGCCTTGATCATTTCCAATGAACGCTTCTGTGGAGTCTTGGTCTCTAACCAGTTCTTTTCCTTTCTAATTATGTATAGTTTGTAACATCAATATTTCTTGTGCCTCCAGTTTGTAGTTGCCCAAATATGTCTCAGCGAACGAGATCTCGTTGTTCTCCCCATATTCTATTATTGTCAATTTTAATCTCAGGGTGCTTTCTATCCTTATTTGATTTGGAATTCCTCACCATGGCAACCACATATCCGAGAAATTAGTAGCTACGCAACCATTCAATCTTCTTGTACAATCTCTACCCAAAAGCATGTCATAGCCATCTGGAATGTTTACAATTGATATATCAATAAATTGCTCCATTCTGGGATCAAATGCCAATTGCATATGTATGTTATTTAACTCTCCAATGACTAGGACATATGTTCCATCCAATTGCGTGACCTTGTTTGTGCTTGTGGAGATAAGTCCCAACCTGTTGCATATCATGAGGGGCATGACATTGCTTGAAACTCCTGAATCAATCAAACAATTGTGTAATAATCTTCCAAAAATCCTTACAGATAGGAGGAATGGAGCGGACTCATCCTTTCCTTGGTAGAAAATGATTGGAGTATCCTTTTTAGTGGTGATCTTTGTTTTTTTCTCTATCGCTTTATTGTCTTATTCTATCTTGATAGTACTTTGTTTCTTTATACTGTCTTCGCTCTTAATCGCACCTTGACTTGTATCTGGTGTGCTTTGTGCAACATAGACTGGTTGTGATGACTCTCGTTTGTTGCCCATATGTTGATTGTCATATGGAATACTTTGAGAAACATTTGTATTTTGGGCTATATTTGTGTTATGGGAAGCTCTATTCGTATTTTGAGTTGTATTCGATGTAGCTTGATTATGACCTCCCTGATTCATGCTCTGAATGTTGATTTGTCTCATGTATTCTACACCATCCTGATAATGCAGCCTCAGCTAGGAGTATCTTTTCTATTGGTTTTCTCTCTGAGACTGGTGGGTTGTCGAGTGGCGACACCACATTTCCATTATTTGGATTTGTATTCCAAGTCTTCTTTTCATAACCTTGATTGTTGTTATATCCTTGATTACATGACTGTGTGCCACCCTGATAATTAGCTCCTTGATTGTTCCTTTGATAATTGTCATCTTGGTTGTTTCTTTGATAATTTCAATCTTGATTGTTTCACTAATAATTTCCTTGATAGCCCCTTGATATCTGTTATGTTGTCCTTGGAAATTCCTCAGTATGCTTTGAAGCTGATTGTTTTGATTTCTTAAGTATGTGAATTTTGTGGACAATTTCTTGACTTGTTCGATCAACTCTTTCATCTCATCCTTTTCTTCTTGTGTTCTTGTAGATGTACTTGCACCCTAAAGATATATAGGTAGAATCGACAGTGCTTGTGAAAGTGGAGTCCTAGGATGCAACACGATTTGGTTTGATGGACCTTGGAAACCAGGTTGTGGAGCTTGATTACCTGGAACCAAATTTATCAATGGCCTTGAAATGTTTTGCTTAATAAATTTGCCCACTACTATGGCCTTGGCATAGGCCTCATTCAAATTCGTTTGTGGGTTTACTGAATGCCTCGTAAACATGGATGTAGGAGAATCCAAGGCATTGCAATACATTTCAAGCGTGCCCACATCTTGAACAGTGTAAGGAGATTGAAGCCTTGTATATGCTTTGTGAAAGCAATTGTTGAAAGAACTTATCGACTCATTCTCTTCTCTCCTAATATCAAAAAAATTGCTTGTGCGAATCCAAAGGTGAGATGGGGATCCCGAACTTCCCAACGAATGTTGTCTTCAGTTGTTCCCACATGGTAATAGACGAGGTTGGCAAATGGACAAACCAATAGAAAGCTTCATCCGGAGCAAATAAAATGATTTCAAAATACTTATCAAAAACCTTACAAGAATCTGGAAACAAATATTCTTGGTTTCAAGAAAACGTTTTGACAGAATGTCCTAGTAGTGAAAAGGTTAGTTAAAAAATTGGGTCACAACGGGGATAGAAGAATACAAATCATTAGTTTTTTTCATCACAACTCCTCAGTTGGAAAGGGACCTACAAATATTGGGCTTCAACCCAGGGCAGCTCCCATGCCCTTATCTTGGGATTCCCCTTTGCCAAGGGCCTTAGAACAAGCAGCATGTGGGATTAGTTGTTGAATACACTCTGGATGCTAAGAGGGGGGGTGTGCATCAACATAAACAAAAATCTCACTTAACTAATCAACTATCTTGAATATTCACCTCATAACACATTCAAAAAATAATGAACTAAAAAAACACAACACCAAGATTTTTATACACGGAAAACCCAAACTGAGAAAAACCACGGTGAGCACTTGCCCACAAAAAGATAAATCATTGATATATGGTCAGATTACAAATATAGTAGGAGCTCACTACTCCAAACTTGCAACCAGAGGCTCACTACCCATACAACACTGAATATAGATGGGAGTTCACTGCTCTAGACTTGCAACAGAGGCTCACTCCCAAAGTAGCGAGATACAGAAAATAACTTGTGCACCCAAGACTCGCTATCCTAGGGACAACATACATACAACTATTCTCAATAGATAAAGAGTAATTATATTGATAATGCAGTTGACCTACACAACTCTGTCAACTTCAGCAACACATTGTCATTGCCTTTACTTCTCTACCACAGTCACAAAATAGTAACCTCACAAATTGAACTTTGCTCTTGTGAAACTCTGCTTATAGATCTTCACTTGCTCACACAACACTCTTACATTTTGCCAAAATTCATACTGTATGTATATACAAGATAGGTCATTAGAATTACAAGGTCGACCATGTCAAAAGCAAATTAAAGGTAAATTATAAGTCAGTCATAACACCAACAAATCACAATAAGGTTCATGCGAAGAGCATCTGAACCAAAACATAGGTCACAAAACATGAACCCATCCAGATAAGAGATAATTGTTAAATGCAATACCCGGACCAAAACATGAAGCATGGTCCACTCCAGGAGAGAGAGGGAACCATGAACACGTTACACATAGCCCAATACCAAATCCGCAATCACCGGAACAACTTCCACAGTAATCTCAAACGTGTAGCATCACACTGCCTAAAGAACCATATCACTTTCCAGCTGTATCCGAACCTCCACACGCTATGGTGAGATCAAGTCTCCATGTCAAATGTCATGTCACTTGCCAATTGTCCACATTGGAAGCCACCACAACACATTTTCGGACCAGAACACAAACTGATCATAACTGCAACACTTGGTAACACTGTTTCTGAATCACCACAAATTGTTTCCGGATCATTAGGAAACACCACAACCAAGAGCAAAACCTAAATACAATACAAATCATATTTGCACATCTTCAACCTTGATTTCCGAAGCAGAAACCTTCCGGAAAACACAACTGAACAAATGTTAACTTCAACTGTATGTCACTATATATCCCTATTACTAAACCACTGACATCTGAACCAAAGAATATAACATAGAAGCACAAACAACCATCATTCTCACGATCTATGGAACACATACCCATCTTCCACTGTTCTGTAGCAATGAATACATACATGTCTTCCATTGTTCTGCAACCACTGAATACATACCTGTCTTCCATTGTTCTACAGGTTTTGTAGCACTAATAGTCCAGCACACAACCTTACTTCTTCCAGTCCAACATCCAACTTCCAAACATATTCGGATCACTAGATATACTTGAACATGCCTTCAGCACATACCTTCGGACCACAGTGTTTGAGCAAACAAAGCAAACACTTATGAACCACAATGTTTGACATCAATGACAACCAGACAATAACAACCAAATAGATATACATTTCCAACAATCCCCTCCTTTGTCATTGATGGCAAACAGCCACCAAAAAAAATTGTTTCATAAAGATATAATACACAATCAACTCCCCCTAATTGAAATAACCAATACATTCCTATACACATTTCAAACTTTTGTAAAATACATTGTCAAATAAACATTTTCCTTATCTTTCTCCCCCTTTGCCATCAAGGACAAAGGCGACTAGCATCAGTCCAAAAGCTCCCCCTAGACAGATGCACTACTCTAATGCACTTAGTTCAAATGAGGGGCAACAACCCCAAGCTTCTCTCGGAGAAACTCAGAAGTATCTTTCACTAATGCTTAAGTGAATATGTTTGCAATTTACTCCTTTGTAGAAATGTACTCTAATCTCACTTCCTTTTCAGAAACTTTTTCACTCAAGAAATGGTATCTGATTTATATATGCTTTGTTCTTGAATGCATCACAGGATTCGTGGAAATATTGATTGCACTTGTATTATCACACATAATAGGAATGGCTTCATCAAATGTCACTTTTATGTCTTTGAGTGTATGTTTCATCCACAATACTGGAGTATAGCAGGATACTACAACAATATATTCTGCTCTGCAGTAGATAAAGATATTGAATCTTGTTTCTTACTATGCCATAAAACCAATCTATCACCTAATAAAAATGCACCACCACTGGTGCTTCTTCTGTCATCAACACTTACTACTCGATCAACATCAGTAAAGGCCTGCAACATGAAGTTTCCTTCCTTTTTGTACCATAAACAAAAATCATATGTTCCCTTTAAAATATTTGAAAATTATTTTCACAACTTGCTCATGAGTAACCGTTGGTTTAGCCTAAAATCCGGCAACCAAACACGCAGCCTGCATAATGTCTAATCTAGAAGCAATAAGGTCAGCAGTCCAATCATTGATCTATACTTTGTCTGATCTACTTCCGAAGACTCGTCATTCTTGCTTAACTTGCAGCCAACATTCATAGGATTTTGCAACAGGTTTAAAATCACTCATACCAAACTTCTTCAACACCTCCTTTACATATTTACTCTAAGAAATAAAGATTCCATCATTAGACTAACTAACTTCTAACCTAAGAAAGAACGACAACTCACCAGTCATTGACATTTCAAATTTTTTTTGCATTTCTACAACAAACTCATTGCACAATTCATCCTCTCCACCAAATATGATGTCATCAACATATACTTCAACTATTAGCATTCTATCAACTTCTATTTTTAAATAGATATTACTTTCAGCAGTTCCTTTGTTGAATTTTTTTTGTATCAAATATCTATCCAATCTTGCATACCAGGCCCTAGGTGCCTATTTCAGTCCATAGAGTGCCTTCTTCAATCTGCGTACCATATCAAGTTTTTCTAAAATTTTAAAACCTTTTGATTGCTCTATATACACTTCAAGTTCTCAATTCAAAAAGGCCGATTTTACATCCATTTGATATACCTTGAAATTGTTGGAAGCAAGAAACATCCTTATAGCTTCCATCCTAGCCACCAAAGCAAAAGTTTCTTCAAAATCAATCCCTTCAACTTGTCAATAGCCTTTACATACCAGTGTAGCCTTGTTTCTTGTAACCTATCCTTGTTCATTTAGCTTGTTTCTAAATACCCATTTGGTTCCTATCACATTTTTGTCCACCAGTCTAGGTACAAATTCTCAAGTTTCATTTTACACTTTGATTCGGCTCCTCTTCCATCGCTTTAACCCAACTCTCTTCCTTGCTTGCTTCTCCATAGTTCTTGGGTTCAGTTATAGATAGAAAACAACAATTTACCAGTTCTTGTGATCTAGCAATCCTACAACAATTTAGCAAGTGTCTTTACAATGACTTTCGATTCTGTTTCTTCAAAAGTTTTTTCTTCTTTCTTCTAGATCATCCTTTTGTTCTGAAATGGAAGTAAACTCAACATCATTGTCTACTACCGGAGTAAGATGATTCCAATTCTAAAATTTTCACATTTAAACTATAAACAACCTTGTTCAACCTCTTATTGTAAGACCCGTAAGCTTTGTTGTCTGTTGCATAGCCTAAGAAAATTCCTTCATCTGCTCTTGTGTCAAATTTTCCCAATCCATCTTCATCTCTTCTAATGTAGCACTTGCTTCCGAATATCTTGAAGTATCTCACAGTAGGTGATCTTCCATACCATAGTTCATAAGGTGTCTCTGTATGATTTGCTCTAATTTGAACCCTGATAAGAAGATATACTACAGTATGCACAACATCCTTCCAATATATATTGGTCAGATTAACATCTTTTAACATAGTCCTAGCCATTTCAACAACAGTTCTATTCTTCCTTTCAACCACTCTATTATGTTGAGTCCTCAAAACAGAAATTGTCTTCTTATTCCATTCTTATCACAGAAATCATTAAATTCCTTTGAAGTGAATTCTCCGCCTCTATCAAATCGTAAGCATTTAATCGTATAATCTATCTCATTTTCTACAATTAATTTAAAGATTCTGAATTTTTTAAATGCTTCAGACTTCTCTCTTAGAAAAGTAACCCAAGTCATTCTTGAGTAATCATCAATTAACAACATAAAGTACCTTTTTCTATTGAGACCTTTTGTTCTTGTCAGTCCACATAGATCAATATGGATCAGCTCCAAAGGTTTGTTAGATGATTATTCCTTGTTTTTGAAAGTCCTTGTCTGCTTTCCAATTTGACATTATTTGCAAACAGTATCAGTAGGTTTGACAATTTTTGGCAAATCTCTAACAACTTCAGTCTTGCTAATTTGACCATGTTATCAAAGTTCACGTCCTAAGCTTTTGTGCCATAACCAGCTTTCATTAAATTGAGTTAGAAAACACAAGTTCTCATTTTTGTCTTCGATATAATAGATGTACCCAGCAGTCCTAAAAACTTTTGCAACCATTTTACTAGTGTTTTTCCTTTTAATGACACCCATCATTCTTGAACAACACTTCATAACCTTTCTTACAGATTTGACAAACACTTAGCAGATTATGTTTCAAACCTTCAACATAGTAAACATCATCAATATTAGGCTTACCATCAATTGAAATGGTTCCAATACCTTTGATTTGTGCACATTCTTCTCCTGCAAATATGATTGCTCCTCCACCATACTTTTCCAACTTAATGAATCTTTTCTTGTCACCTGTCATATGATTTGAACATCCAGAATCTATAATCCATGCACCTGCAACAACTTTAGCATGTAATGCAGTCTCCTCAATCTCTACTTCTTTCTTTTGTGAAATAGCCAGAAGCAGAGAATCCTCAATTATTTCATTAGTATTCTCATCTTCAGAAGAGTGTTCCTCCACGGAGCATTAACTCTTTTTAATCTTGCCCTTGAAATTTATTCTTTTCCTGAAATCACCTTTCTTTTGATTGTCTTTTCTATTATCATCTTTCGATTCACTATAATATTCCTTATACTTGCAATCATTAGCAAAATGTCCAATTCTTCCACAATTAAAGCACTTAAGAGGTAACTTACCTTTGTATTTACCAGTGCCTCATCTAAATCTTCTTGAAAGAAATGCTTCAGCTTCCTCTGACATCTTGCTTGTCTTTGGTTCAACTTCTTCAACAGCTTTAAATGCAGTCTCTCTCTTTTCCCTTTCAACATCTGCAATCTCAAATGCAAAAAGTGAACCAATGAGATGATCAACTGAATATTGACTTAGATCATTTCTTTCCCTTATTGAACATGTGATTGGTATGAACTCCTTTGATAGGGTTAATAAGATCTTAAGTATAACATCTCTATCTTCTAGATGTCCGCCAAAAACTATAATTCCATGAAAAACATCTGTGACCCTGTATATGTAGCTTTCAACAGTCTCATCTTTTGCCTTTCCTGAGAACTCATACTTTTTTTTAAGTTCATCAATCTTGTTTGGTTTGTCTTTGAATCTCCTTCATATACCAAAACCAAATTATCCCATATCTCTTTAGCTCCTTTTATACCTTTCACCTTTCCAAATGTTGTCACATAAACAGCTAAAAAGTATTTATCTTGCTTTCACATTAGCTTCCTTTTGTTTTTCTTCATCACTAGTCAATGGTCTTCCAAGAGCTGGATTGAAACTAGTTTGAATAACCTACCAAATACCGTCCTGCAAAGTTTCCAAATATGCTTCCATCTTGCCCTTCCGATAAAGAAAATTTGTTCCATCAAATACTGAAGCCAGAAAGCGTAAGTTCTGAGCCATCTCGGATCTGCCTCAAGTGGTTAGGCTTCTTCAAGAGGACTTGGCTTTGATACCAATTGTTGAACACACTCCGGATTCTAGGGGGTGAATCAATATAAACCAAAATCTCACTTAACTAATCAACTATCTTGAATATTCACTTCATAACACATTCAACAAATAATGAACTAAAACAACACAACAACACCAAGATTTTTATACGTGGAAAACCCAAACTGGGAAAAACCACGGTGAGCACTTGCCCACAAAGATAAATCACTGATACATAGTCTGATTACAAAGATAGTAGGATCTCACTACTCTGGACTTGCAACCAAAGGCTCATTGCCCATACACCACTAAATATAAATAAGAGCTCACTGCTCTAGATTTGCAACAGAGGCTCAATCCCAAAGAAACAAGATAAAGAAAAGAACTTGTGCACCCAAGACTCACTGTCCTAGGGACAACATACATAGAACTCTTCTCAATAGATAGAGAGTAATTCTCCTAATAATGCAGTTGTCCTACACAACTCTGTCAACTTCAACAACACATTGTCACTACCTTTACTTCTCCGCCACATTCACAAAATAGCAACCTCACAAATTGAACTCTGCTCTTCTGAAACTCTGCTTATAGATCTTCACTTGCTTGCACACAACACTCTTACATTTTGTCAAAGTTCATACTGTGCTTATATGCAAGTTAGGTCATTAGAATTACAACAAGGTTGGCCATGCCAAAGGCAAATTAAAGACAAATTACAAGTCAGTCATAACACCAGCAAATTACAATAAGGTTCATGCCAAGAGCATCCAGACCAAAACATAGGTCACACATAACATGAACCCATCCAAATAAGAGATAATCATAAAATGCAATACCCATACCAAAAACATGAAGCATGGTCCACTCCAAGAGAGAGAGGGAACCATGAACACGTTACACATTGCCCAATACCAGATCTGCAATCACCGGAATAAGTTCCACAGTAATCTCAAACATGTAGCATCACACTGCCCAAAGGGCCATATCACTTGCCAACTGTATCCAGACATCAACATGCTATGGCAAGATCCAATCTCCACACCAGATGCCATGTCACTTGCCAGTTGTCCACGTCAAAAGCCACCACAACACATTTCCGGACCAGAACACAAACTGATCATAACTGCCACACTTGGTAAAATTGTTTTCGGATCACCACGAAACACCACAACCAAGACTAAAACCTAAATACAATACAAATCATATCTGCCAGTCTTCAACCTTGATTTCTGGAGTAGAAACCTTCCAGAAAACACAACTAAACAACTGTTAACTTGAATTGTATATCACTATATATCCTTGTAACTAAACCACTGACATCCAGACCAAAGAATATAACATAGAAGCCCTGACAACCATTATTCTCACAATCTCTAGAACACATACCTATCTTCCACTGTTCTGTAGCACTCTATACATACCTATCTTCCACTATTTTGTAGCCACTGAATACATACTTGTCTTCCATTGTTCTGTAGGTTCTATAGCACTAACATGTCCAGCACACAACCTTACTTCTTCCAGTCCAACATCCAACTTATGAACATATCCTAACCACCAGATATACCTGAACATGCCTTCAACACATAGCTCTAAACCACTATGTTTGACCAAACAGAGCAAACCCCTCAAGACCATAATGTTAAATGACGACCAGATAATAACAACCAAACAAACACATATTTCCAACATAATTTAAAACAAAGACCGGGGGACAAGATGGGCTATTAGAAGGGTAAATGGCTCTCGCGGGCAGGAAGATTGACTACACTAAAGTATTATTTTAGCAATGCCCATATATCTCATGTCCTGTCTAGCACTACCTACAGGTGTGTCTAACAAATTAAATCAAACGATGCAAAAAGTATTTTGGCAAGGTTTAGAAGATAAGGACAAAATAACATTAGTAGCTTGGGAAAAGATTTGTAGAACAAAGGAAGGTGGGATTGGGATAAAAAACAAAGCAATACAAAATAAGGCATTAGGGGCCAGACTAGTATGGAGGATGCATAAGGAAACCAACAGGAAGTGGGATTAAATATTGCAAAGAAAGTACTTGGACATGGACTGGCCGAAAGGTATATTGACAACCCTCAATCCCTCAAAAGGATCTCGAGTATGGAACTTCATGCAAAAATTGAAGTTAGTAATAACAGATTACATTTCACGGGATATTCATGATGGCAGTAAGGCCCTATTATAGTCAGATTCATGGGCAAGGTATTCCAGGTATGATAATCTTTTGGATATACCCAATGTCAAAAATACCCTCATGTAGAGATGGCATCCCCGAGTGAGAGATTATGTTGCATTCAATGCCACAGATGATCCAGATGGATGGAGATGGAAGGATTTCAATAATCTAGGCTTCAATAATCAAGAAGTGCAGCTCTTGTAGAATGTAATAGCTGAGAGAACATTGGTCTTCAGACTAGGAGTAGGCACAATTGTCTAGTGTGGATCAAAGACACACATCTACAACATCATGGATGGTTATGCAAACTAACAGGCACCAAAGATAGGAAGGGCACAAAGCTTCCATTACAACATTGTTGGAACAAATTCGGCCTACCCAAAGCATTCCTTTTTGTATGGGTTGCATTGCAAAAAAGAATATTAACAACGGAAAGGTTTAGGAGAATGGGCTTCCATGGCCTATCAAGATGCAATCTTTGTAAAGAGAATGAAGTAAAGGTGGATCGCCTTTTCTTGGGGTGTCCTTTCTCCCAAAAATGTTGGGTATAGTTTTTCGCAAGATTAGGTTGGCTCGGTGCACTTCCCAATGACATCCTATGCCTCTTTCGAAGTTGGCCAACCATCAAAACGCAATAAGCCTTTAAATGCCTATGGACCATTTGTCCATCAATAATGGCATGGGAATTATGTAAGGAAAGGAATAGGAGATTATTTCTAAGAAAGAAATGAAAATAAATTCCTACCTAAACAAGGTAGAAGGAGCAATTGTAGAGATTGTTAACGGCAAGATGGGGAAAATTGTGCCCAAGGAGGTCAATTTTACAGAATGGGATGCGAAGATGATATTGGCATGGAACGGACTAAGAATCCTCCCTTGGATTGGAAATAACAATCCTATCAGCAAATCTTGGAGAGAGGAGGTAGCATGGAAAAGGCTGCAAGCAAGATAGATGAAGCTAAATTTTGACAGGGCATCTCATGAAAACCCGAAATCTCGAGTATAGGCTGCATTAATAGAGATTGGTTAGGAAACACAGTTCTAACATCTTCCACACCTCTAAATAAATGCACCAACAACGAGGCAAAGTTCAAGGCCCTACTTCATGGTATAACAATATGCAAAAATCTAGGTATCAAAAACATAGAAATAGAGGGGGATTTGGCAATTGCAATCAATGAAATTAGAACTAGCAAGACACCAAATTGGCAACTAAATACATTATTGGAAAAGACTTTGTCCACCTTAGATAGTTTCAATAGCTTTATTGCTAATCACATATACCGTGAAGGAAATGTAGAAGTGGACACTAGCAAATTTGGTGGTGGATGGTGTAGACAGGACAACATAATTACTTCTCCATATCTTAAAGAACGAAGAACGAATTCTGAAGTGAATGGACAACACGTCTAACGTTCCTATTTAAGACTACTCCCATCAAACAAAATGAAAGGACATTGTTGTATCTACCCATAGTGGAAATTGCATCTTAGGACAGATTTTCAAATCCTAAGAGTTGAGCATTAGATGCATGGTGGGTGGCAACACGTGCGACGAGGCGTTAAAAGGCAGAAGCAAAGGTTGTTTCTCCATTTCAATTCTTCATTCAAGCTTTGGTGGGTGCTTTCCAAGTGCACTGATGGACTCCCCTATCTGCTTGAGAAACAATAAATGGCGTTTTTGGACATGATTTCAAAACTACATCTGAAATGCATCTCCAAAGGCCACAAGATTTCTTGCCTACATAAGTTGGAAGTGGAAGCAATTAAGATGGTGTTGGGAAGAGAGTTCTTGTTGAACAGTGACCGCTACTAGGTAAATTCGAATATCTCATCCAAATTTTTAGCCTCTCTTCTAGACTTGGGAGGGACAAAGTTGGACGCATTGTTGCTATACTGTTGGATGACATAGATATAGTAGTGTGGGCAGAGATTGGTGTGGGCATCCTGTGGCCAAAAGATATACCGAAGTTGCTAATGCCTGGAGCAGTGGTTCCTCGCCAACCATTCATACTCAACATGGACAACAGGGAGCTCAGTTGTCACCGTCATTGGGCAATAGTGGGACATGACTTCCTCGAGAAAATAAAAGCCATTGATGAATTGGAGAATTTGGATTGGCTTTTCTACTTTGTGAATACAATCGTGGATGGACACTTCTTCGAAGGTGCATAAGGGTAAATGAAATGGGGTTTCTTACTAGTTGCTTCTTTTTGTATGGTTTCAATGGCTCCCATCTCTGCCATATGGGCATGCATAATTTTTTTTATAACAATGTCTGATAATTTTGTTGTCTATAGGTTTTAAGGTTTGTTTTAGGCTTTTGGCAGAGTTTTGTTGTTTATCTCTGCATAATTTGACAGCAATCTCCTAATGCAGTAAAGGATGTAATTAGCATTGTAATTAAGTTTTTTGATTAATAGAAATTTCCTCGCTTCGGTGGTTTACTGAGCAAAAAAAGAGATGGACCCTTCCAATCTGGTCGGCACAAACAAGGCATCTAATAATTACTTATTTATTTTTGCTTGCCTAAGGTTGGGCGCTTTCTTCAATGGGTTGTCCCTATAATGAGGGTCAGCTCCTTATGAGGGTGTCATCCCAATTAAAATATAATTTTTTATACCTCATTTATTTTTTTTGCTCTAGAATGCTTAACATGGGTCGCCCAATGGACAAAGAAATCAGTTTTTCTTGGAAACAGTAACTAAATTAGAGGTGGCCATAAATTTGGCACATGTTAACTTCTCCATCCATGGCTCTGCCATCACTTGCCTTTGACATCAATGACAATATTCCAACAAGATACTCATTGTTCAATATTAAAAGAATATTATCCGCAACCAACATCATATGGGTCTTCAAAAAGATTATTATCATCATTGACATCAAATGATGTAGCTAGATTAGAAGAACCACAATTAGTGTCACTGCCACTCACACTAAAAGTAGGTTGGCTATCTAACTCGTCCACAAATGAAGAATGCTGGGAAGTGGAAGCATCCAAATCCATATGCTCTTGCTCTATATCTCACAACTTTGTTTCCCTTGTGATACTCTTGTTTTTGCAAAAGAATGTGCAAGTTGGAATGTAGATAAAACAAGTCGTTTGCACTTTTTAGTGCAATTTCTTGCATTGTACTGAGTGGATGAGGGAGTATGTGCTCCAATTCTACCTAGATGTAGACGAATTGGCAACCTGTTGAGGTAAAGTTAGAGAGTTGAGAAATATAAAACAATAATTGAAACTTCAAACTTGAAAATGTTTGTCTTTTAGTTTTAAAACATTAAAAAATTACTTGCAGTATAACTTTGCACATAAGAGGTTGTAAGTGTTGGAATGGTTGGCCATGAGTGTACCATAGAATATGAGCATCCTCTTTAAACTTGTCATGAAGAGTCAAAATGCTTTGACAATTCAAGAGTACAAAATCAGCAAACTCAAATGAGACTACATCCTTCAAATCAATCTAGGCTTTCTAAGATCAAATTGAAGCTGGAACAAGGATTTTCTAAAGGTTTGAACTTGTTTCATTGCAAATCCTTTGGTTTCAATTCCATATTCCTGAAAAATTTAGCACAACTCTCGCCCATGTTCCAGACAGACTTGACTTTCCAGCAGGCCAAAATTGCCAAAACCAACTCTCGAACTTAGAGACTTCAAAAAAAATTGTTGCCCAAAAGACTACCTAAGACCACTACTCCTACTGCCAAAGTAAAAAGAGGGGGTCCCCATTTGCAATGGGGTGATGATGTGAAAACCTCACAACATGACTCAACTAATGCCAATGAAGAAGAAGAAGAAGATGATGAAGAATAACAGAATATCAATAAATTTTTAATCCATTAGTTGAACTTCGAACAATGATACTTGAGTCTTGAACTGATGTTATGATTTAATTTTAATGTTTTGAATCTTTGATGTTGAACTTAAACTTGAAGTATATGATGGTATGATCATGATTCATGATGCTATGATTACAAGTGTTTTTGTTGTTTAAATGTTTTTATAATACTATGTGACATTCTAATCTTAACTCATGCTTCTAGTCTGCATAAATATGTATGTATATATATATATAATTTTTACATGTTTTTGTAAAAACGAACCCGAACCCCTTTTCCAAATTTTGCTGTATCGGCGAACCGGTCCTTCGTACTCGAACTTGAACCCGAACTGGCATCCTAGTTTATTTTCTTAAATGATTTGTTTTCTGGAAAGTAATTGAGAAAGTTAGTTAATTTTCAGCTTCATGTGAATAGCAGTTAGTAACTAAAATGGAATGTCTAAGTTACCAGATTCGCTTCTAGACCCCTCCAAGTCGGGTTCGATTTTACACAAATTTTGGACCTTGTCAAATTCATTATTGATTCTACCACAGTCAGCAAAATTCGCTGCAAATTTTGACAGAAGGACCTGGGAGGAATTTGTAGCGAATTTGGTTTCCACCGGACAAACCCCGGTCGAATTTGGTCCAAAAACAACTTTTTTGACTTTTTTTTAAAGTTTTTTTCACCTAATTTGGTCTATTTGACCCTCCAACCCTAGAAGTGACCACTAAAAAGGCCAAAAAGGTTGTTTTATATGTCATTTGGAGTAAAACATTAATATATATGGTGGTGTATTTTGCTATGTAGCTTTAATAATAGCATAGCGGTGTATTGACTTATTTGTCGCTGCATATATATACATATTTTTTTGTACAGACGAACCCAAAACGAATCCAAACCCAACCCCAAAAAAATTTGAACGGATTTCGAACCCGAATCCGAAGCGGCAACTTAGTGGAATGTTAACTGTAGTTCTTTTCATGCTCCTAGGAAAATGAAAGTTAGCTGTTTTCAGCTTCCTTGTTCGTTGATAAAAGTTTATATTATTTTATTTTATTTTTAATTATGTTAGAAGGGTTTGATTGTTACACATGGTATCTGAGCAACCGGGTTTCACACTGGACCTGGAAGCTCATTCTCTGCATACTTAGTAAACTGAGAAACGTCATCGATGATTTGCAAGATGTGGATCCGACGCACACTTCGAAAGAGAGTTCGGGACCCTACTATAGTGCAACTATGGATGATTCGCACCAGATATGATCTTTCCGGAGTAGCACCCTTGGAAATCAAGAGGCCTTGGCACATTATATTTTTCTCTTAAGTAGGGAAAGGCACAGATGGCTGTCTTCAGACAAGACTTTGAGAATCCAATAGAAAACTTGAAGAAAGCCAAGACTAAGGAACCTCCAGTTGAGAGTGTGGGCTCTAACAAGTCCTTAGATTGTAAAGTGCTTACCCCGAGATATCGCCTTATGCCTTCTAACATTGATGATCACGAGGAACCTATCACCAACTATAGTGACTCGTGAAACGAGTACTTTTGAACAATTTTGTAATCATTGAAATAAAATTAATGTAATCAACATATGTTGAGATCAATAAAGGAATTTTGTTGTTTCTAGCAATATGCCTTCTTTGCCTTTTTCTTTCTTATAAACAAACGAAATAATGATTTAATAATAGGTAGTTAATAAAAAAAATCTTGTTATAATCAAGTGATTAAGAATTGAAAACAATGGAAAACCCTCATGAGGAAAACAAAGATGTCAATAATCCTATAACAAAGTTGGATCAACTTCTTAAGATGATGGCTAACACCCAGAACCAAATTCTTAACTTGGAAAGGGATGTAGACGAACCACCCAAGTCCACAGAAGATGAGCAAGAGTCTCAGTCGAGACTCAGGATCCACAATTCAGAACATACCCATCAGAGTAAGCATCAAAGGGATTCCTCTGAAGATTTAGATGAAATTGAGGAACATCGCCAGTTGGCTAAGGAACTATCTTCGGATATGAGGAAAGTAAAAACCCCTAAGTTTTTGGGGTCCATGTCCGAAGATGTCGCTAAAGAATGGCTTACTGAGATGGAAAAATACGTCGAAATTCGACACTGCACCGAAAAATCCAAGGCTGCATGGGGAGCCTTTCGGCTGGCTGGAGAAGCAACCACTTGGTGGGAAAACAAGAGAATGGAAATCGAGCTGAAAATAATCAAAGTTCCATGGGAGCGATTTGTTAAGATTTTTAGAAAAAAATGGTTACCCCAACTCTTTTACGACCAAAAGTTGAAAGAGTTTCAAGACCTATGAAAAGAAAGCATGTCAGTTCACGAATACTGGGAGAAATTTACTAGACTCCTGAAGTGCGTGCCTCAATATTAAGCAGATGAAAATTTCTGTGTACGAAAATTTATTATGGGGCTCAACCATAGCATTAGAGGACCTGTAGATGTTTTAGTACCTCGTACCACAGATGAAGCATACGAAAGAGCAGTTCAATAGGAGTAGAAAGTCAAAGATGATGCAGCCAGAGATAGAGGGAAGAAGAAATTCGACTGGAAGCAGAATTCCCAAACCTTCAAAAGAAAGGGATTCAAAGGGAATAACTCATATTTCAAGAAGGACAAGAAAGGACGAAACGACTACAAGGTAATAGGAACCCAAAAAATATTGAGAAGAAAGGACTGGGAAGATGATGTTTCACTTGTAGTAAAGATCACTATGCAAACCAATGTCCTACAAAGATGTTTGGGAACCAACCTCAGAGGAATCCTCTACATCAGACGGCCTTTCAACAACGAATTCACGTTGCAGTAGATAACAGACAAGCTAACTTTCAAATCACTCCCATAGAAACTACAGATACCCTCTACGGTAATTCCATTTCTATCCTTATTGACACTATAGCGACAGAATGTTTTATATCACCTAAATTATTGGATAAATTTCCTAAGAAAGCTGGAATTTTAGAAAATTATTGGTCAGTCGAGTATGCCAACCAGTCAAGGGCGATGGTAGAGCAGTGTCTGTTTGAAGCCAAGGTTGAACTTCTTGAGTTTCCTACCGAAGTAATATATGTGGTCCCCTTAGGGCCCTGTAATGTAATTCTTGGGATGAATTGATTATGAAGACATCAAGCAAAAGTCGATTGTTTTGCCAAGCCAGTGGAATGCTTAGATGATAAAGGGAACCAAGTCTTCATTCAAGAAGTGTCTCGAGGAATACAAGTGCGACAAATTTCAGCAATGCAACTTAAAAGAAGCAGGAGGAAGGGATGTCGGATCTTTGTAGTCAAGATGGAAGAAGCTAGAGAGTCGGGAGAGATAGTTCACCATGATGACAAGATGCTTTATGGGACGTCGACTCAGACGTCAGAGGATCATGTTATAACAGAATCTTTTGCGGAGAAATATCCATACCTACAAGATTTCCAAGATGTGTTTCTAGAAGAACTACTAGGGTTACCCCTTAAGCAGGTGTTTGACTTCTCCATTGACCTAGCACCCAGAAATGAACCCATTTCCAAGGCCCCTTATAGGATGTCTACTATTGAATTGATGAAACTCAAGGCACAACTTCAGGAATTACTCTCCAAAGGATTAATCAGACCAAACGTGTCTCCTTGGGGTGCACTAGTGATATTTGTAAGAAAGAAAGATGGAGCCCTTCGCCTCTCTATTGACTACAGGATGTTAAATAAGGTCACCATTAAGAATAGGTACTCGTTACCCAAGATTGATGACTTGTTCGATCAAATGGGAGGGGTCGCAGTCTTTTCCAAGATAGATCTACGGTCTGTCTATGATCAATTAAGGTTGAAGGAGGAAGATATCTATAAGGTAGCCTTCAGGACTCGTTATGGGCATTTTGAATTTACCGTACTACCTTTTGAACTCACAAATGCTCCAACTTCCTTTGTGAACCTGATGAACAGTGTTTTCAAGGACTACTTGGACAAGTTTGTTTTAGTATTTCTCGATGACATCTTGATTTATTCTAGGAATGAAGAGGAACATCATTGACATCTACAGATCATTCTTCAACGTATGAGGGAACACAAATTATATCGGAAGTTGCCCAAGTGTACATTCTTTCAATAGGAGATGCAATATCCGAGGCATATCATCTTTGTAGAGGGTATTGCCATAGATCCGAGTAAGATTAAAGCTATAATAGAATGGCATGTTCGCCAAAATTTTCAGGAAGAAATTTTATGGGGTTAGCAGGATATTATAGCAAATTTGTGATGAACTTCTCCCGTGTTGCATGCCCAATTACCTCCCTTCAGGGAAAAGGTAAAAGATTTGAATGGACAGATAAGTGCCAGAAAACCTTCGAGTATTTAAAGGAAAAGCTAAGCACTACACCCATACCCAAGGTCCCTATCCTAGCAGGACAGTTCGTCGTAGTTACCGATGCCTCGGGAGTAGGTTTAGGAGGGGTTTTGATGCAAGATGGACAAGTGATAGCTTATGAGTCAAGAATTAGCAGCTATTGTTCACACCCTCCATGTATAGAGGCATTACCTCTTGGGAAAACCCTTCGAACTTAGGTCAAACCACCAAGGCCTGAAATTTATTTTCACCCAACCAAACTTGAATGCCAGGAAAAGGAGATGGTTGGAATTGATCTTTGATTATGACTTTGAGATTAACTATATTAAGGGTAAGGAAAACAGAGTAGTCGATGCTATAAGCCACAGGAGGCATGTTTTGACAATGACGACAGTCGGTACTGATTTCAAAACCAGAATCCTTTAGGAATTGAAAGGGGACGAGTACTACAAGCAGGTCAGAGCAGCATTACAGAAGGATCCTCATGATTTCAGATACGAAGGTTTCCAGATTGAGCAAGATGGACTATTGAGGTATTGCGGAAGGATGTATATACCTTATCTTCCTGAGCTAAGAAGAATTGTTCATAAGGAAGCTCATTCCATACCCTATTCAGGGCATCCCAGTGTTACTAAAATGTTAATTGACTTCAAACCCTTGTATTTTTGGAAAGGGATGAAAAGCGATATCACTAGGTTCGCGGCATGTTGCCTTGAGTGCCAGAGAGTTAAAGTTGAGCACCAACACCCAGTAGGTCTACTTCTACCCCATGTCGTTCCAAATTGGAAGTGGCAGATAATCAGTATCGATTTTGTTCAAGGCCTTTCTATGTCCAGAAAGACACAAAGCAATTTTGGTGGTGGTGGATAGATTGACTAAAGTGACTCGTTTTATTCTCGGTAATCTGACCAACGGAGCTCCTATTTTGGCAAGGAAATTCGTGCACGAGATTTTTCGGCTAACGTCATACCTAAGAAAATCATCTCTGATAGAGATGCGAGGATAACCTCTAGATTTTGGCAAACCCTCTTTACAACATTGGGAACTCAGTTGAACATCAGTTCAACATATCATCCAGAGACGGATGGATAGACAGAACGAGTAAATCAAGTTTTAGAAGATTTATTGAGGGTGTACTACATGGACCAACAGTTCAAATGGGAGGATTACCTACCGTTGGTAGAATTCGCCTACAATAACTCTATCAATCAACCTTTAGATGGAACCCTTCAAAGCACTCTACGGTATCAAGTGCAGAACTCCTATTAGTTGGGATAGACTCGAAGGCAAAATTGTTCTTGGGCTTGAAACGCTTTCAAAGATGGAGGAACAAGTAAGACTAATTATGGAATGGCTAGCTGAAGCCAATGACAGACAAATGAGTTATGTTGATGCAGAACGCACCCCTAGACAGTTTGAGATTGGGGAGAAAGTTTTTCCTAGGGTTAAGCCCCACAAAAGCTCTATTAAGTTTGGAAAGTCATCCAAGCTTGCACCCCGCAATGTTGGACCATTTGAGGTCTTGGAAGTCATCAACCTAGTTGCCTACAAAATTGCTCTACCACTAGCCCTCGCTCAGTTGCACAATGTTTTTCATGTCTCGTATTTAAAGAAATATAAACCAGATTTTGAGCATGTTATTGATTGGAATTCCATGCAGGTGCAAAATCCAAGAGTGGTAATGATAGAGCCACTCAGGGTGCTCGAGGTACGTAAGTTGCGCTTACATAGTGGCGAGGTCAACCAATGCAAGGTCCAATGGCACCAATATGGAGAAGACAGTGCTACCTAGGAGGATCGGGATGAGATCCTTCAATGATTTCCTCACTTGTTTTGAATTTTAAATGTATGTGTTGAAACATGTCGGATCGTATTAGTGCATTGATAAAAATAATCATCGAGGACAATGAAGCACGAGGGGGGATATGTTACATCCCTTCCTTGTGACCGTTTTATTTTATAACTGTAATAACTATTTCCTATAAAGTGTGACAATGGAGGTTTACTGGTTTTCAGTTAATTTTGCTTAAGTAGATTTGCTAATGAGAGTAGATATGTATATCTCATTGTGTTAATGGAAATAATACTAGGAGGAATCATATATTTCTTATGGGGAAAGTTTGGAAATGAATTGCAATAGAAACTCTTCGGAATATTGATGCATATTTATATTGAGTTTGATAACATGAGATTATTATAATGACGTGCATATCTAATCCTTCCATGTCAGTGGATGCAAGAGGAGAAACCATCCTGCAAACAGGGAAAGAGTATCATCAGTGTAGGAGCCCATGAGCAAACAGTGAAAGTCAGGAATGCCATTCGAGCTAGAACCTCAAACGTTGTCAATTACTTAGGTTGGGAATGTGGTAATTTGATGCCTAGTTGGTCTAGCTAGTGCTCTAGGCGTAGAGGTCCCTCTTCGATTTTAATAAACAACATTGGTAATCATTATTTAATCTATCCTTGTATGTTTTGCATCTCGTTCTCATTCGAAGTATTTCATAATGATTTGATTATTCCTTCGATAAATATATTTATATATAAGTAAATATATATAAACAAATTATTTAAGCATATTTTTATATATCATGTATTATGCATTTTTTGGCAAATATAAATATTTATATATATATATATATATATATATGATTAAATATATTTGTTCGCGTATTGCATTCATATGGGAAATGAATCCCAATCATATTGTGACCTGATGCATGGTATTTGTGTATGCTTTCATTGTGTCTGGGACTACTCTTGCCGGGGGTGGCAAGAGTAACTCCCTCTTGCCACCTCGGCAAGGAGTTACTCTTGCTGCTCCAAGCTAAGAAGCTTGGAGTCGGCAAGGAGGAACTCATTATGATGGTCGATCGTAGTGAGCAGCAGAGTTGGGGGAAATTGGTTCAGGCTCTGAGTATTACTTTTGGTTTTGTCTTGAACTTGATAATTCTTGAATGCTTGTCAATATGTCTCAGTGTTGGTTCTTCTTTCTGCAACTAGAATCCTTATGTTTTCCGTGTGACTTCAGGCAGGCATGTGGTCTCTCCTTGTTATTTGTGTTTCGAATGATTAGATTCATCTATGGTAGCAGAGAATCTTAAAGTTTTACCACATTGCATTTAGGAATGATCATGAAGTGACATAATATCACATCCATGCATTGTGTCTTTCCTTGGGAAGTTTTGCATTCATTGTTTCTTATACTCTGCAAAAAGGGAACGTATGTACATTGATCAATTCATGACTAAGATGTAGTTTGCATTCATGGACCTGGAAAGGAATCTCAACTCTAACTGTATATGTTATTATCATCATGCAATTTCTTCTTAAACTTGCACATTGCTTCATTGTGTTTGATCTCTATAAGCGGGAAGCTCATCTCTACCATGGCATTGGTTTTATCTGCATGGATTTGGAACTCATTCTTCAAGTAGACTTTGTATGCATGTTAATAGATTAATCTGGATGGATTTTTATTGTTTTCCTCCTGCATATCATATCTGTGTCAATTCATATGACACCTGCATAACGAAGGAATAGTAATCATTTTCTTAAAGCAAAGTAATAACAGAACTTTAATGAATTGGAGTGTATGCTGAGGGTGTATCCATGTCTTTGTTATGAATGAACCAATGAGGTCAGAGTCTTCTTAATCTGAATTTACTTGTGATCTGCGCATGTTGGGATCCTTGAACTGTATGATTACTCTTAAGGATTACAACCGAGTTTCTTGAGTAAGGACCAGGGTCTTTGGGTCTTAATGATAGAACCTTTTTCATGCCTCTTTGGATCTATTATGGGAAATTAACCAGTCACGATGCAATCCTGGGATGGGTAGAACCTAGACCTATACCTTGTGATGCCAGAGAAAGTTATGCCATCAAGATAGGGAAATCCATTTTATTAGACCAGGAGGTCAATGAAACGAGTTTGGTGGTGACATTGACGGCACAGGGTATGTGCTAATACTTTCAAAACCTTGGCCAAGGTGGTACCATGCTACAAGTAGTAGTGTAACATCTGGCTAGGAAGGTCACCTAGTAGGCAAGGATGTCTTTAGGGTGACTGGCCATGACATTTGCAGGTTCTACACCAAGTCTCGTATGGCAAGAAAATGAAAACCGTGCTCGTGTACTCCTGGGAAAGGGTTGGGCTACTTCCACTGGAAGTTGTGCAAGTGACAGTTAGTCATGATCAAAAGATCCATGGTTGTGTGGTAAAAAACCATGATGATACTCTTTTGCCCATGATGGCCAAATTCTAGGAAGGAACAAATGAAAAGAACAGCATGTGCAGGTTTTGATTTTGTTAGTTTATTTATGTTAAAGCAATATTTATTTTCTTAAATGATTTGTTTTCTGGAAAGTAATTGAGAAAGATAATTTTTAGCTTCATGTGAAAAGCAGTTAGTAACTATAATGGAATGTTAACTGAAGTTTTTTTCATGCTCCTAGGAAAATGAAAGTTAGTTGTTTTCAGTTTCCCCATTCGTTAATAAAAGTTTTATATTATTTTCTTTTAGTTTTAATTATGTTAGAAGGGTTTGGTTGTTACATCTTCTTGCAAATCTAATCTAGAATATAACAATGCAGAATTGTTTGACCCCAAAAAACTTAGAAACGTATCATTTCAAAATCCAAATAAGCCACCACAATTTCTCAGTCTAAGGATAGCAGATTTACAGATCAGCTGCAAAAGAAATATTATTTCATTCAAGTAAAACATGTAAATCTCAAATAAACCTGCCTAAATGTCCCTTAGGTGACTGCAGCTCCATACTGGGTACATACAGCTGCTTCAGAATCAAATGAATCGCTGCTTAGGGTGGGGTCCCATGGGGGCGCTTAAGCTTCTATTTTTCAGGAAGAAAGGTTCCTATGGAATAAAAATAAAAAGTGCTACGGGATTAATTAGAATCTTTCCTCACTACTAGTAGCCCCTACCTTTTAGCACTGTAAATTTAAGCGGGTTGAAAAGGGTGTGGTTAAAAAATTGCTCCACCAGCTTAGGCTTTTTTTTGCCACTTGTCAACCATCTCAAGATTCTCAATTGTTACCACTTCTTTTTTTTCTATTACTTTTTAGTAGTTTTATTTATTTCTCGACATGCTTAATAATACAATCCATGAAACCACTAGCTTCCATTAATTTTGGAGCTTAAATTTTCAAATATAAACTGGAGTACAAAATTCATGGGACCATCCACTTTAAAATAATCCTTAAAAATCTAAGCAGCACCCAGTCAATTTTTTCAGGAAGCTCTCCTCCAGGGACCCAACCCTTAGTCTACTTTACTATGTGGCTAGACAAAAGTAAAGTAGAATGCTATCTCGGAAAGTGACTGCAATCTGTCCAAACTCAAGTATTTCTACATTCACGCCCAGCTACAGGTTTGGTGGCAGTTCCAGGAACCCAAACAGAATGTTATACAATTCCTCCCAGATATTCAATGCTCTGGTATCTCCTCCGTAATTCTCTTGGTTGGGCCAAACAAATTAAGGTCTTCCAGAATTGCATCTGGACTAATCTGATATCACTCCTCTAGTGTTTTCGTCCTAGATAATCTCATGTTCATTACGCAACAGAAATCAAAAATTCACATGCCTTCCATAAGAATAGCAACCTGTATAAATACATATTTACCCAAAGGTCAGCTTATGGGAAAAAATTGCCAAATCAAAACAAAGTCAGCCACAAGAAAGGAACCCGCTAGAAACATGTTAAACTCAGGAGCTAACTTTATCAAAATTATCAATCATTACATTTATTTCTAATTTCAATTTATTATTTATTTAAGACTTTACTTATTTCAATTTATTATTTATTTAAGACTTTACTTATTTATTATTAGAAAACATAAGCAAAATAGAGTAGCCAACTTAGCCCCTAATCACAGTCCACCCATCCTAGATGTTGACACCTTCCTATTCGGCTTCCACACCTTCCCATGCTGCCTCTTCAATATCCTCATCGAGAACTACCTCAATATAATGTATCTGACCCTTTCCCAAACACTTGTGCCCTGGTTGCCATGATTCCCTGCATGTGAAACATATCTTTTACCTTCGCAAGTCACTTTTAGACATCTCCATCAAATTTGGCTGAGGAGGTATCATGTTCTTCTGAGGAAATTTATTTGATAGCATAGGAGATGCTTGCTTGGAACTCAACCTATGCTTCGTCACTGAATCTTCGAAACTTAAAGCCCTTTTGGTGGCTTCTTGCAAAAAACATAGATTGAATGCTCTTACTAACCCTCCAAGGGGTTCACCCAAGCCTTCCTCAAAGAAGACTAAGCATTTTTTCTGACACATCAAAAATCATTACCACAAGCCTCTAGTTCTGTCATATAGTCTTCCACGTTTCCTTCCTGCTTCAGCTATGCTAATTCTCTAAAACGAGTCTCAAGATCCTTTCTTTGGCTGAAGTCTTCCAAGGTGGTAACAAAATCATGCCCTTGGACTATCATGCCATGGTACCACCATTCATGAGCCACTCCCTTAAGACGCAAGGTGGTGAATTTGATGGCTTCTTCTTCAAACATTGGGTTCAATGAAAAATATGTATCTAATTTTTGCAACCAAGCCCTTGCCGGTGAACTTCCAACTCCATCAAAGGTTGGGATGATGATCTTTCCCAATCGGTGTTGAATGTCCTTCCTTCCTTTATACCCTTTACTACCATGCCCTATTGCTTTCTTCATCTCATAATGGTCCCTAAAAGTCAGATCTCCATGTATGGCAGGGCTTAAGGCATAGCATGCATCATGAAATCTTGTCATGTCTTCCTCCAGATCAGGTTGTTCTTCCCCAACACCTACGGCTGCTTCTTTGTCCAAAAATTTAGCTCTAACAGTCATTCTATTAATTGAAGCTCTCCCCCCATTAGCTGAAGCTTTTTTTCCACCAAAACTCTTGCCTTCTTCCACACCATTTTAAACAGGCCTATCAGAACTCAGTTGCTGGCTCATTCCTCTTAAAATTTGAACCATCTGCCTCATGCTATCCCTTATCAACATCTCTGATCTCCCTAATGAACTCTTGGGGATTCACCTCCTCTCTATCACTCATAAATCACAGGCTGGCAGAAAAGTGGCTCTGATACCACTGAAATATACCAACACAGAATTCAGCAAATATGAACAATACAATGCTAAACTACAGCAACCTCAGAAATCTTCTTACAAATTTAATCTCAAATATAACAATGCAGATTTGTTTGACCGCAATAAACTCAGAAACATATCATTTTAAAATCCGAATAAGCCACCATGGTTTCTCAGTCTAAGGATAGCAGGTTTAAATATCAGTTGCAAAAGAAATATGATTACATTCAGTTAAAACATGTATATCTCAAATGAACTTCCCCAAATGTCCCTTGGGTGAATGTGGCTCCATGTTGGGTATATACTATTACTTCAGATTCATAAATCGTTGCTTAGTCTACTTTACCATGTTATTAGACAAAGGTAAACTAGAATGGTGTCTCAAGAAGTGACTGCAATCTGTCCAAACTCACGTATTTATGTATTCACGCCCACCTACAGGTTTGGCAGCAGTTCCACAAACCCAAACAGAATGTTATGTGACCCCTCCTAGATACGCAATGCTTCCGATATGTCCTTCGTAATTCTCTCGGCTGCACCAGAACAGGTGAAGATCTTCTAGGGTTGTGTCTGAATTGACCTGAAATCATTGCTCTAGGGTTTTCACCCTAGATAGCCTCGTGTGCATTACACAACAGAAAACAAAAATTTGCATCACTTCCATAACAATAGCATCCCATATTATACATATTTATCCAAAGGTCAGCTTAGTGGAAATAACCACCCAAATCAAAACAAAGTTGGCCACAAGAAAGGAACCTGCCAAAAACATGTCAACCACAGGAGTCGACTCAATCAAAATTATCAATAATTACATTTATTTCTAATTTTGATTTATTATTTATTTAAGACTTGATTTATTTATTACTAGAAAACTTAAGCAAAATTGAGCAACCGACTTAGCCCCTAATCAGGGACATCACAATATACTAATATAGTTGTGTAAACCTATACACTTTTTGATAGTCATGAAAACCTTTACTATACATGCAAAACATCGGTGAGGGATTGAAGAGATGACTTAAAGTTTAAATGACCTAATCTTTATTATAATTACCTTTGTGTTGTTCGTGCTTGACATAAACTGTCCCAATATATAATTTATTTAATTAAATAGCCTAAAATCTTTAATATGTAATTAATTAATTTAATCTATTTAATTTATAAATCTTTAATTTCTTTGCATTTTTTTGTAAATATATCTACTTTAGTGATTCAATACACACACACACACAGAGCCAGTACCAAGATTGTTAACTTAGATTTTATTTAAATGCAAAGCGGGCTATGCTTATAGCATCGTTATTATGGTTAATTTATAAGCATTGTTATTATGGTTAATTTTATTCACATTTTAATATTCTGTGTACAGATGCTTCTAAGTTGAAACAAACCTAGGATCCCAAAAAATCTGCAATTCTCAATACCATATTCATTTTCAAATAAATTATATTTTTTTGACACGACGACATTTTATGCATGGAAGAGGTTTCATCATAACACCCGACTTGGTCCTGCATGCATAAGAACAAATTAAAGAAGTTGAGTACTACCTAAATGTGGTGATACAATCCTAAAGGATATCCCATGGTGTGCAACAATGAGGTTAATTACTTGTGTTTTCTGTGGTTGTGTTGAGTAGACAGTCATTCTTTGTGAGTCTTGATTCCTTGCACTTTGTCTACCAAATACCCTTGTTCAACCGTGTCTCTACAATAGCGTAGCACAGACTCAATTGAAAGTCTTTGCTGATATTGCTAAGTAGGAGATTTGACTAAGGCTGCATTGGGTGAAGCACTTCAAGACTTCATGTGTATCATTTTAGGAGTCTGAAATTCAACCACAAAATTTCTCGTTTATTTAGGTCCTCTCCTTAGATGAATAAACATTTAGTAAATTTGAAGGATGACAGTGATTTTATTTCCAAGGCACTGCATTTTTTAAAGATGTGCTCCGATCCATGTTACAGCCTGAAATATTATTGCAAAAGCTTCTTTATTGTCATTTTTAATGATAGCAAACAGACACTCTCACAAAGACACAGATATGTACAAATTGTCTAATATGTATGTGTTTATGTGCATACATGCATATTCCTTTGGATATTTACTACTAGCCAAAAAATGAACTAGCATATGAAAATTTTCAGGTTGCATATTGGCCCCTAGGTACTCTTTAGCCATATCAAATGTACTTCTCACCCTCCCTTTACCCACAGCCTTTTTTACCTCCCCATACTGCCACTAACATAAAATGATGCCCATACCCATGCAGCCATTAGATGATATACTTTTTTCTTTGTTGAAGCCAATCAAAAGCATCCATGTGGAAGCAGTAATTTTTAGATCTGGATGTTGGAAGACATTAAATGGGCCTATGAAACAGATTATCACCTTCTCCGCACATGAACCCTTTCTTTGCCATTCCCTTACCAGATGGAAATAGCTTAAAGGCACCAAATATATATTTATGTTACTGGGCGGATGAAAGACATGTTGTTCAAAGATAAGAGGTAGCATTCTTCTTTGTGGAGGAACTTGGAAGTATGTAAGTTTTATTTATTTTGAATTTTTGAGCACTTATAGTTTGAAATTGAAATTTCTTTGTGCAGAATAATTTAAGTTTTATTTATTTTGAATTTTTGAACACGATCTAGTTTGAAATTGAAATGCATACACCTGATGTCTGCTTTATAAGTTTGTTCATATAGACTCCAGTTTCTTATTACACCCTACAAGTTGTTTGTAACTTTGTAGTAAACTTCAAATCTCAGTATGGTAGTATATAGATTCTTGAAATCACTACCTGCATATTTGATAAAACGACATCAGAAGAAAATCATACTCATTTCATGCACAAAGCACTTCAACTGATTTACAAAGTGCATGTTCCTTAATCAATATTCAACTATTTAATATGCCAGGAAAGTTGGATGTCATGGGCTGCAACTTTGGAACTTCTATGCTAAGGCAAATGCAGCAAATCCAATATACCACCTTTGTTAGTTGTATCTCTTATAACATGGCCATACAGGCAACATCAAAGAGTATAGCAGAAGCATTCACAACGGTGTAGAAAAATGTATTTATACTGCTCAAAATTAAATATAGTACCACTTGAGTGGGCCTGCTGGTGAAGGCTGTTTGGAGGAGGTCACGTGTTAAAATCTGGAGGAGTGGTAAGGTAGTACAGTTTGCTGAACAATATATAAGATAAATGAAAAAGCAATCTCTTGTATGTTTCCACAAGGGAGTTTCATACACCAAATCAGTGTCTCACATAGTGGTAACCTGAAGAAATTACCTTTACCCATATAAGTTATAGGCTAACAACAGTAACCAGTCGAGATACAAGATTGAAAGCTCAAAAAATTACAAGTTAGTTGTGAATGCTCTATACTAGTAGTTTCTGGATAATATACCAAACTTCTGATCATGCTATAAATAAGCCTAGCTGTTTATAATCAGTACAAGACCTTAAAGATGCATTGCTGCTTCAAGTAGATTATATTTTGTTCTGAACATTTTACATGCACTCCTACATTAATACAAGTGAACAAAAGAACTAGTGTATGATAAAACCTTTTGCCTTCGCCCTTTAACTGGAAAGTTTTGAGTACTTTCCCCTTATTTGTCTGAATCTCCAACCTGCAGAATGGGAATACAGAAATATCAATATTAGTATGTTGGTTTTGTAGTTTTAGCGTTCTTCTCTACAAACCCTGGAATCTTCGAAAATTTCAAATTCATTGTGGATAAAACTAGATATATCATGATTATATTGCTTCTTTCAATGTTGACATTTAGCACTTTAAAGAAGCTAGTGCAATCTTCATCATACTATAATAGTAAATGTAATAAGAGGAAAAAGAAAAGTAGTCTTGGTGAGAAGATAACAAGCCAAACTATTTCAGAAAAGGATATTTTCATGAAATGGGGGAAAAGTAGTCAAATGGGATTAGCTCAAGTGGAAAGTCATTAATTTCTTATGGTGAACATCTATGTTCAAATCTTAAAGAGTCATGTTACATGTACAAATGGTGAATATTTAATCAACTAAATTACCGCAACCAATTTTGCTTGTGATGTAGCCTAGTGGAGGTGGTCAGGGGCCTTGGTTAAATCCAATGGAAGAGAAGCCCCTCAGTATTGGCATCTAAGCTGAAGGAACCACAAGACAAGTTTAACAGTAAAGAAAACTAGAACACAAAAAATCTATAAATATCATAATGTATTGTTACAGTTGGCTATGATCTAAGAAAACCAAGAACTGAATTCATTTCTAAGGATACGGCAACACAAGAAAAAGAACAAAACAAAATCTTGTTAAAATAAATTATTATAAGAATTTCAAATGACTTGCTATTGAATTTTAGTATTTCTTTTCAGACAAGAAGCATAAAAACAGATGAAGTGATTATCAACTATTAGAATCTATGATCCCCACTTAATGAATCCACTAAAACTTGTGTATGAAAATCATAATTTTTGTAATTATGCCATGTTTTAAAAATAAATTTGCATACAAACGAATAAGACAAATAACTACTAAAGCTCTCCAACTGAATGATAGGGTTTATGGAAACAAACTCGTGTATTTCATTGAACTCTTTTCGGAGATCATCAGCTACTCCTAGAACATCCAGCACACGCCATCCATTCTTGAAAAGAGTCAAAGAAGTCCCTCCAGTTCTTAGAGAATCGGCTTGCTCAAGCACCAATGCTCTATGACCAAGCCTGCATGTTTTTGAGAACACAACAAAAGCAATGTCAATACAAACCCCATTTGGTAGAATTATGTGACATAAAGAGATATAATGTCATATGCTTACTAAGCAGTTCCAAGGCATGTATCCCCTACAAATCCCTACTTTCATCGGCACAACTATGTTCTCCGGTAGCACTTCCGTCATAATCTACAACTGTCTCAATTTCAGACCATTTTATGATAGCTATTCTCTTCTTTCTTCGTGACAATTACATTCTCCTATGGCACTTACCCACGATAAATCCCTAATAAGCATTGTTTTTTTTGTGTTGTTTCCAAAAGCTAATATTTTTTTTTCTAGTACAAAAGTTTTTATTCCTTTATCTTTCACTAGCAAAAATTCAAATGCAAGTATTTAAACAAAAGCAGAAAAATAAACTTCTGCTCCAGGATTCCTAGATAAATAAAGTAAATAGATCACAACATAATTGTACAAACTCTCTGCTTGCCGACTTTAACATAAGAAACATGTTGGATATGGCTTAAAATCATATCATAGATATTGACCGTCGCAATCGATTGGGCGGCGATCCAGGTCCATGGAAATCACTCAAACTTGAACCCAAGAGAACATTGTGTCAATTGCTCCACCTCGTAACTACATCGTAGCAATATGATGCACCCAGAGCATAATCATAGCCAAAAAAAATAAAAATACATGCCTATCGATGCTTAGCCTAAGGTCATAATCATCGCAATTGTTCCGCCTTTATTGGCTTCCATACCAATAGTGACCATATCATGGCAAACATATGCCTGGGATTTGAATATAGATTGTTATGGTGGAATAAATGAATGATTTTAATAATGCTTATGAGATCAAGCAGTTTATGGGATTAAAAGTTGTAATAAGAAAATCATGTTATACAACCAAAAATATGTCTCTATAGTCCTATCAAATTTTCAAATCCTTTTGGACATCGGATCTTCTACTATAGATCTTGATTAAAAAGTTTATCATCTTGACTAGTATCATCTCTCACTTTCAAAATGTCTTCCCACTTGATACGGATGTCACTGTAAACCGCACACACCGCACACAATGTAGTGTCATTCTACCGCATTCCCTTGTTTAAATAATTTGACCTTACTACTAAACCAAGGGAAGGTGAGCTTGGATCTATAACAAAATTAACTATATACTCGTCGTCGTAATTTCAATCCCTACTTAACTTGCTCTGTGGCTACTATAAAATGCTCTGTGGCTTTTATAAAATGCTCTATGACTACTACAAATCGTCTATGAATTAATAGAAATGGTAGATTACCTTTTAAGTCTTAAGATTTAATTGTAGTTCAATTAAATCTCATGTTCAAAGGGTTGTAGTTCAATTAGTTGAGTAAAATTAATAAGAATGATGATATGAAATATAAAAAATCATCCACCACATTTCAAAACCCCTCATATGTATTTGGACCACGTTCAACCCTGAGTGAATCTGAAATACATTTGGGCCACGTTCAACTTGGGGTGAATTTGAGATCCCCTGCTTGCAGCTACTTAGTATAAAGACAAAAATATTAATATCTATATATGCCGATATATTTCTATATAAATAAATTGTAAACCTTGATTTTTCAAAAAAAGGGTTCATTTGGAAAAACTTCAGCAAACTGATTAATTGATTCTATCTTGGTCCCTTAGACCGCTGATCTAATAAACATCATTAAAATTCCTTCAATTCAATTCAAATTCTGCCAAGTGATAAACTCCACTCAAGAGTCACCCATCAACCATACTAACATGCAATCCTAGATTTCGTGTTGAATATCTACTCGAAGAAATACTAAAAATTTGGTAACCAAGAATTAGGACGAGCAACATATACTGAAAGTATGCATACAATCTGTGTTCATAATTCATGTTTTAAGTGTACTACGAAATTTCTGGGTATTGGCAGATAACTAAAATGGAAAAAGAACCTGTGAAGAGATAGGGCAGTAGCAAGGCCTGCAATACCAGCACCCACAATCACCACCTTCTCCTTCCTTTGCAATCGATTCTCTTGGTTAGTCGCATTCCTACAACACCTTACACTAGTAGTTTTCCTGATTATGAGAGGCTGACATATGGGATTGATGCGTGAAGAATGGTGAAACGGATGAATTAAGGAGAGGTTCCCTGCTGCAGCTATGGCCATTGAAACCACGAACAACGGCTACTTGTTTGCTTGCCCGCCCTTCCTTCGCCATCGTTCTAATGCTTGAACGAGTGGTCAGAAAAATAGATTCAAATTTCGCTGGATTTCAGCGGCGTATAATTGGAATAACTGTTAGGCTATATTCCCATCGAACGGGCTATCTAATATATTAAGTAGCCTTGTAAGGAAATTTAGGTTTGTTGTATAAGGTAGGAGTCTTATACAAAGAGCCTCTTTAAAATAAATTTGTGGGTGTTAATTGAAATTTTTTATGATTATTTTAAAGTGGGTGGCTCTATGAATTTCATAGTATGGTTTGAGTTTATAAGTTTAAACTTTAAAATTTATAGAAATAGGTTGTCTTATGATTTTGTTATTAAGTTTATACAATTCATGTGAGTAAAAAAAAATAGAAAAATTCATTGATATAGATTGAAAAACTTGAGATGAGTTACAAGTGGCAAAAACAAATCTAAATTGGTGGGGCAATTTCTAGCCCCCCACCTTAACCACCCGCTCGAATATGCACCCTTAAAAAGGAGGGGCTGTTATTTTTCAAGAAAAGATTATAATCAATCATGTAGCAATTTTTATTTGACTTCATGGCACTTCCCTCTCCTTAAAAATAGATCCTGAAGCCCCCTTTATGGGACCCCACCCTTGTACAATTCAATTTCAAGGGCAATCTCATGAAGAGAGAAAAAATAATGTTACATGATTAAATGAAAAAGATAGTTGGCAATAATTTTCCATGGTCTATTAGATTAAGATACAAAAGCTTTCAGTATGCATTATGTATGATTTTGTTGCTTGACGTTTCAGATTACACTCAGTAGTCCATCATTAAGAAGAAGAAAGTCTCACATGATTGAATGAATGAAAGATTTTAATAATTCTATGAGGCCAAAATAGTTTATGGGACTCGGGAGCAGCAGACAAGCAACCAACACAAAGGTCCTATAAAGTTTGTAATCTCTTCTCCAAATAAAATCTTTTGCAGTGAATTTTAATAATAAGGTTTGCAACTTTGTCCAGTCTTACCTCCTCAAACACGAGACTTAAAACATCGCCTTCAAAGTATCTTCATAGTTCAATAGATGTTACTCTATGTTGGGTACTCCATGATGAAGAGCCCTTTGTCTCCATTATTTCACTGTTGCACAATAGACATATTATTTTTTCTATTCCTCTTTACTAACCATTCATCTTCCTATTTTGCATGTGAGATGATGAGAGCTAGTACTTATTTGGGCTATCAACACTTTTATTTTTCTTAATATTCGCTCTTGTGTAGGTTTTTTCTTCATCGTCGCCCATGGGGTTAATTCCTTTGATATAGTAACCTTTTTTCACCCTATTTCAGTTGTCCATATGATGTTCTTAATATTTTCTCTCAAATAATTTTTTATTTTCTCATTTGAGTTTGGACGGTATATTAACATCTCACTTCTTCATCCATTTGTCATTATGATTTTCTTCAATTTAAATCTTCCTCCATGTCTTACTTCTTCTATTTCAACCAATTAAATCTCATATGGAATAGCAATCCTAATTTTGAGGCTACTTATGATTAGATGCTTTTGGATTCTTTCAACCTATCTCCATTTTTATATATCATGTTGTTGTCCTAATTTCACATTTCTAGAAGCTCTCTAGTTATGAGAAGACCAAAAAGTGTTCTTTTGGTTTTCCAATCCCATAATTATTCATTTCTACATCTATTTTGTAAGAAGTTTAATGTTTTCCATCTCCCTTGAATTATTTTTTCTCTGCATGTTTCTAAGTTGAGTTTAGTGTGGAAATCAAGGCCCAAATGTTTGTGTCATCCATAGTTTATAGCGGGTCGCCCTAAAAGATAACGTTATTTTTCTTCTTTTTTCTCCGTAATGAGAATATTAGTATTTTGTTTGCTAGTGTTCACTTATATCTCAACCTCGTGACAAAAGATTTCAAGGGTCCTCAAGTGCTTTCTCAAACTACGATTGCTTTTGGCAATTATTATGACATCATTTACATATTAGAGTAATTGTATTGTGTACTCAACTAGCTGAATTTATTCCCCAATGACCTTGCTTATCCACCCTTCCATATTATCAATGTAAAGTCCCAACAATGTTGAGCAAAGTATGCAACCTTGTTTGATGTCAATATCATCACCAAAGTATTATAACATTTCGTCATTGGTTTTGATTTTAGCCCTAGCCTAATTTTAAAGTGTATGGACAACCACTATAAGCTCAATTGGAACTCCTAGTTCCTCATCTTATTTCATAGATTTGTCATGTGGTATTAGATCAAAGACTTTTTTAAAGTCTACAAAGTAGCAAAAAGCCTCACCACCTTGGATGTTCCATATTTAATCAATCAAGAACCCGAGGATAACACAATAATAGTGGAGTTTTTTTTTTATCTAAAGCATGTATGTCCTTCAACTCTTTTTCCCCCTTTTTCATCCCAACTATTAATTTTGAATTCAATCATGCTTAAAAAAATTCTCTCCAAAGAGATGATTAGTCATAATAGTATGGCATTTTGGCAATTTATTGGCTTCACTACTTCTATGTAAAGGAATAACAATTCTAATTTTCTAATTTCTCAAGAAGCCCTCCTAAATAACATTGTTGAAGATGTTCTTGATACAAGGTGCAAGGACCTCAATGCCCACTTTAAATGCTCTCCTCATAGTCCATCAATATCCTACACTTTCCCTCTTGTCAACATTTTAATGTCATGATTGATTTCTTCAATGGTGAAAAGCGTAGAGGTTGTATCAATTACTAGAGGTTTGTGTTTATCCTAAGATTGCACTCATATATAAGTTTGCATATTCGATCCATTGTAAACTTGAGATACATTTTTTTCATTTTTTCCATTTTTATTGTGACTCCTTCTCAAAATAATCGGGGTCATGTTTTCCTAGTTCAATCAACTTCATCCTTCTTGTATTCACATATTTTTCTTTTTTACACCATAACATCTATTAATATTCTTTCTTATCTACTTTGGTCTTTCCACCATCACATAGCTTTCTTCTTGCCATCTTGCACTCCTTATTAAAACAAAGGATTTGCTAGAAAAGTATCTTTTGATCCTCTCTTGGATCTAGCCCTCTTACACCTATCTAAAGCTTTGTGCATTAAATAAATCAACATGTTCTTGTTTATAGGGTGGTTCTTTATGTAAGAAGAGTTATGACTAGACTCTACTAAGTACAATAGATTGGTGCAAACAACTCAATGCACATACTTCATGGAGCAAAAAATCATGCATTAAGTAACTCATTCTCTTAAAGAGGTTTGTTAAAATACTAACCAATAAAGTGTAAAATTGTGATTGGTTTACACTATATGTGCACTATGGGAGACTCTAGGGTGTTTTATCAATTGCACGCATTAAAACTAAATTTGAAGAAACAACTAAGTTGAAAAGATAACAATGCTAGAAATGAACCTAGTTGCACAATGGTTGTGGGTAAACTGTGTAATGCCACAACAATAGTTGTGTGTTAATTGTGTAATGCCACAACAATGGTTGTGGGTTGACTAGTTGATTGATACAACAGTGGTTGCAGGTGGTGTAGAACTACTAAAATAACTGAGGTGTAACACGACTTATTGCAACAACTAACTATTGGAACTTAAGCATATTAGACAACAATAGAGCCATAGTAGCTCAAGTGGTCATTGCTTGAGCGACTACAATCTTAGCTACTAGTATTCAATCTTCAATATATGATGTAACTACATTCTATAAAGCATTAACAAAAAACATAAGATGAAACAAAAACACATTAGACTTCATAATTCTAATTCTTCTTCATTATTCTCCCAACTACTCTACTGCTATAAACAAGAAAACACACTTTAACTACAATCCAGAAATTTATCCTTTTTTGGCAAATTTTCACAAAATCTATTTTTGTCATTTTTGGTAATTTTTAAAACAACTCCAAAAGCTACAAAAATCTCCAAATATCTAGATTTAATTCAAGTGACATCACCCACAAACTCACTAAGCAACTAAAGGCATAAAAATAAAGCTATTAAAAAAACAAAAACTGGAAAATCTTAAAAATAAAATAGTAAAAGCTAATTTTGAGGCCCTATATGGTCGAATTTGGCCCTGGAAACGTGTCAAGATTTGGTCCAATTGAATAGATTGGATTGACATCTTTTAGAACTCTAGAAAATATATATGCTTGTAAAATTTCAGCCCAAGCGGACAACCGAGTCAAAAATTATGACTATTGGAAGTCCTTGCATCATTCTCCTCTGGTTGAAAAGAACGCAACTCCTGCAAGTTCCTATCCTCATAAAGCTTCCATTTTGACTGATCCAATTTCTTTAATTCCCACTCTGTAATACATGTTTTATATTTTGGTACTAAACCTTCCCACTGTACCAGATATCTATTGTATTCACCTTGGCGAGTATTAACAGTCTTCTTATCTAAAACTTGTGCAATATTTTCCCTTTTATTGCTTGAAATTGTCTGTTGCCAATTCACTTCATCCTCATCATTAATAACATGATCTTAACCATGGAAAGTATAAAAATCAGAGACATTAAACATAGGGGAAATATCAATGATAATGCTTATGAGGTAGATGTCTTCATAGATCTCCCAAAGGTGAGTCCAAAGGTATATTGGGATTATTGGAATATACTTTGGGTTGTTGTTGTCCCAAGGTGGACCCATGTACTTTTGAAATTCAACAACAACAAACAATGGTACTTGAGGTGGTTTTACTCCATCATTGTATACAATTGATTTTACCTGTCCAAGTGCACCATTGACGAGCCAAGATTGAACCCATATATTTGCACCGAGCATGACCTCTTGACCAATACATAAGAGGATATTAGATTGAAGTTGTTCTTATTTTACATTTGAGCAAGGTAATCCTTTAATTTGTTCTGCATTGGATAGTGCAACTGGCTTTGTTAAAGATAGCAACATGTGTTTGTTATGCATTAAGAGCATTTCATTTATTGAAAAGAGATGTATGGCTGGGAGAAAAAGTGTTTGTTCATCTGATGCAATTAATGAATTTGATGTTGACATTAGAAGCTGCCAATCTACAATTGTAGGTGTTACATTCTGTAAATTTGAAAGTAGTGCACAAAATTGAATTTGAATAGGAATGTCTCCTATTTGGCGAAAAATTTTATCCAGGGTACCAACGGTGTTGAAGCTACGCCATAGTGTGCCACTATAGGATTTTGAAGCATACATTGGAATGTCTTTAAATGGTGGGAATTGTCCCAAGTCACCAAATAGAACAATAGAGCATCCGCCAAAAGGAATGTGATTCTGAGTTGGGAAAGATTGGCGTAGCCTCATGTCAATTTTTTCAAGTAGCTTAGGCCCTATGAAACTCATTTCATCTATTATAATGTAGTGAATGTAGTACATGCTCTCTTGGAAAGTTGCAAGAGCTTGTCCTTGTAGGGGTACCATTTCTTTGATTGGTATTTGTAGTGAGGAATGAATTGTTGATACTTGTATGTTGAATGTTGAGACGCCTGTTGGTACGAGGAGGATCAATGTCAATTGACCACTTGGGGTTGAGTTGATAATCATTGTCTTTATTGTTTTAATAAGGAGTGACTTTCTTGTGCCTGTTGTGCCTTGTAAAAGTAGCTTAAGGGGTGGTTCTTGGGCTCTCAAATGTAGGTGTCGTAGAACAATTGCATATGCTTTTTGTTGTTGTGTAGACAACGTAGTTTGTGTATGGTTATTGTAATTTTGGTGGACTTGAAACATGGTATAGTTACTTTTAATGAAAGCAGCCGCTATTTTATTTGTGATTGATTGAATTCTAAATCTTCTCAATTATTGTTCAAGTCTATTTCTCGGTTACCAAGCATGTCAATTTCATTTAGGTGTATAGGCAGACCTGGGTACAATCTTGACAAGACTTGCCATTCATTTGGTGTATTTTCATGCAAAATGTTTTCATTTCTTATTGGGATATCAATTTCATCTTCTTGTTCCAGCTCAAAATTGGTTCTACGCACATGCCAAGGATGGTATTGGTTTGAAAAATCCTCCCAGACACTTTTTATCTCACATGATGTTGATCCAATACTTGTTTGAAGTTTGTGGAATGGTTTGTATAGAACTAATTCACTCCAACAAACTGTTTCAAAGCTATTTTCTTCCTTTGAAGGGATGGTTGTGAAGCATGGAGAGAGTCGGACAATAGCTGTGTCGGGGCGCTTTGTCCATTAGTTTTTTTTCTTGTAGCATTGAAGATCCATTGTTGGGTGACCTATATAAGTTATGAGGAATCTAGGTATGTAGGGTGTGAGATATAGGATTCAATATAGTTGGGGTATGTTGCATCCGTTGCTGGTGCAATTGGTATATATTGTAGGTTTTTTCGCTTAACATTTAAAGATACAAATTTCCTACTAGATATGGAGAGTGGAAGTTTGAGAAAGATGTGGCAAGTTTCCTGGGCACCAATGTCACGGTCTACTAGGTTTTCAAGCAGCATTCTTTGAAAATAAATTGGGGCTAGTTTTTCAGAGTCAAACCTTGTTGAAATGCGAGACAACATGGCATGGTACATTTCTGATTTGTTTTCAGCCTTTGTTGCATATTTTGCAATGTACTTGAGTACTGCATCAATTGACAAGATGGGCTGGAAGTCTACATTGGCTTGCCATATGGATAGTATTTATGGGTTGTGTAGGTTTAGGCGATCATCATTGTGAGCTGGGATGTGGTAAGGCTAGCCATTGTCAGTTTTGTAGAGTTTTGATTTGTCTTGTGTGGTCCAAGGTGCTTTGTAGCAACACAAAAGAGAAGCCCCTTTCATTCTTAGGCATGTTTGGGGGGTACATCTTGTGTGTCGTTGCACACAATTTAGAACCTCGATGTAGTCACTGGCGGGGTTGGTGGGAGAAATCAATTGTGTATCTATTAAACATGGATCATCAACAATTGATAGATGATTTTTTTACTCTGCAACTAAAGACTTCATGGATTCCATGCAGAGACATATCTATCAATAAATTCAAGTGCATTTTGGATGGATCGAGTATCATTTCATTGTAATTTCCTAATGTCTCGTGCGTGTCATAGCCAAATGAATCTATGGATATGTGTAGATCCTTTGTGTTTCCATTCATACCTGAGAGTCTGTTTCTTTAGTTATTATTGTGAGCTAAAATAAACTTGAATGTGGAATGGATGGGAATTTGTACCTATATCAATGATATGTTGCACCGAGAATATTATCTAGGACCTCCTCATGGAATCTTGTGAATCTGTGATGCATATAGAGTGTTGTTAGGTGGGGATTATTGATTATATTTTGTAACTTCTAGCTTGTTGCAGTGCTGGGGTTTGTTAGTGAGATGGTTGGCATGACCCTGTGCAAGTCTGGCCATTTAGTATTTGTTGCACTAAGTGTAAAAGAGAGAGTTGGACAGCCTATTTGAATCACTGTGTCAAGAAGCTCTCCTTGATGTTTACTCTAAAATGCTGGTGTGCCACAAATTAATTATTTGAAGCGCATGAGTTGGTTGGCAAGCTTTTCATAGAGCATGTCCTTCAACCTTTGACGCAAGTCATAAATTGATGTAGGTATCGTACCATCAAGTTGCTTACGAACAAATACAAATGTTGTTGCTTGGCTTTGATGGCGCATAAGGATATTAAGTATGAAGTACCTAAATCGTGGATGCTGCCCAAATCTATTATCATGATAGCACAAGAGGTGGTGATCATATTCATGTAGTTTGACATCTTTTATACACTGTTGCTTAAATTCATCTTTGCCTTAAGGGTACATATTTGGAAATGTCGTTGCAAGCAACCCTTCTGTTGTGTATTCATTGATGGGAGATGTAGAAATGGATAGCCACTGTATATCTGGAACTAGATGACCTTCCCCTAGGTGTAGTAATGATCGTAACTCTTCCATTTCTCTTCTTTCAGTGGGAAGTTTTGGCACAAATGACGTGGCTTGCATAATTTCTTCTATTTGTTCTTCATCAGTTGTATTTATTGATGTAGATGGCCTATCAGTAAGATCTACATTTGAAGTGGTTGTATACAAAAGGTCTATAATGTTAGTGGAATGATTCAGCAAAGATGACAAAGTTGATTCATCTAACTGTACATCTTTGTAAAATGGGTCATTGTTTATTTTGTATTGTAATGCTTCATAAACACAGCTTCTACTAACATCGAAGTTATATTTTTTATGCCAAATATTTTCTTTGTTGACTATAATTATGTCCAAGTCATCTACTCACCTTGGCAAGAAAGATGTTATTATGCTAATGTCATGAGGAAAACATATTGTGTGTCTGTTGTATTTCAGTTGGCCACCTCTTGCATAAGTAACCTGAAGATTAGGATTGATTCTTGCAATCAACATCTCTTCAATTTGAGTAAGGACTTGTAAACATTGAGGCTATTCACCAGGGTCTATATTATTCCATTTTGAGAACCGATTTTCATTTTTTCTGATATGCATCTATAACAATTGGTTGACTCATTTGATTGTCTTGTTTTAATTCTTGGATATCGTTCCATGCAAACTCTGCATGTTGTAACGGTAGAAAGGCTATCCAATTTGGACTGAAAATGATCCCTTCCTGTGCAATATTTTTGAGAAAAATCTGGAGAGTATATCTGCTTTAGTGGGGTGACCTGAGTGGTATTGTGTATTTGTGGTATATATGCTTCTAGATGTATTTTTGCAGGTGACATTGGTAGTATAGAAGAGGTTGTTTTATGAACAAGGCTTTGGTGGGTCTCTCTTTTTCTTTTTTTGATGATGTCCTTTGTAGCATAGTACCTTATTTTCATTTTTTATTTCTTTGAGAATGCTTTTCTTGTTTGTTATCATTGGGTAAGTCCATTTATATATATATGCCCAAGAAAGAGGATTTGATATACCTGAAAGTAGTGTTTTTGCAATTAATTTCTTATATATTTTATAAGAGAAGTTGTAACTAAAATAGATGAAAAGGAAAATTATTTAAGATTTGTGTTTAGAGGTATGAATATGTGTAGAAATATTGTAAGTAGAATCCTTAACAGAAGTCCCAACTTGTAAAAATGAACACTTGTAAGATTTTTTTATGATTGTTTTTCTTTGTAACATTCAAAAGTAAGATATTAAAAATAACATGTCTAAGTATTGTATGTGTTTTTTTGTTCTTGTTTAACTTTCCATGGAATACTTAAAAATATGATTGATTTGAATGGGAGTCTTATTTGAGGCAATCGAATGCTTTAGTATGCTAAATGATTGTATGAGTAAAGATTTAAAAGAGAGTGGAAATGTATTGTTGGATAATGTTTTGGAAGCATTTTGAAGATTAGATGCAAAACAAAATGTACAAATACTATAGTGGGTACTTGTAAATGTAGTAAACATGTTATTGATAAATTTGTTTGTGTAACATTCGAAGAATTTGAACAAGAAAAGGGGCATGCATGATATATTTTTTCGTTGTTGGAAATATAATACATACACATAGTATTTTGCATTCCAAGCGTAAACAGGTTTTTTGTTTGTGGGAAACAGTAATGGAAAATTACATTTATCATTGTAGGGGATGAAAAACTTTCTATATAAATAGAACTCTAGTAGAATCTTTCAAATTTTAATATTTAACTGTGCATAATGAGATCCATGTGCCAATTTTATGCAAGCTACAAGGCTGTAACGACAATGCTTTGTGTTTCTTCACCCCCAAAAGGATTCATTTTGATGGTAAGTTCAAAGAGAAACTGACAATTTATAACATTGTCCAAAATGTATTTTGCAGCATCAGGCTCTGCTAGTAGGAATTGGAAATCTTCTGCAAGTACTCCCAACAAATCAATGGAGGGTCCTTCAAATGCAGTTAGCTTTAGCAATTCTCTTGTAGCATCTTCTAAGTCCATCTTGAGCATGTAGTTGTAGCCACAATTAGAGAGCTCAACAAAACATTTGGGGCACCGGAATTTGTTTGTTGAGTAGTGAACAACCTTTTTCTTACATTTTTGTTGTCCACTACTAGTGGACATGAAAGGTAGTAGAACTTGTCCAAGTGCAATTTAGTGATTTTTGCTTGAACACAAATAGGCTATGTTGGATAATTATTTGTTCAAAATAGTAGAGATGTCTATTGGATCAACAAACTTGGGTGGGTAGCTATGGCCTTTTGACAAGGATATAGAGGGTTGGTCATTCCCTACATTTGTATACCATATTTTTAATGCAGATGCTTCAGGAAAAGTAGGATTGACTATAATAGAGGTTGAAAAGGTGTTATCAAGTTTTTTTTTCCATTCCGTGATATTAGACGTGAAGATTTGATCAAAATTATTACTGGGGTTTGTTGGGCGAACATATCAAAGATTGTTTTCCCTTCAACTTCACAGTGGCGACCCCATAGTGTAATATCTATCAAACAGTTTGAAATGTCTTTTATTGTTGTTGTGAAATTCTTAGTGTCAATTCCATTTTTTGCGTATGGTTGATGTAGGAGTTATAGATACAAGTATCCCAATGACATTTACAAGGGAGTCGATAGGAAATGTATCTAGCGAATCTATGCTCTTAAAATGGAAGCAATGCTTGGGTATTGTAGAGTCTAGACATCTGGAAGGAGTTATGATTGATGAGCTTAACATGACTATTTTGTACAGGTCTGTCAAGTTGTTATATTTTATATATGCAAGTTTTATGTGACCACCAGAAATCTTGTATAGAGAACCAGGGTGGACAACATCGTAGAACTCATCTATGATCTCTTTAAAATAAGTTACTTGGATTCTAGATGTGTCTTTATCTATGAATTCAAAACCAAATACTTTTCCTTCATGAGTAGCATTTTTGTATTCATGGATTGGTTTTTTTCCTAATGCTCGACCCTCAATGGACCAATGCCTATGATATGGAGTCAATGATTTAATGGGGAGTGGTTGAAAAGGAGCCAATATTTGCACAGAATACTCTGTAGTTGAAGAAGACCCTAAGGCATGTTCAGAGGGTGAAGATCGAAGGTAGTTAGTAACTTGAAGGAGTGGAATTGGGCTTCCAACTATAGGTGCATTGTTTGAGAAGATTTCAAAGTCTTCGATTAAGAGTGCCCTGCAAAGAATAAAGAGTGACAATTTAGGAAGGAGTTTTAGTTTGGAAATTAAGAACTTTAAGATGGTAGTGTTAAAGAAGGGGCTTACGTGAAGTTATGGACCATCTTGAAAGAATATTTCTTGAGGCAAACAATTGAGCTCTTCACCAAAGCGTCTTCAATGACAATATACTTGAATTTGTCTAGTAGTAGTGCATAATGGTTGTGTTCACCATTAGAGAGTTCTAGTCGGTATTTGGTAGATGTAGAATGTGTTTGTTGGATAGAATGTATAGATGTAACTTGTAAGTATGGATATGTAATAGGCGTGTCTACAAGAATCTTAGAAAGCACACCTATCATTAAATACACCATCGTGAAGTACACTCTAAAAGGAACAAAGTAGGCTACAAGTGCGGGTAAAGTTTGTGGTTAGTTTGTGGCAGACTTAGTATATGCAAAATGTAGATCAATTTCAGGTGAAGAAGTTTGAGCACGTTATATTCAAATAGAATTTTTTTGACACATAATGATAAGTAGTTAGAAAATTTTGAAAAGCTTGATGTTACATAAGTTGTTGATTTACCCTTCTTTACCCCTAGTAGGAAATAATTGTGCATGAGGAATTATGTTAGTTTGTGTTTTTCTATAGAAGTGCATTGTATACCATTGTCTCTCTATAAACACAACAATTGAATAATACACAAACTGTGAAAAAGTACATTCTTCTAACGTAAACTTATTCAAAAGACATTTATTTATTTATTTATTGTACCAAAAACTACTTTCACATTTGTAGATAGGTTACATAGTGCAAAAATAGAAGCTTGTCTATTTACAATAGATTATCTATATAGATGGTTGTTCTTTAACTACTTAGTGGAAGGTAAGACAAATAATCATTTTGTGTTCAAGTACATCTCATATGCCTGAACTATGGACGGTGTTGCACCACTTGTGTAATGTCAATCATAATACATCTCTTTCATGAAGGTGCAAAGGCCCTCCAATTCAGTACAACTATCTTGAAGTGTAATGATGTCTTCTTCTTCCACAAGTGGGATTTGACATTCAACTTTGAATTTCTACACAATATCATGACAATTGGTCGATAAAATCGAAGATAGAGACTGAACATTGGTTGAAATATTTGTTGATTGATTCACTAAGCAACATGATTCTTGTAGTATAATGGCTTCTACAATTGGAGTTGAGGGGCTGCTAACATTGTTCATTGTCTCTCCACTTAGGACTTCAATGATTTCGCGATTATTCATGCTTTGTTGCCATTTTCTGAGAGCAATGAATGTAAAAAATGTATAAGTTGTAGTGCTAAAAATATCATGGTGGGTGTAGTAGCAAATGTCAACCTATGTGTACCTAAACTAGACAGGTATTATATTATGCATGTGTATAATCAAAAATCAACTAAACAATACCAAATGGTTGGGTGCTGAGATGTTTAAAGATTAGATATGGTGTTGTAGAGTTTGGTTGGGGAAGTAGTCGTAAATTTCCTGGGTCATGGAATACCAAATTAAATTAAGGGGTATGCGACCAGTAGTCAATTTTGTAGGGGGAATTTCATTATTTGTTAAAAAACATAGTTGTAACTCAACAAAAATAAAGTCAAGGAAATATTATACTATCTAAATTAAATTTTGTTTGGAAACTATAGGTAGAACAATTTATTGTAAGCAAGGAATTTTATTTTTTGTTAAAAGTGCAATGGCATATATAATGTGTCATTTAAAATTTTTTAAGGTGCGGGTATACCTGTTAAGGATGGCATGTTGTGTATAAACTATGACACCTTTAATAGTTGTATAGGGAAATTTGTTGACTTTTAAATCAGCTTCCCCATTCCTATTCAACAAGCATAAAAGTTAACATTTAAGGTAAGTATAAGTGTATTGTTGGTATAAATTGCATGTGTTTCAAATTTAAAAAATAATCCTATGTAATGCACATGAGTTTTGAAACCATTTCGTTTAAAAAAATCCATAAATAAAATTAAGCCTAAAATTAAACTATGATTTTATGCTTTTTTTTTGTTCAAAGATAGATGCAATGGCTACTAAGATTTAATGAAAATATTTTTTTAGATGCCCAGATCATCCCAGATTTTGGTATGTGTTGAGGTTTTAATTTTATATTTTTATAATTGATGTTGTGCTTTATCAATTTCAATTTGTATGTTGTTATTTATGATGATGTTTTTTTTATTCACAAAGGCTCACACTACAGAGATAGATGGAAGGAAGGCTCACACTGCAGAGATAGATGTATATGCATAGGCTAAGGAAAGCTTGCCCTTATTAGACCAATGAATTATTACTCAATTCACCACAACATATTATTCACATCTCGCAAAATATCAAATAATATACTAATCTTATGGTCTTAATGTGGATTTTTCTGTAGTGGCTTTCCATGCAACTATGCCTGTACTAGATTATTTGTGGGAGAATCATAAAATTGATTGCCAACCAAACATAGCTCTCAATCCAAGTGAGCAAAGGGCGATAGAAAGTGCTCTGAGGAGTTTGAAGGTAACTATCACTCATAGGCTCACAAAGAAAAAATATACCATGGGGAGACTTGCTAAAGAAACTACCAGAGAACTCAAGTTCAACATTGAAGAAAATGGGAAGCAGATTCAGAGTATTAGCCTTTTGGATTATTACAGGCAGTGTTACAATGTGGATATTAAGTTCAAAATTCTTCCTTGTTTGGACCTGAGCAAATAGTCTATACCTAATTATGTTCCCATGGAGTTCTATGTGATTTGTGAAGGTCAGAGATATCCGAAGGATAATCTCAATACAAATCAGAAAAAAGATTTGCGGGATTTGGCTTGTCCCAAAGTGTACAAGAGGCAAAATATAATCAATCATATCATGTCACTACCAAATCCAGACCTAGAAGGTAAGTTTCCACTGAATAGTTTACTTTTATTTTTACTTACCCTGTCACTATTTTTTTATAAGTTGATTCTAATGTGATTTTTTGATGTGGTGACCTCAACTATCATCAACATGATTAGTTTACCTTATAATTTATGTATGCCTGAGTCACTTTTTAATGAATGTTTGTAAGAAACTTGAAAATCAAACTCTCATGGAACTATCTCACGGACGATTTCAAAATTTAGTTCTCTTTGTAATATCTGGATAATTATTATTTTTATTTGTTGTTTGATTTCAACCATTCCAGTTACCATGAGACAAAAATACTCTACGATAAGTAGGTGTAGCACATAGATTGAAAACAAAATTACTTTCTTATAGGTGTCGAAATTTGCTTGCTCATTTAGGGGTTTGGGTGGAATGGTAAAATACCCTTTTCCCCTTCTTTCAATTTAATTTTACCTAATTTTCCCCAACTTATCACAAACCTTGTGGATAAGTTACTGTAATTCTTTAACTATATTTTTGGAGTAAACTAATTCTTATACAATGCATTTAGTTATTCCATGGGAACACCATAATTTTCAACATTAACGTATGCATGTGTTGGTTTTGTATACTATATCTTTTTGTTTTAAAATACTGAGATGTTGAATATTTGTATAATCAAAGGCCAAAACATTGTAAGAAAGAAGATGAATATGAGAAACAAATAAACCCAATTTGCAGGAATCAACTGAAATAATTTACCACAGTAAAGAAGGCTAGAGAATGGTAAAAAGTATCGTAGAGTTGACAGTCTCCAATTGTTGATGTATGTTGTGGTTTCCCTTCCACTATTTAGGTATAATAATTGATGTTGTGTGCTCTGAGTTTCCTTGCGATATTTAGGTATAAGTAATTTTATCCTGACAGAGTAATTTTTTATTTATAGAACAAGAGGGCGGTGGTGCAGAGAGTGTTGGAGAAAATGCATTTACAACAAACCTAAAGAAATAAATGCATGATAAGAGCAAAGGTGGCAAGAAATCCTACACCAATAACTGCACGATAAGAGCAGAGGTGGCAATGAACTGAGGTGATATTTACAGGACAAAGCAGGTCAAATTATTAATGTGATGAGATGGACTTTTGCATAGCTAGGCCTACGATATTTATCTATCTTTAGAATACTCCAAAATCAATAGACCACCATCACATAAATCATGTTCATTTATTAATTGGTACACATCTTGCAGGTGTCATTGTCAAGAGATGTTGCGCCAATCTTGTTCCTCACCGTCAGTTCCCATTGCACTTGCCAAGTCCTTTGTTGTTACCCTGCAAAGCCAAAAGCTATTTCTAGAGGATGAGAATAGCAAGATGGATTACAAGGGACAAAAGTATGAGCTATTTCATTCAGAGCAGGGAGAATAATGTGTCTTGGGCTTCATTCATTTGAGCTGGTACTTCCTGGTGGGATGTGACTTGTGAAGAGATGGACATGACTGATGAGTTTGGACTTGCTTTTAAAAATGCCACAGATTTACTCACAAAATATGTACTTGTCTACCACATCATATTTATTAGCAATCGCAACGATGTGTTCAATTTGTACATTGAAGAGGTGTGCAAAGGTCATTCAGGGAACTCACGATCAGATTCTCGCATGAATGGATGGCCAAGAAGCTCCTAATGGTAGTCATTGGGCTCTCCAATACTTCCAACATTCAATCATAGAAAATAGGTCGAGGCTTTCCAAAATGGAAATGCCTACAACATAAAAATCAAATGTACTCGCACACGCGGTTACACTAGTTTATTCATTTGTAAAAGCCTTAAAACTCAATCCATATACTCTTTATTTTTATATTAAGTATTAATTTGTAAAAAAAATAAAACTCATTCTATGTTCATATTTTAATTTTTAATTTTAAAAAAAAAATTATATTTTTAAACAGTGATTTTAAAAAAAAAATAGTTGGATATTATTAGGAAAATTATATAAATTTGGTAGGCAAATATGCATGAAAGAATTGAATATTATTAAAAAATATTAATTCAACATGTTTTTTTTTTTAATACAAATAGTTCAATAATATTTGTTGTTTTATGAAAAATTTAATTTTCATTTTAATAAATTTACTTAAGAATGAATAACTAGATTCAATACATTTAGGAATGAGATCTCATATTTAAAGAAATAGGTTTAAACTAAGGCTAAACTAGTTTGCATAAATAATTTATATACATAGGTAAAATTAGCATGAAAAATGATCGTGCACACGCGCGCGCCCCTGTGTGTGTGTAATCAGCACAATCAAATAATTCTAAATTAGTTTTGCATAAATAATTTATATACATAGGAAAAATCACCATGAGAATATTCCCCCTCTTGATGGTTCGAAAAAGGGCTTTGCAACTTGATGCGCTTTGAAACTTGAAGCAAGTGGCCAACTTGGTCTAACAATAATCAATTTTGGTTCCCCACACTCTCACCCCCGTATATCCTCTCTAGGTTGAGACTCAGGATCTCATTCTCCAGGTGTTGGTTCAGAAGGCAGGATCAAGACCTTCAAGGAAGCGCTGAGGGAGGAGATTGTTATCCCACCAGAAGTAAAATTCATCATTGATGGCAACTGACTCATATAAAATATATGTGTCAATTCATGTAACCCTTGTATATCCTCTCTGTTTTGAGACATGGGCTCTCATTCTCCAGGCGTTGGTTCAGAAGGAAGAATCAAGACCTTCAAGCAAGCGTTGAGGGAGGAGATCGTTACACCATAAGCAAAAATTTTCATTGATGGAAACTGACTCCCAGGAGCATGAGATGGAGCCAATTCTAGAGGTAAGAATCCTACTTCTACTAGTTCTTATATTATCAAACCTAATATTCAAATGTGAATTGCTATTGAGAAAGAGAAGGATAGTCTTAAGAGCTCTGCGATCTTTTTGGCAGCCCAAGACATTAGTAAAATCTCATCGAGAACCTTCCTCGATGAATGGCTCCACACCATTTGGGGAAAACAATATGGCTTTCATTTTTGTTTCCTTCGTATGGTCCAGAAAGGGTTGTTCTTGATCTTCTTTAAAAATCCCAAATCCCAGAAAGAGATAGTTACCAGACAATTCTGGAATATTGGCTCTGCCAATTTTAGGGATTTTCCCTGGTCCCTCGATGTTGTTCACAATGAAGTATTCGCCCTATCGAGCCCCCACTAGATTACCATTGGTAGCCTTCCTCCATTTTTGTGGAACATTATTCCACAAGCCCTTGAACCCTTCGATACGAACCTTAGGGTTGATAAAACTGATGTACTTCTTCCTCATAGTGATGCCAAGATTTTGATTATAATCAACCCAGGGATTGACCTCCTAAGTGAGATTATATTCAACCTTGGTGGCCAAACCTATAGTTTCCCAGTCTCCTTCTTAGGGGGTCTTAATTCTTGTTTCCTATGCAGAAGAGAAGTCCACATGAGACATGAATGCCAACTGTTGAACAAGAAGAAGAATCCCCCGATAGCTGTTGTAGGTAAAAAGATTGCCCTAGCACCCTCTGCTGGCAAGGTGGATGATAAACTCATTTCCCATCCTAAGAGCACTCGTAATTTGGATGTTGAAATCATTGTATCCTCAGAAGTGATCACAATCTCTCTTGATGCTCTCATAACTTCTTTCAATAAAGACTCTTGTCAAATCCCTCCTGTTGAAACCAATCTTGAAGATCTAAACAACCTCCCACAGATTGAGAACATTGATTTTGGGTTGAATTAAAAAATTCTCAAAAACAAACCTAGGAATCTGAATTCTCAATAACTTATCCTTAATAAGATTAGGAATATCTCAGGCTACAAGCACAGAGGTCCTAATCCCTCCATACGAGACTTTGGTCTAGAAAACAAAGAAGGGTAAGAGAAGCACTTAAGGAAAACCCCAAATGATAAACCATATGGTGGACTAGAAGCTATTAGAGAAGCCTATGACAAAGAAGATAAATTAAACAATGTCTTAATCACTGTGATTCTAGCCCCCACTAGCCACCCAAACACCCACAATGTGAACAAGTCTCATATTGAGAAGAATAACATTATTGTAGTCGAGTGCACCTCCCCTAGGGAGTGTATGAAGGAAGAAAACTCAGAAGTGGGTGAAATTAGAGAGCCTAAGATGGCCATTGTTGTTTTTGAAGGCAATGTTCGAAGTAGTTATGCATTCAATGCCAAGAAGAAGTGTAGGAAACCCTTGGCTAGGAAGTCAGAATTAAATAATAATGAGAAGGGGGATAAACCACAGGAGAAGGGAGGGGAGCCCATGGTTAGAAGGAAGAGAGGAATACCACCCAACCATGTTTCCAGTATCAAACTATTGAAGATTCAGAAGAGGAAATTACCTAGCTGTTTTAAGAGCTTCCAAGCTCCTATGGAAATTGATTCCTAAAAATAATATGGATATCAAATGTGAACCCTGGAATGTGAGTGGACTGGAGTCCCCAAAAAGGAAGTATGTAGTTAAAAGGTTCATTAGAATGTAGAAAAGATTTGACTTCCTTCTCCTGTAAGAAATTAAAGCAGTTGGATTCAATTTAGAAGTTGCCCTAAAATGCATATGGAAAGATGCCAAATGTGTTTATACCAACCACCCAAGAGGTAAAGTGGGTTTTTCTATTTTGATTCACCCTAGATGGATTAATAAGGTTCCAGACTGGGGATGCTCTCCATGTAATATAATTGTTTGGGTAACCCTCAAACACAATGATGTTGAGTTTGGAATATGCTCAGTATATGCACCAAATGACCACTATGACAGGATTAAGGTCTGGGATTGGATGTGTGACATGAAGTACATACCCTAGATTGTGGCTAGGGACTTCAACATGGTGGAGTCCCCTTAGGATAAAGGAGGAGGATCTAAGATGGATTGGAAAGGTAGTGAGAAACACTTATGGTCCAAGATGACTAGTAAGTTTAATTTATTTAACCCTCTAGCTGGACAGAAGAAAGAATTCAAAGGGATATGGCACACTTGGTATAATTTTCAAAAAGGGAATAGAATAATATTCTACGGGTTAGATAGATTCTATGTTAATAGAGGCCGCTTTAGTTTCAAAAAGGATGCCAACGGGGTTAGTGTTAAATTGGTCTCATATTCTCTATTGGACCATCACCCTATAGTTTGTTCGATCTTTCAATTGGGGAGCACTTCACTCCCCAACAGGGGGAAGAGCTCATTTTATCTTAACAGTAAACTTATAAGGAGTAAGGATATCAAGGCAACAACCCTTATGATTAGATGGTTCAACCATGAGATTGCAAATCATCAAAGTGCCATCAAGAGATGGATCCAATGCACAAATAATTGGAAAATAGTATTCCAAGTGGTTGGTAAGAATATAGATAAGGAAAATAGGATGGAAGAATCATAACTACATTTGAGATTGATCCAAGCATAGCATACCATCCAATTGGACCCAACCAATGAAGAATCCATGGATAAACTAGTTTGGTCCAAAGACTCACTGAGGAAATTGCAGCAACACAAGATCAATGGTGCAAAGATCAGAGCTAGAGTTAAATGGATTAATGATGGGGGCATGGGTGAGATATTCTTCTTCCAGTTGCTTAAGAGTAAAGAAGCTAAGATTAAAATTGACTACATATGTCTTGAGGGATGTACTCTTAACTCCCATGAAGATATCCTGCAAGCTTTTGTAGGATTCTATTCCAGTCTTTTTACCTCAGAGGATATTGGTTCAGGTATGGAGGAGGTGAGGAACAAGATCAAGAATATTATCCCTCCTTAACTCAATTAGTAAAATGTCCTAGCACTGAGCATTCCATTATCAATTGAAGAAATCAACGGGGCCATCCTTCATATGAGCAATGAAAAGGCTCCTGACCCTGATGGATTACCTATTGAATTCTATAATGACAACATTGATTGGATTAGATAGGACTTGCCACAGGTCTACAATAAAGCCTTTGAGGTAGTTCCCTAGGATCTAAGATCAATAAAATTATAATCAAACTTATACCTAAAGATGGGGATAAAACACTTATTAAAAATTGGTAGCAGATTACCCTTCTCAATGTGTCATACAAAATACTGGCTAAAGTTCTGGCAAGAAGGTTGGTGGATATTCTTTCCAAAGTGATAAGTCCCACCCAAACAGGGTTTGTGAAGGGTAGATACATATTGAAGAGTTTGATCACCTGCTGGGAGGCTATGGAGTGGGCAAAATCCCCAGGACAACAAGTCAACATGATTTTGATAGATTATGAAAAGGCATATGACAGGATAGAATGGAAGTTCATTCTGATGATGCTAGAAGCATTGAGATTCCCCAAATAATTCAACCATATGGTCTTGACCTTAATGAAGGGAGATACAATATTAGTGAAATTTAATGGGAAGATATTTGAATCCTTCTGCCTAACTAGATCTATAAGAAAAGACTTCCCACTAGCCCCTGCCATGTTTGTGATTGCAGAAGACTTCTTCTTCTACATTATCAGAGACAACTCTATCTCCCCAAGAGTGAGGGGTGTTAGGCTACCCAATGATGAGGAATTGTCTAATGTTCAGTTTCCATATGACACCTCTATTATGATAGAGATGAGTGAGATTAACTTTAGATACCTCATAGATAAGTTGGATATCCTCTTCTTGGCCTCAGGAAGCAAGGTCTCCATCCCTAAATCCACCTTGCTTGGATGGGAAGACTCCCCACCAGGATGATGTAACCAAATTGGGTTCTTATGGGGGGGCCTCTACAATAAGTCAGATATTTAGGCATCCCATTCTCGGCTAAGCCTGATTTGAAAAGCATGTGGGAGTGAGTGAAGAAAAAGATTAAAGAGAAGTTGAATAAATGGAACAACAAATTCCTCTCAATGGCAGGGAGACTAAAAGTATGCCAGAAGATTCTAGCTGCATACTCTATCTATTACTCTTTATCTTGGCTCTTTAATCATTCACAGATTAACTTCACTCATAAAATTATCAGAGACTTTCTGTGGTCGGATGGTAGAGGTAAGAATAAAATACATGTTGTAAGATGAGACTGGTGCATAAGGGCAACTAGGAAAGGAGGACTAGGATTGAAAGATCTTAGATGGAAGTGTATTTCTCTGGATATCAAATGGATAGACAAAGATGCACAAGGGAGTGAACCTTGGAATATTCTGATAAAAAATAACATTAGCAAAGCTACCCCAACTCACTCTAAGTACTGGAAAAACTTACTACTAATTGATCTCATGTCAGGGAAATTCATAATAAGAGTGGCAGTGTCAGAAGTGTTCCAATCTATCTGGAAGGGATGGGAGGAAGTAAGATTTAGTGTCTCAGGTAATGGTATCTTTGACTAGAAACAAAATGTGTGTGGGGAAATATCCATCTGGTGGAACCTCAGCAAAGGTGGTAAACCCTTAGCTCAGTTACAAGGATGTTTTGCAAGGAAGTGAGACTCTTTGGGTATAAGATTTTTCTTTGATATCATTAAGGATAAGGAGTTGAACTCCTGGGAAGAAGTAGTAACTAAATATGATACCCCCCTCTCATTGGAGGACTTACTCCACCCTAAGGGAGGCATGCCTAACTCTTACTCTTCCCAGATCCACCTCTATTATGTCAGATAGACTTGAACTACTCAAGTGGTATGATGGCACTCCCCTTTGGAACACCAAAGCCAAAGCGGTCTATAAGATACTTGTTGATACTGATACTATCTTTGAACATCTGAATGATAAGTGGAATATTATCCTAGACTATACATCTTGGAGCAAATATCTTGTGAGACTATGGTACGCCCCTGCCGAGCCTAAAGTACTTTGTTTTATGTGGAATTTTATTTTGCATAGGTTGTAGGTTAAGAAACCAAATGGGGAGCCAAATGTTTATTTTTTCTATTTTGAACCTGAGCTTGTCCCCCATATCTTCTTTGAATGTCATTTTGCCAAAGCTGTGCGGAGCTTTTTTGGGTTGGAATTCAACTGCAAATTTTTTCTCGGGGAAACTGACGCACTTGGATAAAAGATGCAACACTTTCTGGTCTATTCTTTCCTTTCATATTCTTTGGCATATTTGGAAATTTAGGAATGATGATATTTTTAGTAGTAGGAGTAGAATACTTTCTGAGTCTCTATGGAGACTCATTACATATAATGTTGCCTCATAGGTCACCATGATTATGTTGGTAAAAGAACACAAAGCTCTAAAAGTTATCAGAGAAATGAGGAGTGTGCTTGATAGAGAGCAGGTACCCTGTAATATGTCTACCAAAGATGGGGGATATTTTGACTATGATATCACCATAGGTCAGATGATGCAACAGATCAAAGACAATAAAAGGTTAACAAAGAACCATTAAAGCAAAGGGACTATGATTGCGCAAGGGAACACCTCAGGAGTAGCATCTTTGATTGATAAGCAAGATGAAGCTCACAATGACTCGACAAGATCTATTTAGCCTTGCACCACAGGGGCATCTATCATTTGGGACACCCATGGTGCAGGATCCTAGGATTGGATCACAATACCAGGAACCTATCTCTGTAATCCCTCCACTACCTTAGGAGGCCTATATGACAAATCCATACAATGACATATTTTTGGTTAATCTGAAGCTTAAATGGGCAGACCATCATATGCCATGGAAAACATGGTTCCCTAGATAGTGATACAATAACAATGGATTGCTTTTTGGTTATATGATAGTTCAACTCCCTTAAATATGAAAAGGGCAGATGTAATTTTTGTAATTTTGTAATATGGTACATGATAATACTGTAAACACTTGTTGATTTTACTCAGTTTAATACATTATATTTAAGAGAAAAAAATCACCATGAGAAATAAGGTAAAATATATAATGAATATGTATATGTATAAGTTCAAATCATCTCACACAACACACTGTATATAAATTAAAACAAGTGCCACCTTGTACTTGCGATAATTAGTTATAATTATAATTATATATGTAAATTTAATTCTAATGTTTTATAAATATTAAGTATATTTTAATTAATAGTTATTTAATAAAAATAATTTGTTTTCGGTAATAGAGGTATTATATTTTATTCATGGTAAAAAACTATCAGGAATTACATTTGAAGTATGTTCATATCTTTTGGTTTGGCATACCGATCGTCTAAACTATAGCAGTTTAATTACAAAAATGGTGGGAAAGGCTCTCCACCGTATACAACATATTACAGGGTCAGGCGGCCATATGTTCATCAATCAACAAAAAATGAACAGTGGATAAACCACAACCAATAAATGGATAATATACCTAAATCCACACTATATTCAACATTTACAAAAAAAGGCCTAATGCATGTTGATGTAAAAACATCATTCCTTCCTAACTTCACCATTATCATCGTCTGAAAAAAGACGATTTGAAACGGGACCATCATACAAAAAATTCCTACCTTCTCCACCAAAAAAACCATTTGGTTGCATTCTTCTTTCAGCTTCTCCTTGCTCTTCTAGCAATTCCCACTGACTGCCTTCGCCGGGGGACTCTCATGTTTAAAGCCGCACCTTATGCATTCTTGGGTATCGGAAGGTTAATAAAAATAAAATTATTATATATTAAAAATTAAATAGAAAACTTTGTATAAAATATTAAAAATAATATTTAATAAGTTATGTTTGTATATATTATAGTTTCATTTCTATAGTTATAATTGTAAAAATTTAAAATATAGTTTTAAATTTTAAATGTAAGGTGAAATTTAAATTTTTTGTTTAGGAATTAGAGTTTCCTATATATAAATATTTAATTACAGAAGAAAAATAATTATTAATTAGTTCTTAATTTTATAGTTTATTTGGTTAGAAATTTATTAATTGACCAATAAGATAGTTAATAGAATTGTTCCAATTAGTATTTTATTGTAGATAATGTATATATTTTTTAACATTTGTATTCTCCCTAAAAAACTTAATATGGAGCGTAAACTTTAGAAATATTCGATCGAGGAAAAAATAGTGATAATTAAGTATAATACATTTTATTAGAAGATAATAATTTAATGATAATAAGTTCTAAACTACAAAATGATTTTAGCAAATTTACTAAGGATAATTATTTAATATAAAATTTGTATAATGCACACTTATGGGGTAATAATATATATTTTTAATTATAATATAATAATTATAATTAGGATCAAAATTTAAATTGAACATTTTTTAGTGTACCTTGAGTTACATTTTCCATTCTGCTTTTGCGAACATGTCTCTGCTTTTTCGTGAACGCTCGCGCTCTCTGGTCTTATCGTTCACTATTGAATCCTTGGATCAGCAGATGCTTTTCTTTTCAAAAACAAAGTATGTGAATGTTAAATTTAATATCGATGGATATTGTATGTCCTCTCTGGTTATGCCCCCGAATCAAGGAATTAATGATTGGAAAACTATCTCCGGATCCCATTTTCGGACGAAGAATCTCTTAGCTAAACCCTTTTTTATCAAAATGACGAATCATTTTTCAGCGCTGCCTCCTTCTTCCCCTAGATTTTCCTCTAGGGATTTCTCTCAGAAGATGTTTCCGCTTGCACAGTTTTCATGAAGCCCTAATTCATCCAGACCTAGGGATTCTGCCCTAGCTAAGGATGTAGTCTACTCCCTGCCTTACCGGAGGAATGATGGTCCAAATGTATCTATGCTCCCATCGGGTATGGATCACAATTTTGCTAGGATGCATTCGGCCTTTGAAAATCTAGTTGTGGCCAAGAGGTTGGAGCTAGGCTCACATCGCGACGGTCCAGGATATGTTTCAGGTAAAATTTACTCCCCTCCACATAGACGACCTAGAGATTTAGAAAAAGTAATGAATGTTAGGGAAAACAGATTTCCACAAAACATTGAAAATCATAAGGATTGTGTCTCTAACCCTAACCAGCAGAAAAAGATTTTCATAAAAATGATATGGTAGGTAGGATTCAAAAGATGTGTGCAGAGTATAGCTTGTTTTGTAGATGGAATGGAATAGGGGCAAAAGAAGGCACGATTGCAGATTGGCTAACAGAACAATTGGACAATAAGGTATGTATTACTATCCTCCAAGAGAAGTTTTTGTATGTAGATTGTTCCAGCATAAAATTGAAAGTGAAACTTTTAACAGAAGGATGCCCAAAATTTAGAAATATAGGGTTTTTTTTATCCAGGATTGGTCCCCAATGTTTAACCCGGAAGACTTAAACCTTAAGGTTGAAAATATTGTATTGCTTAAAAATTTACCAATCGAATTATCCGATGATGAATCCCTCCGTGAAATAGGTAATGAACTAGGAATATTCAAAGGTTTTATTGAATCTGAGAATGTGCATGTTGAAAAAGCTATCATTGTTAGCATGAAACTTAACGATAACCTTAATAGACCGATGGAAATTTCATACAAATCAAGCTCGATCATCATAAACCCTAAAATTATAGATTATGATTTTGAAGATAATGATCGTACATTTGATAAATTTTCTAGGGCTAATTAGATCCAGATGGAGAATAAGGGTAAGAATATTTCGGCCCCTTCTCCAAGCAGTAATATGTATAATAAACCTGGTAATTTGGCAAAAATTGATGTGGATTTTCTTCCCTCTGGGGTTTTCGAGATTCTAAGTAGGACTGGAAATGTGGATACGGTTTCTACTCCATGCAGACTTATCTATAGATCTAGAGATGAACAAACCCATCATTAATTTTTTTGAAGGTAACCAATATCTAGATACCCATAGTAATCAGAATGTAGCAAAAAATTCAGAGCAAAATAACCTTAATACTGCTCCCCTTCCCACAACCCTGGTATCTATTGAGGATCCCTCCATTGATGTATGTGGATTAAGTAAAGAATTTGAATGGGGGAGGGAGGAATATAGGATTATCTTGGAGTACGTGTGCAAGGATTTAGTGAAGGATCTTATGGAGAAATTTATAGAGGAAATATGTGACAAAGAGGAGCTCGGTCATCAAAGAAAACTTTTAATCTTGGAATGTTTAGCACCTGATTCCCCTTTAATTCTACAAGAATTACAACAATTTTGGAAGAGGATGCGCAATCAGTGGAGAAGGATAATATGTCCATAGGCATTGCTTCTTTCCTTCTGAGTGAAGTTTTTCCAGACCGCGCCAAGATTATTAAGAAACGTGGTAGGAAATTTTCCCAAGAGCTAAGGTTGTTAGCTGGGGAAGCTATGGGACAAGTTAAACTCACTGAGATATTCAATGCAGGGAAGGGGAAGTTCCTTCCCAAGACAACATGAATGTCCTAACCTAGAATTTTAGGGTCTTAAATGCCCCCAACAAATAGTGGATCCTTTCCCGCTGCATTACTAACACTAAATCAGACATAATTCTACTTCAGGAAACTAAATTAGATCAGCTATGACTTCAAAAATTAAATAAGAAACTAGGGGTAAAATAAATATGGGGTGTCCCTATAGCAAGGGCCTTAGGTGGTCTAGGTATTATTTGGGACCCAAGATCTAGTACACTGACAGAGTTAGAAGATCATCCCAACTAGTGTTGTGGTTTGATAAAGAGTCTCCGCTCTGACTTAAAATTTTGTATAATAAATGTATATATCCCTATACAAAATATAGATAAAGTAATAGTATGGAAAGAGATTGAAAAAAAAATGCATGAATTTGAACAAGACATAGTCATTATTGGAGGATATTTCAACATGATAACAAAACCGTCAGAAAAGAGAGGGGGTTATGGTCATCTCTCCACAGCTGCTAGGGACTTCAACGATTGGATTAATAGAAATAATCTTTTAGAAGCAGAGACTTCAGAGGAGCAATTCACCTAGAACAATAGACGGAAGGGCTTCAGTTTTATTGCTAAATAACTAGATAGGTTCTTTCTTAAAAATAATTTGGTTGAGCTCCCTTTTACCTTTTCAGCTAAAATATTACCATTTTCTGGTTCTGACCATTTCCCTGTTGAATAACAAATCCTTAGGGATAAAAGCCCCGAAAATTGTCCTTTCAAATTTGAACATATGTGGTTGAAAGAGGAAGGTTTCTTGGAAATGGTTGAAAAATGGTGGATGGAGATTGATATCTCTGGCTCTAAACTATTTCAAGTAGTTAATAAACTAAAAATGATTAAGATTAAAGTGAAAGAATGGAATAAATCAAATTTTGGCAACACTTTTGAAACGAGGATTAATATTGAAAATCAATTAAAGACCCTTAATGCTCAGGTTTTAGAGATAGGTATGGATATTAGTCTATATGAATAAGAAAAAAAATTATTAAAAAATTATGAAGAGGTGTTAGCAAAGGAAGAGGTTATCTAGAGACAGAAATCAAGAGAAACATAGTTAGTTGCGGGGGACAAAAACACTAAGTTCTTCCATAACAACACTAAGCAAAGAAGATCTAATAATAGGATTACAATGATTAGGGATAGAAATAATATTTTAATTGAGGATCCTAAAGGAATTTCCAATGAGGCTGTTAATTATTTCAAAGAAATTTATCAGATGAACGGAATACCAAATATAGAGAATCAAAATAATATCTTAGAAAATATTCCAGAGATCATCTCCAAAGACCATAACAAGATGCTTCTAGCCAGGTTCTCGAAAGAAGAAGTAGAAAATATCCTTAATAAGATGAATCCAGACAAATCCCCAGGCCCTGATGGCTTCCCTACCTATTTTTTCCAGAAATGTTGGAGTTTCTTAGGTGATGAAGTAACAATGGCCTTGGACGGGATTAGGAATTCAGGGAATATCTTAAAAGAGGTTAACAATACGTTCATCGCTCTAATACCTAAAAAAGAAAAGCCAAACAACTTCAATGATTTTAGACCAATTGCTCTATGTAATAAGTTATATAAACTTTTCTCTAAAACAATGGCCAGTAGACTTCATAAACTCCTATACATAATAAGTGAGGAATAGTCGGGTTTTGTCCTAGGAAGATCAATATATGAAGGAATAATTATTTCTACCAAGGCATTACACTATCAAAATCAACAAGAAACCGAGTATGTCGATTAAGTTAGATATAAAAAAGGCCTATGATAAAGTTGATTGGTTGTTTCTCCATAAATGCTTGCGAGCCTTTGGGTTTGAGAAGAATTGGGTAAAACTTATCCTTACTTGTATTTCTTCCCCTAAGTTCTCAATTCTTCTTAATGGCTCCCCTTAAGGTTTCTTTGGTATTTCTAGAGGAATTCGTCAAGGAAACCCTATTTCCCCTTTTCTTTTCATCATTATGGTCGAAGCGTTAGGTCGGGCCATTAACAAAGCTAAAACAAATGAGGTAATCCAGGGTATCCAGATTACCAGCAACCCATCAACAATTTGTTGATGATATGATGTTATATGGGAATTGCTCCATTTTAGAGGCTAAATATTTCAAACATATTTTAGATTTATACACTTCAGCCTCAGGACAGGAAATAAATAAGGAAAAATCTGAAATTTTTTTCTTTAACACTACTCCATCTATTGAACAAGGTATTATAGACATTCTGGATTTTAAAAAAGGGGCTCTTCCATGTAAATATTTAGGCTTGTATTTGGAATTAGGTTCTAAATCTTCTGCATCTTGGAATCACACTGCAGAGAAAATCAAAGGAAGAATGTCCTCATGGAAAGGAAAATGGTTATCCCCAGTAGGGAAAGCTATTATGATCCAATCTATCCTATCTGCAATCCCTCTTTACCAACTAGCATGCCTTGACCTTCCTGTCAATCAAAGAAATGAACTTAGTAAGATGTTGCGTACATTTTTGTGGCAAGGCTCTGAGGAAAAAAATAAAATTGCCCTTCTAGCCTGGGAGAAGGTATGCAGGACAAAACATGAAGGAGGAGCAAGTATCAGAGACCTCAAACTCCAGAGTAAGGCTTTTGGGGCAAAATTAGTATGGAGAATGATTTGTAATCCCAACCTTAAATGGGTAAATATTTTATCTCATAAATATCTAAATTGACCTAATCCTATTAATATCTTTCATGAGATAAATCCCCCCAAGGGTTCCAGAATCTGGAACTTTATGCTGGATTGTAGAGATATTATTCAGAATAGGCTTACTTGGGACCTCGATCAAGGGGATGAAGCATTGTTTTGGTCTAACTCATGAGCAGGGTATCAAGCTATTGATCAATTAGGACAATGGACAGAATTGAAAGGCATCCTTGAAACTAAATGGGGTTCTAAGGTTAAAGATTACATTGTCCATGATTTTGATCCCTTAAATGGGTGGATATGGAAAGATAGAGGTGGATTTCTTCTCCCAAGTGATGAAGAAAAAAGGCTAAATGATATCTTGGAAGCTAGGAAGCTTAGGCTACTTTCAAAACAAGATAAATTGATTTGGGATGATAATAAATTTCGGGTATTTGAAATCAAAGATGGTTACAATTTTCTCAGATTGAAAATTAATAACCCAAAAGTGAACCTTCCTTACAACTTATTTTGGAGTAAAGATACCTCACCTAAAGTTGGCTTTTTCGCATGGTTAGTTTGGCATAGGAGAATTATAACTGCAGATAAGTTTTAGAGAATGGGCTTTATGGGCCCAAGTAATTGTGTTTAATGTGAAAAATAGGAGGAATGCATTGACCACCTTCTTTTGGCTTGTCCTTTTTCCAGGAATATATGGAACTGGCTATGCAAGAAAGTAAACTTGATATCGACTTTTCCATATTCTATTTTCAATTTCCTTCTTTCATGGCCTCAATTAAACAAAGATAGCATTTATAGTTTATTATGGTCTTTGGCTCCTCCTATTGTTTTATGGGAGATTTGGAAATAGAGGAATAGATGAATTTTTTAGGACATCAAAATGGACTCATTTAGTCTCATCAACAAAATTGAAAGCTCTATAATAGAAGTTACTAATACTAAAATCTTGCTAAGAAACATAAAGGAGGCAACGATGACTCTCTGGGATGATAAAACTAGAAACAGATGGTTAGGATTAAAACTCCCCCCTTTCATTGGTCAGGGACTAGATCAGGCCTCTATTAAAAGGAAATCCTGTAAATGGTTTCCTCCCACTGAAGGGTGGTATAAACTAAATTTTGATGGGGCATCAAGAGGTAATCCTGGACTGGCTAGGATTGGTTTCTCTATTCATAATTCAGAGGGAGTTGAAATAGCTAAGAGTAGCATATTTATTGGAAGGGAAACCAACAATTGGGCGGAATTGGAAGCCTTGATTGATGGCTTATCCCTTAGCAAAAAACTAAAGATCAACAACTTAGCTATAGAAGGAGATTCTGCTATAATAGTTAATGCACTAAGGAAGGGCTCTCTCATGAATTGGAGATTGGACTCTCTCCTTTCACTTGTGCTTCTCTTGAGTAAATCCTTTGAGAAAATTACTATAAACCATATTTACAGAGAGGGAAATGGACGTGTGGATGAGCTAGCTAACTTAGCTATTGACAACTACATAGCTAGTAAGCATTGTCTAGCTTAACCAGTGGCTCTTAAAAAGTTTCTATTGTTCCTTCTGTCTAAATAACCGTATGCAGATGAAGGTATACATGTATTTATATGTATATATAGTTTTCTATAAATTTCACTTCATTTATATATATCCATAAAAATATGGTCATATAAATATTTATACTTAACGGGTGGCCTTTATAGTTCCTATCCTTCCTTCGTTTAAATATGTCTGAATAGGAATATGTATAGATACATATATGTAAATATGTATATATGTATATATATATATATATTATGCGTATGAAAATATGTATATATGTATATTTATTTATATATATTTATATTTTGTTGTATTTTTCTTTAAAATTTGCTTATATATATTTTTCTATAAATATCCCATAACTGTTTCCTTAAGCAAACTTCACTTGACAGTCTCTCTATCTTCTTTATAGAGGGCCTATTGATTGACTGATCTCTTTGTTCTTTAATTAGGTTTTTTAAGGATTGACAAGGGGTTTCATCCTAAAGTAGAGGCATATTGTGAACCCGCTTAACGATTCTCTTGGGAAAAACCTATAGATTAGGCAATTTATAAGAAGATGGTGGTGATGTGTTGATTATTTCTCATCTCATACTAGCAAATAATAAAAAAGTAGAGTAAATTTTTAGTCTTTGTGTCTTTTCAAGATTAAACTGATGATTATGAATGATACGTGATAGTAATTATTCAAAATCTCAAATAAGAAGGAGGCTCATAATTCAAAGTACCAAAATATCTTTCCTAGATTTATGAGTTAGATATTCTTTCCTCCCATCTTTAATGGAATATGATATCAATGCAGTTTTATTAATTATTAAAGCACCACTCTCATTTCCAACCTCACCTCATGATTTTGAGAATCGAGCTTAACATGAGTGATGCCAATTATGCAATATTGGTAAGATCGTGCATTACTACCAATGCCCACTTGGTTGTACATCCGTAATAAATGACCTACTAGAGTGTGAGAATAATTATTACATAGGGGTTAGTGATCTGAGGTTAACTTAAGGTTTAATTTTTTGGTACCCATTATAAAGAAATTAAAGGATTAGTAGTATTGTCATGCAGTAAAAACAAATTTATCTAGAGGGAAAGCTCAGAGTCGTGTGAGAATGGAAACCAAGATAATCACTTTCATGCTCAGTGACAATCAAACAATGTCTTTTTGGGGATCCATCAAACTAGAAATATGGAATAAAATCTTGAATCCAATTCCAGAAGTAGCCAAAAGGGCTCTAGAAAAAGGCATGGGAGACGCCCATTTTGACTACTCCTACACATTTCGCTCAAATGGGGACATTGTGGGTCTCTTCATCGCACTGACAACTTTGGCTGGATGGAAGAAGGAGGAGGTTATGAAGGTAGCACAGTTAACCTTTGCGAAGGACATCCTGGGAGGTTTGGAAAAGATGGTTTATTGCATTGACAATCTTCTCACTGTGCCATTTACAGAGGTTACGATGAAAACATATGCCGCAAAATTAAAAGATATTCCCAACAGCCAACGAGTCCCCATGATTATTTTTAAGGATAAAAAGGCTTTTGATAAACACTGGCCTGAAATGTAGAGGAACTTAGATTTCCTGTTTAAACAGTTTCTAGAGGAGGAAATGGAAACAAACGTGCTTCTCAAATATTGGAAAGATGAGGATTTTGAGATACTAGATATGCTAGAGGACATGGAAATGGATAATTTCTGAATTATTTCGCCATCAGTCAAAAAGTGTTCTAAAGAGAGGATGGAGATGAAAGAAGAAGAGGTTGTCATCATCATAATCAAGAAAAACGAAGGGGAATGGAGCTGTGATCTGCTCAAAAAGGACTAATTTTTTTTCGTATCTAGCCATAAAAGTTTAGTAAGTTTTATTAATATAAAATAGGGCTTTGCTCATAATATGTAATAGAAGAACAAAGATATATTTATGAAATATTTTGAGTTAAGTAATGGTCGTAGATGATGAAGGTACTAGATAACTTCGAACAAAAGTATAGGTAAAATTGGGAAGCAACTGGAAGTTAATATGTAAAGAAATTTAATCTTGATATATATTTTGTCTATGTATTAGAAGTAAAATGGTTTTCTCGTTTAAATTTCCATCTGTTATGGTATGCAAATCCTTCTGCAGAATTAATGCTTGGATATCATGTATTAGCTTTCACTCTGGAAGATTCTTGCAGTGTGAGAATACATTCTGGTATTTCCAATGTTATGGGGATGGGAGAAAACAAAATCTAAGAGGTTTGGATGTAAACTGAGGGGAATATTTTAACAAAATCAAGAGATCTATTAGTATAAATAGTTTGTTCTGGAATTAGAGTTTTTTAATAAATATAGTCTCATATATATATATATATATATATATATATATATATATATATATATATAAACACATATTGATGTATATATAAATTTGTATATATTTCTATTCATATTATGAATTTAGATACATCTATTTCTAAATTTATGGTTATATATATACGAATTTATTGATATATTGGTATTTTGAGGTTATTTTGAAATTAGTGCTTTTAAATAAATATAGATTCATATATTCGTATCCATATATATTTATGTATAAAGACGTGTGTGTGTGTGTATAGTTGTATATATGTTTTTATATGTGAATGTAAATAGAAATGTGAATATATATATTTATTGATATATACATACATCCGAATCTATGGGTAAATACTTATATATATGCCTATATATATATAATTTTTCCTAGGATTGGCTTCTCCCACTCTTTCTAAAATTGACGTTTGGCCTTTTAGGAATTACAACTTGGTGGAGCCGGGAGCATCTCTCCATCTGTGCCTTTCCATATCCCTTGCCCTACTTCTGACGACTCATCTTCATTACTTATGTTTTCTTCAAAGCGTCTTCTATGTGGCTTGTGGAAGTTTGGTTTTATGTCACTGAGCGCCTCTTCACCTCCTGAAAGAATTTGTAGTATATATCAGTCTCCTATCATGACTTTGGTAAGTGTATCCTTGGCTATCTGAGTTTGGTGATAATATGACGACTCCTATCAAATTAGTCTACACTAAACATCAGATAGCCTTCGACAGAGAGGTCACTACAAAGCAGCTCAAGTTTGTCCTCTTGAACTCTCAATCCATTGTTCTAAGAGCACTCTATAGAATCTTAGGTCGAGAATTTCTTTCTAACTCTGACAGATATAGGGTGAATTTGGAGATTCCTGCTATGTTCATTGCATCATCTATTTATGTCGACCCTAGAATAGAGGATATTGGAAAACTCTGTCTTCGTATCTTCAAATGGAAATACCTTGGCAATATTGATAAAGTTCTTCAAAACATAAACCAGCTTGCACTATTACTATGCCAAGGTTTTATGATCTTCCAGCCATCAATGGAAGACCTGCCCCGACTATCCCCATTATGATTGTCGAACACTTTCATGCCTTTATATCTAGAGAACCAGTTATTAAGCAGAATCTTGATTTCTTAATGGTTTTCATGCACTTGAGGATTCCCAATGAGGATAATTGGTTCTTTACTTATTGGCATAATGATGACGTTGGGGAAATGGATAGGAATTGTTTTGACGATTCAGATTCTAGAGATATGATTGATATATGGATGGACGAAGGTCACCAGCACAAAAATAAATGACAGATAATTGTATCTCCAACTGATGGGGTTTCTCAAGTATGGGAAGAAGAAGATTAATCCCTTGATCTATGGTGTGATGGGATTTGTATGTCTTGCAAAGAGATTTACCGTTTCTCTCACCTTATGTTTTCTGTATCTGAAACTAAATTAGTATGATCTATTTGTTTGTTCCTTTAGTTTATGTTAGCTAAATGTTCTGATATGAAAAAGTATTAAAAGCTAAGGTATTCTACTGGCCATTTATAGACTTTGAATAAGGACTGTGATATATTAATATTGCTTTATCACACTAATTCAAGCAAAACTATTTTAACTAAGAGCAATGTTCTAAAAAGAAGGCTCTAGAGTCTGAATCAAGGAAGACCCTATTGTTTAGTTTCGCATTCTGATATGGCAGTTAAAATCGCATACATACATATTTGTAAGTTGGAATACTTGGTCTGATTGTTATACCATTTTAATACAAGAATAAACACCTCTTCTCTGTCACAAAAGGTACACTTAGTCTAAAATTACCATGGTAGCTCTGCTGATATGATTCAAGATGGACGAAAGCTCTCTCCTTTTCCTCTCGAGTATATGAATAAGATTTGAGTATAAGATTGGGGCAAGATACAAATTTATCTACGTAATTAAGAATAGACACAAAAGGAGTCATATAGGCTAACATTCTGAAACATAGATATGGAACACCTATCCATACTTTCATCTAAACTGGTTTCATGTCTTTTATATATGTGTAGGTTATGGATAATTAGTTACATAGAAGGAATCTATTCATAGATGAAGTAAGGTTGAGCTATATTTATTTATTTATTTAATTCATAATAGTAACAAAATAGTTCCAACTACATATACAATTGAGCTGACACACACACACACACACATAGGTGTAGTCATAAAGGTTAAGATTCTGAAACACAGATATGAAATATCTATCCCTACTTTTATCCAAAACTGGTTTTATGTCTTCTATGTAATGAGAAAGTTATGGTAAATTAGTAACATAGAAGAAATCGATGCATAGATGAAATAAGGTTCAGCTAATTTTTCCTTCATTATAAATACTATGGAATAACTAGAATCTAAATTTAAACAGGCTTGGTAAGAGGTAATGTTCTCTAAATTGGAAAACTATAGGATGTAAATGTTTCTAACCAAAATTATACATTTTGTATGATGATGATGATGATGATGATGAATATAAATTAGCATTAGTAGATTTCAGCTAGTGGTTTTGTGTGCAGGAAAGCAATGGACTCCAAATACACAAGATTGTAATAAAGAACCAACTTCAAGGATTATATTCTATCTTTAGCCTCATGTTGGTCATCATCAAGTAGATCAGTTATAACATCCTTGGTCCTACTTATATGTACAAGGATAAATGGAGAGGCCTTGTTGACGGGACTCTTGTTCTCGGGTCCGCCAACAGAGGTAAGTTGTCTCCAGGTACCAAGGTACCGAACAACTTCGCCTGCAAAGGTTATCTGGGGAAATGAGATTCCCTGGGCCTCCAAGCACGTGAGATTCAGGTCTTGATGGTGTGGGGCTCAGTTGGGAGATGTGACTATTTTCAAGGGGGATAGCTGGTTATCTTCAACTCGTTCTCTCCAGGGATTCAAGTAAGTGGGGGTTCCTACAAGTGCACATTCATTTAACAAATAAACTGAAAAAATATACTATAGAGTTAGAAGGATTTCATCTACCTATAGTTATGCTAAACATTCAAGACATCAACAATGCTCTAACATAATACACTAAATACCGAAGAAACATACAACCATCAGTTCATATTTCATTAGTAGTGAAGGAAAGAAGGTCGTTAATCTACTTTAAGTATCAAAGAAAAGGACATGAAGAACACAAAGCATAAAATACCATTAACCCAGAAGATAGAATGCCAACAACATCATTAAGAGAATTATGGCTTCTTCATTAATATTTCTTCCAGCAAGCACTGGTGTGTGGTACAATGGTGGCTCCAGGGGAGCATCTAACTACTGAAAGATTAAAAGACTATGGAGCATTGAGCTCTGCAACTAAGAACTGAGAAAACCAGATTGCTATTAACTATGGACTGTAAAATCATCAATTTTGCTGACCTTTGGAATGAAGCCAGACTTATTATTTATACACACCTTTCTATTTAACCCTAACCCTAACTTATTTTACACTGTACAATAAAATATATTATCCGATGGCCGGTACTATTTGCACCATGTTACAAAAGACCTCGAGACGGAGAAGGTCTGACATGTCAGAAGAATAAGATAAGAAGGATGGAGTAGAAGAATCAGCCTCGAAAAGAGAGCCAGAAAGGAAAAGGAAGAAATATGATCCCCCAGGGATAGAGGCTACATGCCTCATAAAAGGGAGAGCGGCGCCCTGTCTCTGATGCGCTAGGTGTAACATTGAAGCGATGCCTTCGGAAGACCATCTGTCAAAAAACCTCTATTAACTACTTTGAAAGTGACCAGTCGGTCTTGGGGACCGGGACACGGGTCACTTTAAAGAAAACAAAAATGCAGGATCCAGAATTTTGGGATCCGGGAACTTGCGTTCTGAAGGAATAAAGAATACAAAATATTTAGGTTTTCCTCGGCCCCCAGAGAATATTTATTGTTGCTTGCTGTCATTCAAGGTTTGGAGGAGACGGGAAATTCCATCTACATCAATGTCTTTAAGGCCAGCCCGCTTGTACTTGGCCACCTCAATCTGTTCCCCTAGGTCTGGAACATTTCCCTTAAATTCATCGGCCATCTTTGCCACATTGTGACCACTGAGTATCATGTGAGTTATTCACATCATTTTAGATTCATCTATCCCCTCCAGGGATTGACACCTTGATTCCATTAATTCATCAAACTTCCCCAAAACATATTCCTCCGGCGTGCATGTGTCAGTGCTAAACGGATCAGCTTCGGAGACCTTCGAAAAAAAAGACTTGCATAAATTGAAAGAATATTGTACTGCATTGACCTTATCACACAGAGTCCCCACTAGTTGCTTGAGTACCCCCAATGTGAGGTCAAGTCTGGAGTGTTGGGTTCTCACAAAATCAAATGACTCTTCTCCTAAAATTCTAGACTCGGAAACAATCTCTTCTCCGAGGCTGATGAGTTACTCTAACTCAACTTTTCACGCCTCATAATTCTCGATGTCTCCCTCCCATATGTTGATGGTGGTTTCAGCCTAATGTAGTACGTGGCAGGCCGCATATAGGTCCGGGAGTGTGGACACTAGGAAACGCCAAACGTTTCCCAACTGCAAGGTGACCCATTCATCAACCGCTTGGCCTTTCTTCATTGCCCGTAATGAGTCTATATCACTCTGTGGAAGTGACACATCTGATGTAGAGGCCCCTAGAGGAATAACGCTAATGGGCTAGGCTAGCTTAGTCAACAATCCCATGAGGTTTGCATTTTTCTCTTTTTCTGCCTTGAACTTTTGAGCTTCTTTTTTGTAGCGAGCCTCCACTACCTTGGCTGCTTCTTTCAACAGGTTCAATTCACCCTATTTTCCTCTCTTCCCCAGTGACACCTCTGTGACATTATAATCTTTAGTCTCAGTCGTTGCCTCGTCTGCATCTGGGGAAGGGGTCGCGATTACTATGACTGTTTCTCTGCCTGGCTCAGTTCGAAGAGTGTGAACCGTCCAGGCTTTCTTAACCTTAGGCGGGTTCTGTGCCTGAGCCATCATCTCTGCCAAAGAAAGATGGGCTCTGGGTGTTGATAGGGCCTTTCTCTTTCGAGATTCCACCAACCACTGTGGCAGTAGGGGTGGCTTTGCAGCCAAAATATGCTCCTATAAATTTTCCCCAATATCTTGTTGTGCCACTTCAACAGTATGAGCCTCCTCTGACTCCTTCCCTATGTCTTTTGACTCACCGACGACATTTCCTCTGGTGACACCTGCATCTTTTGGTTCATCATCTATATCTTTAGCAATGTTTGGGTCCTCATTGGTTGCCCTTGGGTTTTCTTCTTCTTCCTATTGTTGTTCTTCCTTAGCCTCTATTTCTGGGGTGTCTTCTTCCATTGGTACATCCTTTGGTAGTGGGGGAGGCAATGGGAAAAGATTCAATGTTTGGGTTGCAGTGATTACCTCCCCAAATGTTACCTTTGGGAGTGGCATTTGAAACATGACGGTTGGGGTCATGGTTATTCCCGTGGGTCTGGTTTCCCCAGCCGATGCCATTTGTTCACTTTGCTTTTGTTGGCCTGAAACTCCCACATCCTGTATTTTTGGGACTTCGGAGGCAATCTCTTATTCTTCCCCCATATCTTCTTCCATTTGTACCTCCTGCTCCTACGTAGGTTCCTGTTCTGGAGCTTCCTCCTACTCTGGGATTTCCACCTCCAGCTGTATGATGTCTCCCTACAAATTCCCAAACTCGTCAGTTCTGAATACATCATCAAATTATTCTTGAGGGGGAGGATTTGCAGGGACGTAGGCATGCTCTGATTCTTTCTCTGGCTCTGGGGAGTCAGAAGAAACAATTTCTACTTGTGGGATTTGTGGCATCCCAAGCTTTGGTTCTGTCTTTGGCTTTGGGTTAAGCTTTTTCTTACACTTGGTGACCAAAGGAGGCCCTGCATCCCTTAGGGCTACCTGCTCCTCTTCCGGATCTATTCCTGTCACCCTGACCATTAATGCTGCTAGTGAAGGGGAAGAGGGAGGACAGACAGGTCCAATCATGAGCACTAGAGTGGCCAACCGTGTGATTAATTTCTCTCTCATATGATGGGAAGCTGCTATTGATTGTTTTAGTTGTTCCTTTATGGGGGTCTCCTATAGAGTTGGAGTTCCCATTATTCACTTTCCTTTATCCCCTCCCCATGAAGAGGTTCTAGCCCTGAAAGTTAGCTTTTGTATCGTTGGGGCAGCCCTACAGGTACTCACAAGGCATACTCTCTTAAAGTATTTGTGGCTAGGTTCGACCATGTTGTGGGCGATTTCTTCGATGGTAGACCCATCCTAGGCATTCTAGTCTACTGGTGGGAGAGCAACTTATCAATCCCCTTTGCCTTATACTGGGGATCTATTGTGGGTCCAGTGTCTGAGAAGTCATCTGGAAATTTTTAGAGCTTCAACCTTTCCATCATCCCCATAGTCATCCAGACGTAATGCCAGCTCTGGAATTTGACATCATCCTAGAAATCTTCCCAGAAGTCCTCCATGTGATATTGGTGGGGCTCTAATGCCTGGGAAAGTGCCAATAAAATTTTTCCAAGCGGATCAAATTTCTTCCGTGCTAGATAAAATTATGTCAAGTTCAGGCTCTTGAGTTTGTTGTCTGCCTCCTTGGCTGCGGCCAGACTGCACAAGTAATTCCCACAAGTGATTGGGAATGGAATATTGGTCACCTTTTTTAGAGCATATGAGGTGTGCAACTCTAGCATTTGTCTGCAATATTCCAAGAGAATTATCTTGCTCCCACAATGTTTAGGCAAAAAGTAAGGCTTCCTGGAGAAGCTGGTTACCCTTATGTAAGTATGTTGCTAGAACTAGATGTAGTAATGGCAATAACTTCTGACCAGATCCATTGCCTCCTTGGAGAGGTGGTACCCTACATCCCGGGTAGGCATGAGCAGGTTGTAGTAGATGAAGGCATTGTTCACCCGACAGAAACTAGGGAAACTAGCCTCCCATTGAATTTGTGGGAAATAATCCTAGGGAGCCTTCTAACCTGGGCCGATCCCAAGTATGCCTGATGTGAGTAGCCCATTGGTGACAGGTCGTTGTTGCACTAAGGCCCAGAGAATGTAGGAGGTCATTTAGAATTTGCGCTTATGGACCACCTAAAGGAACTGAGAATCTACATGGTTGGAGATAATGGTGGCCCAATCAAAGTATTCCCCGCCGATGGTGATGCCAAGAAAAAGTAGTATATCCACTCTGAGAACTCTGGGGCATGGGGTTGCCCAAAGATCTGGCATAGTGCTATCATCCCCATCTAGATACTTTCCTTAGACTCATATTAGAGGATCTCTAATTTATTTTTCTTGGGGTCCCTCTTCGGTGTCTTGAGCTAATGGTTGTTCATGTATTGTCGGACTGTGACCTCCAGCTGCTAAAATTGTGCTAAAGCATAAGATCTTGTAACGACAGTTGGGTTATCAAACTGAGGAATCCCTAAATCTACCTGAAAAGTAGCAGCATCGAGAGACACCATGGGGGTGGGATATCCGGTCGAGACCGGGGCTGCGAGCATGACAGCCCAGATGAAGGAGTTGTAATGTGCTGCAAGAGTAAGAATAAGCTTCGGGGCCTGCACCAAGCATGGGAAATAGGCAGCCTTCAGAATCCCAGAATCCCTGACACTGATTGCCAGCGGATCCCCAGACTGTCACTGATTGAACATTATCTTGACCAGGGCCTGCATCTCAGCCCACATTCTGACGGTGGTGTCGGTAATCAACTAGACTTGGGACTTAGTCTTTGATGCCATAACGATATTGTCTTTCAGGTACTTCATGCTGAGAGGTAATTTTTCTAAGGCCCTCTCCATTTTGGATCTGACGGCTGCCTTGGTGACCGTCGTGGAGGGAAGTTCTAGACTCCCGGGTGGTGAAGATGCGGAAGCCTCAAACATATTTAAGGTATGTTGTTCTCAAAACCTACAAGGAAAGGTGACCATTAGAATTCATAGATAAAAATATTCTAGGATCCGGAGATCTTACCACTGAGGCACCTCCTTTTCCTAAAAAGTTAGTTCAAAATCCTGAAAAGTATATA
>MU223802.1:2637182-2654631 GCA_018584345.1 Thuja plicata | reverse complement strand
ATTAGGGAGAAGATAAGATGTTCCTCTTTTATTCCCAAATGCACAAATGGGAGATCCAAGTTGATCAACCCAAAGGAAGGGCTAATGCACAAATGAATCAACTATTTGGAAAGGAGAATAACAATAAGGAGATCTTAAATTCTATTAATTATATGTATAGATATGATATATGACAGTAATTGAAGAAATAGGAGAAGTGTACTGATCTTAAATAATTGCAGATCAAATAATGCTATTTTCTAAGGTCTGTAGACTATTTATGGAAAAATTGATAGATGATCCCGAACCGGAACGAAGAGACAAAAAAAACCCAAAAATATTTTTTTGTTTTGATGTCATCTTATTAAAAAGGTTGACCTTGACCCACAAATGTCAACCCTGACCCAATAATGTTGACCCTGACTTGCACAGGTCTGATAGAGAATCTATTCACGCCGTCCGAAAGAAAGCCAAAAAGGGTATCCAGATCTGTGTCCAAATCCGCAGTCCCGAACCTGTACCTACAAGAAAAAAATGTTTGTTTTTTGTGGGGGAGGGGTTTGCCTTGGTCAAACTCCAGTTTTGGAATTAACCTCAAATATATGTAATTGAAATTGTAGAAATAGACAAAGTAAATGCTCAAATTCACCTTGCTTGTAAAAGTCCTTGTGGCGGATTCGAATCCGTGGATCCATAAGTATGCTTCAAAATGTGAAATGTAGAAAGGTAAGATGTCTTCAATATCTTTCTTGTAGATCTCCAACACCAAGTCTTGAATGGGTTCTTGAATTTGGAATAGGCTTGGAAGAAGGTGGATGGAGAGATCACCAAAAGGGTACCATATAGCTTGAATCCTTCAATGGCCTCCAATGGATCTCCTTCATGAAAATGTATGATTGAGAATGGATGAATTCTTGATTGAATTATTTCTCCTTAGCTTGCTTGGACTTCACTTGATAATGCTCTTCAATTGCTCAAGGATGCTTAGGCTTCAATAGAGGACTTAGAGAAAATGAGGGGAACAAGGCTCCCTTATATATGAAACTAGGGCACAATCTTCTAAGGAGGCTGACATAGGATAATTAAAATTCCCTTAAAGCCTTTACCCCTAGGAGAGGACCTATACTAAATATAATTTAGGAATCGACACTTTGGAACCTGAAACAGCTGACCCGGATGCGAGAAACACTTTTTGCAAAGACCGATATCCAAAAACTGTGAGACCCCAGGATCTGAACCCTGGGTCAAGGTCAAGGTCGACGTAGACCTAAAAGGTCGACCCTGATCTTGAAGCCCATAATCACCAGTCTATAGAAATTAGGCTAAAAAGGAGTGGAAAGAAGGATGGAATAGGGGGTAAGCCATGTCAAGATTAGGAACCCATTCAGGGCACTTTTCATGACACCAAACCACTTACTCGGAAGGCTAAACATGTCTACAATGGAAGTGCTTCCATTTTTTGACTGTACAGGTAGAAAAGTAATATGGTCGATAATGCAACAAAATATCACTAAGGTTAATTGATAAAAGTTTTAAGGGCACTGAATCACCCCTCCCCTCTTAGTACACACCCTTCCATTATTACAAAAATTGGTATCAGAGCTAGATCTCTTATTTGGAAAAGTTTAAATCACTTGAGAGAAAAGATCATACAATGGAAAGGTATAAGCTTGACAAAAATATTGAAAATCAGAAGTTGGAGATACAAATTTTCTTTGAGAAATACAAAGAAGCAAGAAGCAAGAAACAAGATGAAAGATTTATTGGCTGAAAGAAAATTCATGGCATCTCACTACAATGAAACTGGTTATCACGAAGAAGAGATACGTGATTTATTTGATTCATCAAGATCTGCATCCGGTAATACATCTAACACATCTAAAGGAAGCATTACAAGTCTGAATGAAATCAATCAACATTTGAATCAACAAGTAATGGTATTGCAGATCGGTCAAGAGACACAGATGGTAAGAATGATTGATGTTATGAATAATGCAAGACAAGTTGAAAAAGAAAGAAATTTAGCTATTAACGACAATAGGAAGATCACTGAAAAGCTTCAAGAGAAAAAATTTGAGATACAAAGACTTACTTAACATCATCATGAGATCACCAATCAAATAGTTCTTATGAGTCATGAGGCCAACTGAGTGAACATGGAACTTAATGGGAAATTGGAAGATATTGGTGAACTAAGAGAAGAAAACAAGAAACTGAAGCATGAAGCAAGGATTCAGCAACAAGATAATGATATGATCAAGAAAGCTGAAGAAAGTACAAAAAGAATGGATGATTTTATGAATAGACAAAGAAGACTCAACAACAATACCAGTTTAGGGTATACCAAACATGGAGAATCATCAAACCAATCCAATCAAAGGAATGTCTACAAAAATCCAAGAGAAAAGAAGCAGTCATGCAATCACTGTGGAAAACCAGGCCACACATCAAATGTCTGTAGGAGCAAAGTTAAAGGTATTCCTAAATCTATGTCTACATTCATAGGAAATTGTTATAACTATAACAAGGATGGAAACAAAGCACATGAATGCAGATCTAAGGTGAACCAACCAAAGAAGGAATCCTACACGGAAAAATATTGCTCTACTTGCAAAATTCATGGCCACACATCTCATGAATGTAGGAAAAAGAAAAAGCAACTATGGATGCCCAAAGAGAAAGAAAATGCATATCAACCAAGAAGAGTCAGTAACTCATATGTTTGGGATTACAAAACACATAAATTGCACATCATGTGGTAGATATGGACATATATTTGCAAACTGCATGAGGAAATGGATACGAAGATCGAGGAACTAGACTAACTCTAGAATGGCATGCTTACACTGTCATAAGGTCGGTCACTTAAGAAAGGAATACAAAGATCGAGTGACAAAGTCAAGCACTTTTGAAAATGGAAACACTATTGAACATATCAGGAGAATGAGAAATCAAATGTGGAGGAAAGCTTCAATCAATGATGATGTTGGACCAAGCACCATAGTTGGTGACACCTCATCCAATGGATAAGGTTATTCCACCACCCCACCTAAGAAATACATGTAAGTATGGAACTACACTGTAAGCTATATTTTACATTAGTTCCAATATTCATTGATAATATGCAAAATTAGCATGAATGGATATGCACTATGGTATTAATTGTTATGATTTTGTGAATCCAGTCTCGTTAGTCAATACATATCAAGCATCGTCAGTGTACATATGAAAAACAACCAAGTTGTCAATATAAATTGAGTATCATCGGTAAACTTGTGAAAGACAATCAAGTCTTCGCTACATACTGAGCATCGTCGGTGAACATGTCAACAGTAAAACTAATTTGTCACTTAACCCGAGCATTGTATACTCATCGAGGATGAAGACTTTGGTATGATACCTGAGATTCTTTGTTTTGTTGACCGAGTGGTAGCTGAAGCATTCAATGCTCCACTTAGGTTATTTTATATAAATAGGACAATAAAGATCTCATTCATTCACCAAGCGATAAAGTGAAAACAACAGAGCAAAGAAGAGCGACAAGATTATAGAAAAATTCACATCAGATTAAAAGGCTACTCCAACATATTTCAACCATCCACAATAAAGATCAAGTGAGTATCTAGACTCACCGAGCTAACAATTTATTTACAAGAAGCCCTAAATATTTCACGAACAATAGACACTACCTCGTGAGTCTCAAAGATCAAGAACACAAAGGACAAGAAGATCAACCTGATTAAGAACACAACGTGTGAGGAGCCTAACTATAAGTTTTTCCCTGAGGTTGATGCTCAACCTAATGACAAGGGAGCATTTTCAATCATCCCTCCTAGGGTTTTTCTGGTTGAAGATATCCATGCATTCATCCACTACAAGGTTGCAGAGATTGGAGATCTTGAGATTGAACAAGTTTACTAGAAGTTATGCAAGGATGGAAACCTGAAAGATGAACACAAGCAAATTAAGGTGAAAGGGTTAACCAATGCCCTATTGTTCCTGGGAGAGTTCAATATTGAATGGATACGCATTGTACTTAGTTGGGTACATGATAGAAAAATGTGGTTGGATGAACCAAAACTAATCACAAAGGATGTGATTCATGCTATAACTGGTTGTCTAATAATTGAAAAGGCTAAAGCCCTAAAACACCCTCCACGCACCGAGATAAAAAAACTAAGGTAGAATGGGATGGAGGAGGATTGAAAGTTAATACAATCACTGACCCTGAAACAAAGTTTGGTGCATGTGTGATTGGGTATAAGATATTCCAAGCTAGAAGAATGAACAACATAGCATGTGGAGCAGTTGACACTGCTTATAAGATTGTGAAGGGACTTCAACTGGACTTATCCCAGCTGCTACTAAAGCAACTAGAAGAAAACATGAGGACAATTAGATCATCCAGATCTAATTCATGTAAGTTCGGTTCCCTCCTTATGTGCACATTCTTCCACTTTTAGAATTTATTCCCTTCTGTCAGTAATGTCACTTGGGACACAACCTGACCAATAACTACATAGATTAGTGAATTCATTAAGTCACTAGGGGACAACTTCATGTTTATAATGGATGCATACTTAACCACTTTCAAGGATATAATGCAAAAGAGAATGAGAATGCCTGCACAACTAGTTGAACAATACAAATATGACATATTTTTCATAGTAGACACTGATACAACACTTATCAAACCAACTGTACCAAGAATAGTATGGTTACCACCATTGGACTATGAGATCAATATTGATCAGATACAAAGGTTATTGACGCCTTACTGAATGAACCAGTGGACAAATCATTGAGAAGATTTGGCACATACGAGGAAGCCAAGTCTAGAATCAAGATTGGATTAGTAGTGAAGAAGATAGACTGAAAGAAGACAAAAATAATAAATACTCTTCAAAAGAACCTTTCAGTAAATGATGAAGAGTTGGAACAAGATATCACCAAGGGACAGTCACCCGTCGGTGAAGGTAAAGAATAAGTGATTCAGAGTCTACTGAATCAGATGCACCATCTTCCAAAAAAATAAAGTTTACCGACGTGACAACTACATCAAGATCCGGGAGTAAGACTACAAAAGAGGTAGACTCACCACCCTTAAAGAAAGGAATGGTGAGAACATATCAGAAAATGAAGAATACATCCTCTACTGGGAAATCAACACCAAAACATAGAAGGAAATATCTAAGAGGAAAAGAAGACACAGATGATACAGAAAAGGATGAAAGATATTAAAGACTCCTAGAAGAAAAGGTTAAAATACCTAAAACAATTGATGAATTTGTAGAGTCAATAATCAACACGGGCAGCATATCACATCACAAGATTAGACAATGACTAACCTTGTCTCCTGAGAATCATAATAAGATAGAAGAGGCCATAATTAAGGCAATGGTTGCATGCAAGTATGTACCTATACCATTCAACAAGAATATTCCACAAGAGCTCAATAACAAAATATCAGCAAGATGGACATATGCCTTGCACATAGAGAAACAAATGAGGGAAACATCCCTAGTTACTTTCATGCTTGAGTCCATAGTTGAAGAAATTGATTCAATAATGAAGGAGCATGCAAAAAAGATTTCTGCAAAGTTGAGAGCATACAAAGTACTATAGGGAAGATTAGAAGACATTGACAAAGAAAGCAATGAGATTTGGAATGAAATCTTCAATCCACCCAACCAGGAACAAGATATAACCAAAAATGCTCACCCCTAGGAGAAAGAGGCCACATCGAGCCCTGAACACATTTTTCATCAATGACACTGAGGATGTCAATCCGATTGATTTGACAATTGAGGCAAATAAGGTCATGGATGACATACTGATGCAGGAGCATCCTGGGTAGTTGGCAATCCCGTGACACCAAAAACATGTTTTGGTTTGATTTCTATTTTAGTAGTTAACTTGGTTGAGACTTGAGGTGCTCAGTCACTTTGATGGTAGTTCTCTGTTGAAATATGTATTGCCTCACTGTTGGACTCGGTGATTGGACTCATTGGTTCTTAATGTTGCTATGATATTCTGCTTGGGGTACACTGCTCGGTGGTAGTTGCTTGGTGTGTGCAACTTGGTGGTGTCTTTCTTGGTAGCACATTACTCAGTGGTGTCTATTCGGTGGATTTTTGCTTGGTTGTATCCTTCACTGAGTGCTCTGCCTCTCGGTGTGTTTATTAACCGATAGGTTGTTGGGGTTCACCGACTTGTGTTTATGGATTGGGAAGACATTGGAGATTGCATCCGTGATTGGAGGAGGTCATTGAGATCATGCTGAGTTCTGTGGTGTGTGGATTTGTGGCATTGGATCTTGTGTGGACCTAAATCTAGGTTGATGTGTTTTTCTATGTATTTGTTATTAATTGCAGCCGACTGGTGCATTTAATATTTGTTCATTATGGATTGTAATGGTCGACTGGAATTTAATTATTGTTTACAAGCTGACTTGTGGCAAGTGTGTATAAAAGGGAGTCTAGGTTGATGTTTAGAGGGATAGAGAGAAAATGATGGAAAAGATAGATAGAGGATAGCAGAGTAAGCTAATAAATTGAATGATTGTAAGTTGTTGTAGATAGTGGTAAGTAGGTAGACAGAGATTGCCGATTTCTTGGTGGCTTGCGAGCACAAGTTCAAATCTGGTTTCTTCCACTTAGCTATAGGGTCAATTGATAAGGTTGGATCCTGCAATATCTTGTTTAATTGTTAATGTAATTGGCCCTAACCGGGAAGGCCTTACAGCCTGACATGTTGCATGTAATTGGAATTCTAATATAATATAAGTTGAATATTGATATATCTTGTATTAAGTTGTTTCCAATGTGTGTTCTTGTTGTTGGCTACAAGTTTGGACATTCCTTTATTGGATACTTTGACCTTGGACTGCATCAAGTGGTATTAGAGTTGCTAGTTCATTTCTTGTGGAGCTTAGGGTTTTTAAAGATCTGGAGAGATGCCTCCGAGAAGATTGGACCCTAGGGCAATTGCAAATCTTTCTGAGGAGGTGGAAGCGAGGATAATAGAAAGATTTAGATCTGAGATGTTGGCGATGAAGAATGAAATTGTGTGTAAGAAAATACACCTTCATGAAATTAAGAATGAAAGCAACAATTATATGGAAAGATAAACAAATTAATCTAAGAATTGAAACTAGAAAACTATATCATCTCATGGTTCTCTATCCAAGCTTTGTTAAGAGAGCTCTCAAACTTAATCTCTCTTAAGGACAATCCTAGAATGAGATAAGTGTGAAAATTCAATGCTCAAATCTAGCTAGAATGCTTAAAATGCTCAACAATGCTCCAAGATCATAAGAGAAAATAACAAATTCTCCTAAACATGATATGCTAAATGAAATGCAAATGCTAAAACTCTCTCAAAAGCTCTCAAATGCTCCTCAATATGCCTATAATAAGGATGCTTTAGCTCTTGAATTGTTGGATCCCAAACACAAAGGAATTTGCTTGTATTTATAGCATTTTCCCAAGGGTAGGGGGTAGAGTGAATTGATCATGATCAAAGCTTGGTTAAGTTAAAAGCTTTGAGGTGTTTGAAAATGGAGGGAAAGTTGGTTGGTTGTCTCAAAGAATTAGGAATTAAATAACTCCATCATTTAATTAAATTAGCCATGGAAGGGTGATTGGGTTGGATTTGATCCTTTTTGATTTGAACTATACAATTGAAAAATCAATTGCATAATTTGATTAATCCCTTTAGGATTGAATTTAATTATTTGATTTCATGATTACTTGATCATTTAATTTGATTTGAATTTGTTCCTTTGATTTGATAAATGTCCATTTGATTTGCATTGAGATGATATGTTGAAGCATTTGGCTGAGATTTATAGTTTGAAATGTTTGAGATACACCTGGTAAATTTTAGGTGTCTACAAATGCCCCTCTTTGAAGTGATGTGTGAAGCGCATTGATTCAAAGAAAGCTTGATTGTCCTGATCATTGAGCTGATAATGATGAGCTGATATGAAAACCTGATATGAAAATCTGATATGAAAATCTGATATGAAACCTAATATGATACTCGGATATGAAAATCTGATATGATACTCCGATATGAAAATCCGATATGAAACCTGATATGATACTCCGATATGAAAAATCCTGATATGAAACCTGATATGATACTCCGATATGAAAAAGTTTGAAATTTTAATGCCCCAAATTTGATATAAGATATGATATAGAATCCCAGTTTGATGATATGATGATGCCCCCTTGGAAATGGAATCATCTTGATCGTAGGTAAAAGGTTTTGATGAACAAGGTGTAAAGAATAGATCAAAGATGATAGCATTTTTGATAAATGATGATGTGAAAATATGTCAAACAAATGCCCCAGTGAGAAGAATATGCAGATCAGGGTTGATTGGGTCAAAAATCTTAGAAAATAGGTTAAAATAGCTTAAATAGGTTGACAAACCCAAAATTACTATTCATTTTCACTTTTGACTATTGAGAATTTGCTCTGATCCTTTGACGACTAAAAGCGATGGTGGTCCAGATTCGAGAGCACAGATTTGAGTGAGCGCAGAGATATCAGAGACCACCTGACTGCGGGCCTCTAGTGAGTGGTCCAAACCTTCTTGGTGCATTTATTGTTCTTAATATGGCATTTATTGCATATTTTTAGCTCATTTTAGAAAAGTTTTAGCTAAGAGCCGTGTAGGATAAATAAAGTGCCGTGTAGGCTTTCCAAAAGCCACATCCACACTGTGAAAAGCCACGTACGTGCAATCCTTAGCCACATAGGAGCTAGGGTAAAATTGCAACCAAAAATAGGTTATATGCTGCCTAAAAAGTCCATGTTTTAAACGCCGTGTATGGTGATTAAAAAGCCATGTAGGCTTGCAAAAGGTCGCCTAAGAGGTAAAGCACCACCTCCACGTAGTAAAGAGCCACTTTTGAAGATTTAAAAGCTGCCTAGCCTTAAAAGTTGCGTACACTTAGTTAAGTGTCACCTACCATAAAGATGAAAGTTTGATAAAGGAAAAATAGATGAACTCAGTTTGATAGATCGTCCAGATGACTTAATTAGGTTCCAAGCTAGAAAATGTTCATCCAGAATGTCGCATTGTGTTTAGGATGGTAGAAAATTCATAAGGATGAATGTTTGATAGGTCAATCAGGTATGATTAAAAATGATTACAAATTGTCTTTGTGTCTCACGATTTAGAGGTTAGGAGCAATAAGTTGATACACTCAAGTTAGAGAAAAGATAGATTTAATTTTTTATGATTGACTTAGAATGGTTCATCAAGAGAAAAACTAACACGATGCACTTTATTTCAAAATGTAGGAGCATTATCGCAAGTTGCAGGTGTGAGGAGTTGTGATGTGGATCTTCGATTTGGTAGATGAGCTCACGCCACCTGAGCAATGTACTATTGAGACTTGTGGTCTCAGTTTCCTTTTAGATCTCCCTTGGTTTTAGCTAAACTGAGGTTTATTAATAGCTATGGCAGAGCGTTGGCACTCTGACCATAGTACCTTCCATTTACCTCTCGACGAGATGAAAATTATGCCAGAGGATGTTTATAGACTTTTGAGGATCCTGACTCATGGAGAGCGGGTATATTATGATGTAGTATATGACAGTAGCGTATGCAGACGGGTGTTTGGAGATAACACCATAGCAGATGATTGTATTACCTCGACATAGTTTTCCTCATTTCCTACCTTACCAGTGTTATTAGGAGTTGTGATAGGAGGATTATTGTTGCCAGATAGGCGAGGACATGGTTTTGCAGTCGGATGGGGCTAGATTATTGAGGATTTGATAGCGTATCCCTGAAGATTAGATTGGGGTTCCTGTGTATTGGCATAGTTATACCATGATTTGGATGAGATAGTATATCAGTGTAGTGCAATGATTTCTATAGGTGCGATTTTATTACATTTGTGGACATGGGAGCATATCCCCATTACTAGGCCAGTGTCAGCACAGATTCGGGCTCGTGGGTATCCATATGCATTCTTATATGATGGCATGATTGTCCAGCATCATCTGGGCAAGGTTGATTTTTGGAGACGCACTATCGATGATATTGATCAGGTGGTGTGGAGGCCATACCTGTAGTGTGAGAGGTGGCAGGAGGATGATGATGAGTTACCTTACATGTTTTTGCCTCGCTGGATGATAGGCCGGTCCTCTTTGGTTATTGAGAGATTTTGCTTTGGCAGAGTATTACGCTAGTTCGGCCAGATGCAGGATATGCCACAGGGTATGGCATTATATGCTAGAGTGCAAGCAGAGAGATCGATGTGGGGCACACAGGTTGACTACCAGTCAGTGTGCTTATAGATTGATCAGCTGGGATATGGTGTGTGGGACATGCTTCCACAGGTTGCAGATGTAGGGATGTCCACTGAGTATCAAGATTGGTTCTTACGACATTGGTTTATGAGATTTACTGATTCGACAGAGCCTATTCCGAACGTGGATGAGCTGTCTGAGGATGATGTCGATAGGGGAGATGATGGTGATAGACCACGTCGGCGCAGAGTCTAGAGAGCACCTAGAGCACCATGGGTATAGAGAGAAGGGCCTCAGATAAGAGGTGGACATGTGAGAGGCTGAGGTGGTGGCTTCAGACAACCTAGGTAGAGATTAGCAAGTGCACAGGGACCACAGGGTCAGGCTCCATTGAGAGTAGATGTCGATTGGGCTAGGCGGAGGCATAGACGGGTTCAAGATGCTAGACAAGTTCCTAGGCAGATACCACAGGTTGACCCACAGGTCAGCACAACACAGGTTATTCCACAGGTTCCTTTAGCTCCTTAGGCACCATAGGGTCCTCCAGCATCACAGGCACCTCTAGTGTCAGATGATATAGTGCAAGATGTGCAGGGATTATAGGCTGGTATGACAACAGTGACAACCAGATTAGATCAGGTCACGACGATGCTACAGTAGTTTCTGGCCACCCTAGCTCAGCTACAGACCAGTGCGAGCACTAGTCAGGCACCTCCTGGTTCATAGGATAGAGTAGGTGATAGAGATCTTGATGGCGCAGGTGGGTCAAGCACAGGTTTAAATGGATCAAGTGCCCCTGCTGGGTCATGAGACAGATATGGATCCAAGATTTGTGTATCATATGTATTTGTAGATCTGGACTTTGATGTACCATTGTTATTGATGTACCTTTGATGTACATATTATGCTATAGACATTTGATGGACTTTTATCTGATGATGATCTTTGATTTTCCATTTGATGATGTTATGAGATTTCCTTTTATGCATGTCTATATGTTTCTATGATGCATTTATTTCTAATGTGCAATGAATGCAAATGTCTTAGAGTAGGACATAGATAAGTGGATGCAAATGATGCAATTTAAATCTATATGTTTTTTTTTACAATGTATGGATTATGCAATGCAATGAATGCAATACTTAGTGCTTATGGTAAATGAAATGCATCTATCTTTTTGTGTTTTTGAGTGTATGCAATTTAATTCATGAAATGCAGTTCTAAATGATGATATGGAAAATGATTAATGAATAATGTATCTTTTTCTTGTTTTTCTCTTGATATGAATGTTAGAATGAATAATGACTAATGATAATGAATGCAAAGGAAAATCTCATGTTGAATGACTTGAAACCATTAAATTGATGAAGTGTTGTCAACCCTTTGTCCCCCACCCTTGAACTTGGAAAAAATGCTAAAAAGATAAGCCTTTTGAGAACTAAGCATTTGAGAATGCAAGCGAGAGAGCTAAAATGCAGCTAAACTAAACAAGCAAAATGCAACTAATCTAACATGCAAGAAGCAACTACTTTAACATGCAAGATGCAATGCAACTAATTGTCCTTGAGGTTTGTGAACAGAATGCAAACTGAGATATATTATCATCATAAAGCATTGTGGAACTAGGAGTCCATACAATCCTTACTGGTATCACTGCGACCATAAGAATATGAATATGACTTTCTCGTGTGTGGTAACCCCTTTTTAAGAAACCAAGTACAACCCTCACTAGTTGGAAGAACAACTATGGGAGTATGAATACCAGGTTAATCAGATTCAATGTTGGAAGTGGATGTTGGTATTAAGTTATGGAAAATCTAAATAACCAAGGTATCCTTTTGCGTAAACAAACAACGGTTAACTCTTCATCCTGTATGAATTTCCTCTATGGTTCTTTGATGACCATGTCTTCAGACTAATTCACACAAGTTAAAGAATATTCCTCCAAAAAAGTCACTCAGAAGCTTAAGAAAACATCATGTCTTTTATCCTTGCCAATCTAGCTGAAACATCATTGATTAGCTAAAAAGAACATGACTCAAAAAATTTAATGAAAAACTCACCAAAAATTCCAAGTGTTTGTGAAATGTATCAAGATTTTCAAATAAGAATTCCAAACAATCTGATCATTTAAGGTGTGTCAAATTTTAATCCTGATAAAATAGGGAAATGATATTCAAGGATTTATGCGATCAAACTATTTAGGGTTGAACAATGATAGTTATCAAAGGTTCAAAAATGTCTCTCTTGAATCTAAAAATATGCTTCTGACATGTGACCAAAATGTTGCACTAGTGAATTCGGTTGGTATCAGAAATCTATGATGTGTGCCCCCAAGTGATAAATGTGGCCAATGTGATACGTAGGGCAACTGAATCTACAATGTGACAAAATGCAGCTCTGAGACTTCATTAGGGCAATGCATGAATGACAGATTCAATGAGGATATGGACAAGTGAGATGAGGAAACCGCAATATGTACAAATGTAACTAGGAAAACCTAAGGGACAAAAGGTGCCCGTTTCCAGGTTTTCACCTCTTGGGATTATTGCTCTTTTTCTCTTTTTCTCTTTTTTTTGCTACCAAGGTGCCTATTGCTAGGTTTTCATTAAGGCACTTTTTTCTCTTTTTCAAATGTTTTTGGCTTTTTGAAATTTCTGATTTTTTTTGTATTTTTTATCTTCTCTCCTTTTTTTGGTATTTTTGAATTTTCTCATGTACAAAGGTGATGCTTGACTCATCTGATACTCTTTAACTTATACTCTTTATTCTGATACTCTTTTCTCTGAATTAGGTGTGGAACCTCTTAAGATGAATGCTATTGATAGGTTCTAGAAATTCATCGCCATCACAATCAGCCAATTTGTAGGTCCCTATCCCAAATGAAGAAATAATGACAAAAGGACCAAGCCAATTTTCTTCCCACTTTCCTTTCTTTTCCCTGTCGGCCTAATTTTTTGGATTTTCTCTCAATACTAGATCTCCTATTTGAAAGTTTCTTGCCTTGGTATGTTTGTTATAATTCCTGGAAATTCGATTCTGATACAATTTCAAATGATCATAAGCTTGAGTTTGATGTTCCTCCAATAATTCCAATTGTTGAAGGCGGGCAACTCTATAATCCTCATCTGTTATTAATCCATGCAATGAAACTCTGAGGGATGGTATCTCAACATCTAAAGGAAGAATAACTTCGGCCCCATAAACCAAAGAAAAAGGTGTAGCTCCTGTCGAGGTTTGAATACTAGTCCTATAAGCCCATAATGCTGGATTGATTTGAAGGTGCCAATCCTTTCCTAATTTTCCAATGGATCTCTTAAGTATTTTCAGGATGTTCTTGTTAGTGGCTTCTGCTTGTCCATTACCTTGGGGATAGTAAATGGATGAAGAGTGATGGGTAATGTGGAATTTGTCACAAAGTTCATCAATATCTTTGTTCTTAAACTAATTTTCATGATGATGGCATGAGGAATGCTATATCAACAAATGATATGATTTAGGATAAACATGGAAATTTGTTTTCCTGTTGCAGTTGATAAAGGGACAGCTTCAACCCATTTAGTAAAGTATTATGTCGCTGTGATTATATACTTATGTCCATTTGAAGACGGTGGATAAATCATGCCAATTAAGTCAAAACCCCATTGATAGAATGGCCATGGTGTGACAAAAGGGTTTAATTCTTGTGCTGGTGCATGAATCAAGTTTCCATGGTATTGACATTTCTTGCAAACTTTAATATATTGACAAGCATCTCGTTCTAAGGTTTTCCAAAAGTACCCCATACGTAGGATTTTCTTAGCTAGGTTTAAACCATTTGAATGTGACCCACAAATCCCCTCGTGGACATATTTTAAAGCTAATTTAGATTCATCTTCCTCTAGACATCTAAGGAGTGTTCCGTCAAGACCTTTGCGATACAATGTGTCAAAAAGGATAGTATAACGGGCTACTTGTCTTATGAAATTTCGCTTTTGAGTGCGAGTTTGGTCTATAGGGAAGGTTTGAGTTTTGAGATAAGCATAGATAGTTCCATACCACAGAGAGTCATGTCCATGTAAAAGGGAAATAATTTGGGTCTTAAGTAGGTCAAATGTTGGTTTCACCAATTCTTCCACCAAAAACTCATACTTTTCATTTTGATCGGGTAGCTGAAGTAAAGATGCCAAAGTAGCCATTGCATTGGCCGCTCTATTCTTGTCTCTTAGAATTTGTACAAAAGTTATCAAAGCAAAGTATTTCTTCCAGTTGTCCACTAAGTTCTTGTAAGGAAACAATTTTTCATTCTTAGTATTATACTCATCATTGACTTGATTAATGACTAATTGAGAGTCACCATAGACCTCTAACTCTGTGACATTCCATTCCAAAGATGTCTTGATGCCTATGACCAAAGCTTCATACTCTGCTATGTTATTGGTGCAAGGGAACAATAACTTGTAAGATTTTGGTATTGTGTAACCTTGTGGTGTAATCAAAAGAATGCCTACTCCACTGCCATTTTTGGTATATGATCCATCAAAGTATAGAGTCCATGTCTTTGCTTCGACATTCACAATTGCAAAATCTGGGAATTCAACTTTTATAGGATGTGTAGATTCTTGAGGATATTCAGCCAATTGATCAGCTATAACTTGACCTTTGATTACTTTTCTATCAACATATTCAATGTCGAATTCACTAAGTACCATGACCCACTTCGCAATCCTTCCATTTAAATCTATTTTGCTAAGTAAGTATTTCAAGGGATCAATTTTAGCTATAATTTTCACCTTGTGTAACAACATGTAGTGTCTTAACTTTTGAGAGGCAAATACCACTGCTAGGCAAGCCCTTTCCATGAAAATGTAATTTAACTCATATTTGATTAGAGTTCTACTCAAATAGTAGATAGCTCTTTCTTTCCCTTCATTATCCTCTTGTGCCAATAAGACTCCTAAAGATTTTTCTATTGCTGAAATGTAGAGTAATAAAGGTTTCCCTTGAATTGGTAACATTAAGATAGGAGGATTCATCAAGTATGTTTTCAACAATAAAAAGGCTCTGTCACACTCCTCATCACATGTGAAGATGGTGTCTTTATGTAGTAATCTAGTGAAAGAAAGACATTTTTTCATCAATTGTGAAATGAAACTTCTAATAGATTGAAGTCTTCCTTGAAGTGACCTCATTTGACTAATATTCTTTGGAATTTCCATGTCCATTATTGCGTGTACCTTTTCAGGATCTACTTCAATGCCTTTTGTTGAAACAATATATCCTAGGAGTTTTCCAAATTGTAACCCAAAAGCACATTTCTTTGGGTTAAGTCGCACCTTGAATTTTTCTAATCTTGCAAAAATCTTGTCAAGTATGGATAGATGATCTTTTCTTTCATGTGACTTAGCTAAAATGTCATCCACACAATCTTCCATAAATGTGTGCATCATATCATGGAAAATGGTAGTCATGGCTCTTTGGTAAGTGGCGCCGGCATTTTTGAGACCAAAGGGCATGACATTCCAACAAAAGGTACCCCATGGGCATGTAAAAGCTGTCTTCTCTTGATCCTCAGGTGCTATGCAAATTTTATTATACCCACTGAATCCATCCATAAGTGAAAGCATAGAATGACCTACCACGAGATCTACAATAGCATCAATGCTAGGTAAGGAAAAGTCATCTTTTGAGCAAGCAAGGTTCAAATATCTGAAATCTGTGCAAACTCTTATTGTTTTATCATGTTTGGTAACTGGTACAATATTGGAGATCCATTCAACATATGTGATTACTCTTATAAATCCTGCCTTGAGCAATTTCTCCAATTCAGCTTTGACTAAAATAGCTATGTGTGGATGCATTTTTCTCAACTTCTACTTTACGGGCTTAACCCCTAGTTTCACATTTAAGTGATGCATAATGAAACTTGGATCTAATCTGGGCATGTCAGCATATGACCATGCAAATTTGATTTGCTTTTCTTGAAAGAATGTAATGAACTCTTCACTTTCCAAAGGACTCAAAGATGCTACTAAGTGAATGAATTTAGGATCCTTTTATGTTCCAATGTTGACCTTTTCTGTAGGTTCAATAAGTATAGGTGATCTTTCATCTTTGTGAGCTAGAAAGGTGTCTAACCTTTCTCCCTTAGGTGCCGCAGTTGGGTTTTCACCTTCAGAAACATCCTTTATTTTTTCTTTTTTCGGGTCTAGCACTGCCACATGGTGGTTTTCACCACTAGACCATCTCATTTTTTTGTATATTTTCTCTTCATTTTTTGGATTAAAAGGTTGAACACCTGCCCCTATCATCATGTCCAAAGTGAGTTCATTGGTGAAAGAATTGGGTTCGATCACATTGAGGTATAAAGCCATTGAATTGTCATTTGGGAAGTAGAATAAGTCGTTTGACTCGGACAGATCCCAATCAATAAGTTCAGGATGTATTAAGGATAAAGAGTCATTGGATTGGTTTTTATTTGAAGGAGTTAAGGACATGACTTCATTAGATGGTTCGTACATTGTATCATCAAGGTCTATGACATGTGCCTCTTCTAGACGGTCCATGGAAGAAGGATCGAAATCCTCTCCACCAGAGTCCTCTAAGATTTCTATGGGAAAGAAAGCATGTGGATTAAACACTAGGGTAGAATCTCCCACCCATGAAGGTACCCAAGGTTCACCTACCCATTGAGTGAAAAGAGGTGCTTGTTCTACGTTGACTTGTTGAGGTTCACTTGCTATTTGAGTTGAATTTGAAACTTGAGCCATATGTTCTTCATTCTCAACTTTAGGAGGAATTGAATAAGTGTGAATGGTATCAACCTCTATGTCATGACAAGATTATTTAGACAAGGAATCCCACTCATAGTCTCTAGAATCATCTTCACTTTCAGAACCTATCATATGAATATGTACACGAAAATCATGCACGGGACTTGAACTTTCTCCTTTATGTTGAAAACCTATGCCGACTTTCTCTTCTTTGGCTCTCCAAATGGGTTCAATAGGTTCTAACAACCCTCTATGTGAAACTCCTAAGGGTCCTCTTCCCTTATACCCCATTTTCTTCATAATATCAAATCCTTTGCCATATTGATCCGTTTGGATATTGATATGTTGCACCCTTTCATTGGGATTAGCTGAATTATCATCATCTTTATAGAGCCATTGTAATACCTCATCATCTTCTTTGTCTAATTATTGTTTATCACATT
>MU223802.1:2600983-2631670 GCA_018584345.1 Thuja plicata | reverse complement strand
TCAATGCTCAAATCTAGCTAGAATGCTTAAAATGCTCAACAATGCTCCAAGATCATAAGAGAAAATAGCAAATGCTCCTAAACATGATATGCTAAATGAAATGCAAATGCTAAAACTCTCTCAAAAGCTCTCAAATTCTCCTCAATATGCCTATAATAAGGATGTTTTAGCTCTTGAATTCTTGGATCCCAAATACAAAGGAATTTGCTTGTATTTATAGCATTTTCCCAAGGGCAGGGGGTAGAGTGAATTGATCATGATCAAAGCTTGGTTAAGTTAAAAGCTTTGAGGTGTTTGCAAATGGAGGGAAAGTTGGTTGGTTGTCTCAAAGAATTAGGAATTAAATAACTCCATCATTTAATTAAATTAGCCATGGAAGGGTGATTGGGTTGGATTTGATCCTTTTTTATTTGAACTATACAATTGAAAAATCAATTGCATAATTTGATTAATCTCTTTAGGCTTGAATTTAATTATTTGATTTCATGATTATTTGATCATTTAATTTGATTTGAATTTTGATCCTTTGATTTGATAAATGTCCATTTGATTTGCATTGAGATGATATGTTGAAGCATTTGGCTGAGATTTATAGTTTGAAATGTTTGAAATACATCTGGTAAATTTTAGGTGTCTACAGAAATCATAGAAGGTATCAGAAATATTATATTACATAGAGATATGAGAACAGATGATGGTTATGAAGAAGCTACTGAAGATTTTGAAGTTGTTGGATCTAGTAGAGATGACAGAGCTGATCAGATAGAGAGATCTGGAGGAGACAGATATGATCGGTTGCAGATATATGGAGCTCAATTGAGTACAAACTACCGTATGGAGGTATCCAATTTTTTAGGTACATTGAGACCTAAGGATCTGATTGATTGGATGGGTGAATTAGAAGACTACTTTGAGCTAGAAGACATTGAACACCTACTTAGAGTAAGGTTGACACATACTAAGTTGAAGGGACATGCTGCTTTATGTTGGAAAGAGTTACAGAGGGAACGAGAAGAAGAATGTGAGATGAAGATCAATCAGTGGAGATTGATGGTGACAAAGCTAAAAGCTAAGTTCATTCCTGCCAAATATGAACTTGAGTTATTTAAGAAATTTTAGAATCTAAAATAGATGGAGATGACTATGGAAGATTATACCTAGGAGTTCTACAAGTTGATTATTCAGTCTGGGTATAGAGAACTTTCTAAAGAAAATGTGGCGAGGTATGTTAATGTTTGAAATTTAGTATCCAAGATGAGATTGGTATGTTGAAGATTGAATCTGTAGAGGATTCTTATTAGTATGCATTAAAGGTAGAAGATAAGTTGAAGATAAGACATTATGACATTCTCGAGGGAAGGAGAAGCAAGAGAAGTCGGTAAAAGATAAACTGAGAGTTGAGGATGAACTGAAACATGCTGAACCAAAGAGAAATATAGGTAGAGGTGTATTCAGGGGTACTTTTTACAACTGTGGCAAAGAAGGACATTGGTCATTTGAATGTCCCCATGTAGATAGGAAGGTTGGTAGTCACCAAAATGTTGTGGTGAATGAGGTTGCTGAGAATGAACCTGAGGTGGAGGGTGTGAATCTTTTGCTTATGAGAACTTTTCTGCCCTCGAAGCAAGTTGATTCTTGTCAGAGGAAGAACTTGTTGAAGACTGTTTGCAAGTATGGTGGTAAATGTTGTAAGGTGATTGTTGATGGAGGAAGTACTGAAAACCTAGTTACTGAAGAGATGGTTCAAAAACTTGGTTTGGAAAGGTTGAGGCATCCTTGTCCTTATAGGATAAGTTGGTTAAAAGATGGTCATGTAGTAGAGGTGAGGGACAAGTGCATGGTGTGTTTTCACATTCGTACCTATAGAGATGAAGTATTATGTGACATTGTTGATATGAGTTCTTGGCATGTTTTACTCGGTAGACCCTGGCAGTATGATAGAGAGGCTATTCATAACTATAAAAGAAATTCCTTTACTATACTGAAGGATGGGCCAAAGGCTATTTTGATTCCTTTGAAGGATACAAAGCTCGGTAAGAGGAACTTAAGCATTTGTAGTAAATCTAAAATGGTTGCAGAGGTTGGTGTAGACATTCAGATGTAGAGATATTAAGATAAATCAGCAAGTGCTAGTGGTAAAAGGAAGAAGAAGAAGAACCAAGGGAAGAGTGTGTCGGTTGAGGACTTGGAAGACATGTATATCAAGAACTAGTTTGGGATCTATGTGTTGCATCCCAACAAATGTTCATCCAGCTTCTGAGAACATCTTTTCGCACCTATGGTGTCTGATGCAGGAGCATCCTGGGGTAGTTGGCAATCTTGTGTCACCAAAAACATGTTTTGGTTTTATTTCTATTTTAGTAGTTAACTTTTTTGAGACCTAAGGTGCTTGGTCACTTTGATGGTAGTTCTTAGTTGGAAGATGTATTGCTTCACTATTGGACTCACTGACTGGACTCAATGGTGCTCAGTGTGCTTGGTGTGTGCATCTCGGTGGTGTCTTTCTCGGTAGCTTATTACTCGGTGGTGTCTGTTCGGTGGAGTTATACTCGATTGTAACTTTCACCGAGTGGTCTGGATCTCGGTGTGTTTGTTGACCAACAAGTTGTTGGGGGTTCATCAACTTATGTTTATGGATTGGGTGGACATTGGAGATTGCATCTGTGATTGGAGGAGGTCATTGGGATCGTGCTGAGTTCTAAGGCATTCAGAGTTGTGGCATTGGATCTTGTGCAGACCTAAATTTGGGTTGATGTGTTTTCCTATGTATTTGTTATTAATTACAGTCAACTGGTGCATTTAATATTTGTTCATTATGGATTGAAATGGCCGACTGGCATTTAATTATTGTTTACAAGCCGAGTTATGGAAAGTGTGTATAAAAGGGACTCTAGGTTGATGTTTAGAGGGACAAAGAGGAAATGATGGAAAAGATAGATAGAGGATAGCAGAGTAAGATAATAAGATGAATGAATGTAAGTTGTTGCAGATCTGGTTTCTTCCTTTTTTGCTATAGGGTAGATTGATAAGGTTGGATCCTACGAGATCTTGTTGAATTGTTGATGTAATCGACGCTAAATGAGAAGGCCTTACATCCTGACATGTTGCATGTAATTGGAATTCTGGGATAATATTAGTTGAATATTGATATATCTTGTATTGAGTTGTTTCCACTGTGTGTTCTTGTTGTTGGCTGCAAGTTTGGATAGTCCTTTATTGGATCCTCCAACCTTGGACTGCATCACATACCTCAGATATTGCAAACATTAGGAGAAACACCAGACATCACTATAAAATATATAACTCATATTGATTATGATGATGATCCCAAGAATGATGAAGATGTAAGTATTGCCACTGAGAAAACAAAGGAACATGACACTAAAAATGTCGCACAGGTAAATGTACTAGGTAACATGCCTTTATTGATACAAGCTATCAATATAATAATAGAAGCCAAGGAGAAAATACCTGGGCCTGATGCAAACATACCAGAGGACAAAGGTGATGAACATGAGGAGAAGAAAAAACATACAAATGAGGAGAAGGAAGATGCAAGTGGAGATGATAAGCCTATTGATACACCTGCCAAGGAAATTGAAGAGGCAGAAAAGGCTACAAAATAAGAAAAAGTTCAAGTAGAGACATCTACAAATGAACAACAGTTTCACATCGAGCAACATACTAAAGGAACAACACCTCTCAAGCAATCACCAAGGACAACAGAGAAAGAAAAGAAACTTTCTATGGTGATTCATTCTACTGCTACCAGTACCATTTTGAAGAAGAAGAAGAGTAAAGCACCGGTCACACTTGATGAAATAATAGATATACCCAACTGTGATCCAAGAACATTGGATCCTAAGTCACTGACCAAGTATGGAGAACTATGCAAAAGGAAGGAAATGCAAGAAAACCTAAAAAGGGAGCACAAAAATTCACAAGTCTTGGATACTAAAAAGGAAATATTATTGCAGATAGTTCCTAACATAGAGATTGATCAAAATACACCCATCTTTGATCAACTAGAAGTTTTGACTGAGGCCATAACATCATAAAATGTAGAAGCCGACAAGGTCCTTGAGGAACATGCAGAAGAGAAGTGTCACTACAAGCTCACAGAGAAGATAAGCCAAGAAGTGTCATAAAACAAGGTAAAAACTTCTGAGCTATTAATTACATTGGAACCAGTAATATCAGAAGTAGTTAACTTAGTTCAAAAGATGTTCACACTAGAGCATTTCACTACCGAGCATAGTGAAAAGATAACTAAAATAGATGAAGATCTTAAAGCTAGTGCACAAAGTCTCACAAATGAAGAAAATGCATTCCGATTGCATTATGAGAAGATTCTAAAATCAAAATGGTTGAGACTTGAGATACAAAAGGATGAAAGAAAAATCAGAGATGAGGTAACTGATCTCCAAGATATGTTACTACCAAATCTCGCATTGTTGTTGAAACACATGACTTTGGCAAAGGCATTAATTTCCACCCCATAGATGTCAGTCATGGAGAGTATCTATGACATGCACGCCATAATCACTTTGGAGCACATGACCCTCGAGCACCTCAAGGAGCAATGGGAGAAGCATATGATAGACATTCAAAAATCTCATGCCCACATATTTGACAAGTTGTAAGTACTACACCCTTGTCATTATTTTCAAAAAAGGGGGATAATATATGTATACATTAAAAAGAGGAAAATGTTTATACCTTACAAAGGGGGAAAACATATCAAAAGGGAAAACGTACCAAAGATGGAAATACATAAAGGAGGAAACATGTACATATAGTGTACTATTGCCCCACTTTTGGTCTGCATGCCTTTAGACAAAAGTGGATGTGCGAGGTATAGTAGTGGTCTTGAAAGCTTCATAGACCAAATTTCCCCTTTGGTGGGTTTTGGAACCAAGAGCACTCCAAAGGCACCTCTCTGCCCAAAGGAGAAGTGGAAAAGTAATTTTCCGCTACCTCAGCAAAGTTACCCTTGGAGTTACTAAAAGTGAAAAGACATTTCTTAACGACCCGTAAGAGCAAGGTAATTAATTCAAATAAAGTTGTTTTACTTCATAACGGACTGTTTCATTAATGTTGAAGTCTTTTCATTTGTGTGGCATGGGAAGTCGGCCGTTAAATGGTAAGAATTCAAAATTTATAAGATCAATTGGAGGTTGCCAGCAGAGATACTATTTTCTTAACAAATTTTTTGAATCCAAAGCATTTGATACTGGTTTTTGTTTGCCCCTACATTCTTATTCTTAAAACATATTCTTCATTTTTGAATCAAATCATTAAAAGTATGGCCTCCAGATTCATGGGATTTGATAGAATGAACGACATTATAGAAGTGCCACTCTGGTGCTAAAACAAGAAGAAGCTAGAGCAGAAGTAATTGAAGAAGCCATCCAGAGGAGAAATTTAAGAAGGGTACAATGCCAAGCAGAGCATGAAGCTAGGCTACAGAATTAAGTTGAAAATCTGGAGTCTAAAAGATTTCTTAGGAGTACAAGGAAGGAAGGTAACACAGACCCAGTCTTTGAGAGACTTGAGGGTATTAAATTTTCTCTTTTGGAAATACCTCACTGAGGAAATAGAACCACAAGGATCTAGAGTAGACCTTCTTCACCTCCTAAACAAACTACTCAATTGTCCACCACTTGCCAAGTATTAACTTTACACGGTGTAGTTGTCCCTCCTGTTATCAATTTAACACCCTATCTACCCCAAGTAGCTATGGCACTTCCCTGAGCCACCACAGTTGGACCTCTGCAATTAGCAGCATCTAATCCTCTCCCTTCAGGTTCTAGAAAAAACTTCCCCAAATTCTCTAGAGACGGGAAAGTATCTACAAATGAGCACATTGCTGCATTCTTTTCTTTAGTCAATATCCTAGCAGTACGAGAGGAGGATGTGGCCGTCAGATTATTTGTTGAGACCATCGTTGAAGGTGATGTCAATTGGTTTCACCATTTACCTAATTCATCTATCATAGATTGGGATTCCATGAGAGCTGCCTTTGAAAGAAGGTTTAAAATGGCTAAAGATGAGCATGCCCTATTGACGTAATTAACTTCCATCAAGAAAGAACCCTCTATCAATATGAGGGATTTTATAGCTAAATTCAACAAGCTTGTAAATCATATTCCAGTAGCTAACAGGCCTACGACGGGAAATTTGAAAACATTCTTCATAAGTTCTATGCTTCCAAACATCAATTATGATCTAAGGAGGGTGAATCCTGCAGATTTGGATGCTACACAGAGAACTGATGTAGAACTTGAAGACCATATGATCTCATCTAGGAAATGGAAAAGAGAGGTACAATATAGAGCCGATAGTAGTAATACTGCATCATCAGATGAGATGATTCAAAAATTATCCAATGAATTCATCGCCTTCAAGAGGCAACTCCCCAGATTTAATTATCCCTACCAGAAAAACTTTCTGGATCAGCCTGGGAGAAATAACGAAGGGAGGAATGCTGATGGAAAGGCATTGTAGTTATCTGATCCACTACATAGGCTATATATAGAAGCTCCCCCTAAAAAAGGAAACATGTGTGCCTTCCACCTAACTACTTATCACGATGGAGAGAGCTGCCCTAATGTAGCTTGTGCCTGACAGATGCATCAAATTGATGAATGGAATGCTGGAATATCTGAAGCTGAACCAGATTCATACTCACATGGTGACTTTGAAAACTTATATTTAGAGTATGAATCAGATTCAGAGCAAGGAGCAACATGTTATGCTACCATAGACGGGACCTCTTATATAGTCTTGACCCGGATTCAGAAGGATAAAAACCCTGCTTCAACACCTCTACCTAAAAATAATGAGGCATCGACCTCCTATTCTAAGGAGGCCAATCAAGGAGTGAGAATTATGCAACTAGGTAAGGAGCAAAGCTCTTTTGATATTATTTAATTTTTTAGAGATTCGAGAACTCAAATTTCCCCTATAGACTACCTTAAGTCTAATCCCATAGAATTGCAAAAACTAGTAGACTATTTTTAAGAAGGAAATTCAGAGTTAAACCAAAATGTCATGACTACTATAGAAAAGGATTCTATATTTGCATAATCAAATAAGCAAGGGGAACCTTCTATTTTGGCCACTTTCCCGGGCCAGAAGCCTGACCCATTCTATGTGTCATTATATATTAATGGTTGCAAGTTGAGCAATTGCATAATAGATTCTAGAGCTTTAGATAATGTAATGCCATCTACTATGGCTAAATCTTTAGGGCTTACTCTCACTAAAGCCCATGCTAGGTGTTACTATATGGATTCCAAGAAAGTACCCCTGGTTGGCCAAATTAAAGACGACAAGTAGCTCTGGTGGAACACCCTGAGAAGAAGTTGTTGCTAACAATTCTTGTTGTTGATATATCTGCTAGTTATGGTTTGTTGTTTAGTAGGAGTTTATGTAGAGACCTTGGAGGAGAGACAAAGATTGATTGGTCTCAAGCTTTAATCCTAGTGGGCAATAAAAAGATTAAAATGGTCCCTGAGGAGAAAGCTAAGTTTACAGTGCTGAAATCTGATGACCCTAAAGCCCAAATTCTGTATCAAAAAATTAAATTTGGTAGCTATATGTTGTTTACTAGTGATCTCGATGAGGAAATGGAACCTGGAGAAGAGGAAAAGAAATTTCCCACTGAAGAAATGCCACCACAGATTTGGACTCTTGAATTTAATGGCAGGTGCGCGTCATCAGGATCCGGTGTAGGTGTGGTCTTGATATCACCAAATGGAGTATGTGAGCCTATGGCTTAAAAATTGGAGTTCAGGAACACCAACAATACTGCCGAGTATGAAGCCCTCCTATTAGGGATCATCACTGCAAAGGAAAGAGGTGTGAAGATTTTAATAGCTCGTGGTGATGCTAAGATGATCGTGCACCAAGTCAAGAATCAATACTCTGTAAAAAACCACAGATTAACAAATTATAGAAATAGAGTATGGGACGAAATAGAGGCACTGGATTCATTATTTATTGAATCTGTGTTGAGAGAATTAAATTCCAAGGCAGACTCTTTGGCTGTGTCAGCCTCGCTACTGCTCCCTCACCCAGAATTCAAAGATAAAAAGTACCAAGTAGAGATTGTATATCGACCATCTATGCCCGATAATGTAGAGGATTGGAAAGTGTTCGAAGATGACCAGAACCTCCTTCTCTTTCTGGAAAGTGGTGGTGACTTCCATAAAGAAGTTCCTAACAGAAATAAAGGAGATCGTCAGGACAAGTGAAAGAAAGATAAGTTAGATGTTATCCAGTTACAAGGAAATATCATTCCTCCCCATTTGGTCACTCTTGAGAAGGTTTTCAATAGGCATGATACCTTTGTGAAGAAGAAGAGAATCAAGAGAGGTCCTACTACTAGTGAATATGAGGGAATGAACATAGGAACTGAGAAGGATCCCAAGATGATCAACATCAAAAAATGTTGTACTGAAGAGGAAAGGAAAGAGGCCAAGAAACTCTTCCTAGAATACCAAGATGTTTTCGCCTGGAGTTATGAAGATTTTAAGAGTTTTATGAATGGGAAATTCAGACACCAGATTCCTTTGAAACCTGAGGCAACTCCATTCTGGCAGAAATAAAGGAATTACAACCCCAAATTTGTTGATGCTATATTCAGGGAAGTTGATAAAATGCTCAAAGCAAAGATCATATACCCTATCCACCATTCTACTTGGGTAGAAAATATAGTGCCAATGAGGAAGAAGAATGGAGAGATAAGAATGTGTGTTGATTTTAGAAACCTTAATCAATCCTCCTTGAAGGAAAATTACGCACTCCCCAATATGGATCATCTTTTGTAGATCATGGCCGGAGATGAAATTATGTCCATGTTGGATGGCTTTTCAAGGTATAACCAAATTGAAGTTGAGAAAGCAGACCAGCATAAAATGACTTTCACTACTCCATGGGGCACCTTCGCATACCACAGGATGCCATTTGGGTTAATCAACACTGGGGATACCTTTCAGAGAGGCATGGATCTTTCCTTTAGTGATATGAAGAATAAAACCATTGGTATATATATGGATGACCTTACTATATTCTCCAGGAAAAGAGTAGATCACATAAACGACTTAAGGATAGTTTTACAAAGGTGTCAGGAAGACGGGATTTCATTGAATCCTAAGAAGTCACTTTTCTGTGTAACTGAAGGGAAATTGCTGGGCCACATTGTCTCCCAAGAAGGCATAAGGATCAACCTAGAAAGAGTAAGAGCCATCCAAAAATTGAGTTTACCTGTGAAGAAAACTGGAGTGAAATCATTTTTCGGTCAAGTAAACTTTCTCAGGAGATTCGTTCTAGAATTCTCTAAGATTACCAAATGCATAGTGGAAATGATGAAAGGAAATGTGAGTTTCAAGTGGAACGACCCCAATAAAAAATCCTTCAAAAGCATAAAGAATGCCATACCCAATGCTCCCGTGTTATGCCACCTAGATTATAAGACATATTTCATAATCTATTGTTACTCTTCTGAACATACACTGTCAGCCATTCTCATGCAAGAGAATGAAGAAGGGATTCAAGCTCCCATTTCTTTTATGAGCACACCTCTGAAAAATCATGAGCTGAGATACTCTCAAACTAAAAAACATGCATTTGTAGTGGTAAAGGCTTTGAAGAATTTTAGGTTTTACATTTTACACTCTTGCTATCTGGTGTATGTGCCTAATATTGCGGTAAAAAGTATACTGACTCAACAGGATGTAGGATGTAATAACAGGGGAGCACGGGTAGCTAAAACCCAAGAATATTACATAGAGATCAAGCCTACCAAGATGGTGAGGGGAAATGCACTGTGCAAGGCAATGCCGAAGAATCAAACAGACAAAGACTCAGAAGCTGTACACTTAGTTTTGGCGGTAAGTATGCAAGACCCTTGGTTTGAAAATATTGTGTATTTCTTGACATATGGTGAATGCCCTGAAGGGTTAATGCCAAATAAAAGAAGAGACCTGAAACTAAAAGCTTCTAAATACATAATCTGGGAAGATAGATTGTATAAGAGATCTATAGATGGGACTTTCCTCCGGTGTGTCGACAGAAAACAACAAGAGAAGTTGTTAAAGGTGTTTCATGACAAAGCTTGCGGAGGACATTTCTCCTCATCAGTTACAGCATTCAAGAGTTTAAGACAGTGTTATTACTAGCTAGGAATGTTTAGAGATGCATACCATTGGGTATCAAGGTGTGAGAAATGAAAAATGTTTGCTGGAAAACCACAGTTGGTAGCACTACCTCTGAGGCCAGTGGTAATTGAAGGTCCTTTTCAGCAATGGGGTCTTGATTTTATTGGTCCTATAAACCCCGCATCTAGTTCAAGTCATACCTACATAATCACTATGACTAATTATTTCACTGAATGGGTGGAGGAAAAAGCAACCAAGAAAATTACTTCGGAAGTAGTATGTGAGTTTATCAAAGAAAACATTTTGGTAAGATTCGGTGTGCCTATTAGGTTAGTTAAGGATAATGCCTCATACTTTTATTCTCAAGAAATTATGGATTTCTGCTTTGAGTATGGCATCATGACCAGCCACTCATCTGATTATTTTCCTCAAGGGAATGGTCAAGCCGAATCTAGCAATAAAAATCTGGTAAACATCATGAAAAAGATTGTAACAAACAACCAGAAAACTTGGCACAAGAAGATCTATGAAGCCCTCTGGGTGGATAGAGTGACTCCCAAAAGAGCCATTGGTATATCTCCTTTTGAACTTGTGTACAGGGTAGAATCCATTCTTCTGTTACCATTAGAGTTAGCTACTTGTAAACTAAGAACAACAGTAGAGGATGGAATATATGAAGATGGTTTAGAAAAGTGGATTTTGTACCTGAACAAACTAGAAGAAGAAAGGGACAAAATGGTGGATCATATCACATGACATCAAATGCGTGTGAAGAACCTGTTTGATAAAAATAGTAGACCTCAAAGATTTATGGAGGGAGACATGGTGCTATTGTGGGACAAATGCAAGGCACCCAAACACATGCACAAAAAATTTGAAACACTATTGAAAGGACCTTTTAAGATCCATCAAGTGTTTGAGAAGAATTCATTTAAATTGGCCTATCCAGATGGTGAGGCACTACCCCTGACGTATAATGGTTAGGATTTGAAACTCTATCAGATCTAAAATGAAAACATGTAACCCCTGTATTATACCATAGTTACGTTTAGTTCCTATTTTTGTTTTCCTAGTTAGGGTTCTTTCCTACTTTCCTTTCCATGTCTTGCTTTAGTTTTGTTGTGAGCCACATTTTATTGAGCCTTGCAAAACTAGAGACTTAAATTCCTTGTTTGGACATGTGAATGTCCAAGTACCCAGATAGAGCCAGTTGTTGCCCCACTTTTGGTCTGCATGCCTTTAGACAAAAGTGGATGTGCAAGGTATAGTAGTGGTCTTGAAAGCTTCATGTGAGTCCTGGGTCTAAGTCTAGCTTTTCCCTTAGGATAGGAGGCCTTTACCGGATTTCCCTAATTTGACTTCTCTTTCGTGAACCGGAGGGATTCTGCATTTGAGATCATGTTTTCATTGGGTAGGTTAAGTTCCCAATCTGGTAAAGGCCATGGTTTGAATATTTCTAACATTAGTTTTATATGCAATGGAAGCATTTAGCCATAACTCTTCATTTTGCAGCTTGGCAAAAAATTGGGTTCGGGCTTCTCCACCGATGGAAAAGTATCAGCAGAGTGCATCTTCTACCGACGACTACTAAGTGATGTCTCAACAAGAAGTATAGTTCTAAAATGGATCCTTTAGACTTAGAAGGATTGTTGTGTCTGAACTACACCTCTACAAGTCAAGAGGAATGATTTAATAGAAAGAAATCAAGGAAATAATTCTAAGGCGAAAAAGCAGAAAATGACTTCTCCACTACTCCGACAGGCGGATTTTGACTCACAGAGTACATTTTCTACCAAGCCATTTAAATGAAGTGATTTCGAGGAAGAATTTGTCTCATAAAGAATCTGAGATATAAAGAAGGCAAATGAAATCAACACATGCCATTTTGGCACCTTGACAGACCAAATTTCCCCTTTGGTGGGTTTTGGAACCAAGAGCACTCCAAAGGCACTTCTCTGCCCAAAGGAGAAGTGGAAAAGTAATTTTCTGCTACCTCAGCAAAGTTACCCTTGGAGTTACTAAAAGTGAAAAGACATTTCTTAACGACCCGTAAGAGCAAGGTAATTAATTCAAATAAAGTTGTTTTAATTCATAACGAACTGTTTCATTAATGTTGAAGTCTTTTCATTTGTGTGGCATGGGAAGTCAGTCGTTAAACGGTAAGAATTCAAAAGTTATAAGATCAGTTGGAGGTTGCCAACAGAGATACTGTTTTCTTAACAAATTGTTTGAATCTGAAGCATTTGATACTGGTTGTTCTTTGCCCCTGCATTTTTATTCTTAAAACATATTCTTCATTTTTGAATCAAATCATTAAAAGTATGGCTTCCAGATTCATGGGATTTGATGGAATGAACGACATTACTTCTGAATGGCATAAGATTTCAAATACATCTCTGAAGTTATTTTATATGCAAAACTTCCAGAACAGACTAAAAGTAGACCAGATACATCCCATCACTGAGAAGTTGAAAGAGAGCGGATTAGTTGAGGCTGCTGGTTTTCCCATGGCTATTCAACCCATAGAATTGATATGAGAATGCATCACTCGACACAACCCATATACCAGACAAATCCTCTTGCCTAATGATATAGTGCTTCTATCCATTGACAGAGAATCAGTCCAAAACTTGCTTCACATCCTAGAGTAAGCTGAGTATTCAGAAATGATATAGAGTCAAGCGGTGACTGGAAATATTGCCAAAAATTCAATTTGGAAGAAGGAGATAATGAAAGCATGGTTTCAAGAACCCAAGAGCGCCAAAGGGAAGCTTCCAAAGACACTATATGACACTAATCTGAAGTCAAAGATCATAGACATTCTGGTGTTGCTCCACAGGATCAGAGGTGAGAGTGAGGCACTCAATTTTGTTGATCATCACTTCTTCCTGGTTCAAGTAATCTGTTCCCAACACCACTTCATTGATTGGGCCTTTATGGTAAGTGAGAACCTTTCAGAATCCCTAGATAGAGCTAAGCGCAAGAATGAATTTTATATGTCTTTAGTCCTGTTGTATATTCTAGAAATAATCCAAATTTGGCTAGGTCTTCCTAGATTAGAGGAATTTCCTGATGATGTTAAGACTTACAAATTTTTCCCCTCTTTACAATTACACAATAGTTATGCAGAGTACATTCGGGTCAATGATGCATTTAGAATGAGATTGTGACGGGATCTACAAGGCTATCCTAAAAGGATATTCTCTCCTGAAGCCATGGCTTTCATCAGCCAATTTGGATGCTATTTTATTCAATATGGATATTTCTCATACCTTTTTTTTTGCAGGTTTTGAAGACTTTCCTTTGAAGCTGCCCAGATATGCTATGGATATGATCGTGTTGGTGGAGGTGATGAGGCAAGTGTTGTAAGTGAATTTGATATGTGTTGATGCCAAGAAGAAAGGCTATGACTTCCCCATGACTATCAGTGCCTACAGTTGTGCTTCCCGATCTGAGGCGAAGAATGTATTAAAGGCATTCTCCAAGAGGTTTTCGTTGGAAACCTATGATGTTCTGAGGCCACAATATGATCCAGTTAATTATGCTCATGATTATCTACAAATGAGCTAAGCTATCCACCATGTAGATGACATTGAAGACTACTGGGCCAATTGTAGAGATGATCTGGAGAGCAGAGATAGGTTCTATGCCAGATTAACCATTGAACAAATCAAAAAGTTCAAGGTCAATTTTGTAGTCGAAGGGCTACTAGATGACAGCTAGCACATGTATGATAATACCTATCTTGAGAAGATCAATCCTCTCTCCACCAGTTCTGAGCCCATGTTAGACCAAGCCGTCGGTGACTTGCAGACCCTAATGAGTGGTATTTATAAGAGGACAGAGCAGTGGGTTGAATGGAAAACAAGAAGAAGGAAGAGGTCAGAAAGGAAGCCTCCTACTCAATGAACTCCAATGAAGGATTCCTCAAACATTGCAAAAAATTCTTCCATATTACTCCCAACTATGTCCAAGAGTTCTTCTCAACCAGCTGGTGGAGGCGATGAACCTCCGGAAAAGGAAGTTCAACCAAAGAAGACTTGTGGAGGAGGTTCACTCCCAAATATTGGAACAATAGAGGAACACACCAAAGGTGCAGAACTAGAGCAATCAGCAAAAGTAGTCACTGTAGATGTACCGGTTGACACCTCAACCCAAGACTCTCCAAGGTGAAGGTCCCCCATCATAGTGGAAGTGGGTGAAGATACTCCTTCAACCAGAGAATTGGAAGAAGAGGTTAGGAAAAATTAGAAGGTTGCTTCAGTAGCCAACTTGGTGTCCTCTTCTCCTACCTCAGTAAATCCATTTTCTTCTAGACCAAAGGCTACACCCCCAGTCATAAGGAAGTTGTTCATTGAGGAGTTGGTTTCTGCCAACAAAGTTACCAGCATAGAATAATGGATAGAGAATACTTTGGAACGCAAGAGGAAGAAGGCAGAAGAAGGGATTTCCAGCAAAGATACTTTGTCACAAGCCTTTCAGACCAAGGCCACTACGAGCAAATAGAAGAAAGTAAAGACAATGTCTACTCTTGGTCATGACCCTGAGACTAGACACTTCACTATGGAATTGGCCAAACTGACCAAGGAAGGAAGATTCAAAGATATGACCGCTTCAAATTTTTAGTTGCAGTCAATTGATATGGGGTTGGCTCGTCATGACACCAAGGTGGACTGGTGGAAGTCTACTAATGTATTAATAGAGGAAGAACTTGAAGATCTCAAGACTGCTAAGGTTCAACTGAAGGCAAAAGTGGCTGAGTTGACAAATTTCATAACACAGCTCCTCACTCCAATTGCAAGTGTCCCCGACACCCAAACCACCTTTGATCCCAATGCAGTGGAGAATCAGGCTATATTAGCCAAGTTGCAAGAAGATAGGCACTTTGCATAGATCAACAAGGGATGGGTTGAGAGACTCAAATCTGAAGGGTTGGCAGTTGTCGAGCAGTTGGGTAATGCTCTCTTGAGGTTGGAGATAGAAAGGAATAACATCGAGAAGAATTTACAAACTCTCGCATATGAGAGAGTGAAGTGCCAGGAGTGCATAGTGATGCTCCATGTAGTGGTGAAGATGAAGACCAAAGAGGCGTTGAAAGCCAAGATTCTGCAGAAGGGAGATGAACCTCTAATCGAGTGGCTTCAAAGTCTAGAATTCAAAATTGAAATGATTATCCAGGCCGAGACGGGGTTGCAGCAAGTAGACGTTAAGGTCAAAGAAGAACAGAACAAAGACTTCAAGATTCTTCAAGGTTTGCATACAAAATCACAAACAAGTGGAGAAGGTAAGGAAATGATAGGACTGGCCAATATGAAGAAATCATTCTCTGATTATGTAGACAAGTTGTTAGAGCCATCTTCCACCCACTTGGACAAAGTGCCAAAGCTTCAACAGTTGAGTGGATGTATTTATAAAGCCATGGAAGAGTTGAAGGATCGGACAGACACAATGAAAAGTCTGGCTAAGGAGCATTCCAGGTGGCTCATCCAATACACCAATGTCCACATTAACAGACATGAAGAACTCATCAAAGTTATCACAACTGTCACTGCATATAGGGCTAAATTAGGCAAAGTGAGGGAAACCGAAGCTTAAGTAGATTCTCTCTTTGTACTACATTTTGATCAATGTGTAATGGATAAACCTTTGGTTATCAATTCTAGTTGGGGAATTTGAACCATTTCAGTTACCCCCTTTTGTAATGGCCCAGCTTGGGGCTCGATATGTACTATTTCCAAAATCAATACAAAGGTTAGCTAAATGTTGGTGTGAAAGATAGCCTTTTGCTGAGTCAAATTTGTATGTTTGAATACCATTGTTTTATCTGTTCCATTTGCATTGTATTTATCTTTCTATTGATTTCAGATGTTTCTTTGAAGTTAGATTTACAATCTATGTTCGAACCAAAGCTCTGTATTATGATTTGATACAATTAGCTAAGGGGGAAATTCATTTTTATCTTAAGTTTGGGAAAATTTCTTGTGATATAGATTGATTCATTATCATTCCATTATCAATCTTTAGTCTTGCATCTACATTTTCAGTAGAAGTTCATGCATTACCAATTTTGGGAGTTAATCTGATTGATGAAAGCTCAGAGTTGGCTAGATTTAGAGTTGAATTTGTCCTGCCTGAGCAATTTCCTGCCTAGGTTTAGCTTGGTTTGCCTCTTCTATTCTCGGGTTAAGAGCATACCCTTGTTAGACTAGGAAAGAGAAAAATTCACTAAAAATCATTCATATAAAGGAGCTATACCTTTAAATTCAGAGGGAAATTAGTTTTTTCAATAACAATTTTCCAACTGTTGTATTTGATTGTTCTTAAGTACTTTGGGTATTTTAGGGTTAAATTTAAAAGAACAATCAGTTTACCAACATGTATCAAGGCATGCACATAGGGGGAGTCATTGACAAGGTAAATACATGGTGTTTATACTGAACATATCGGTTTGCACATATCCATTTTTGATACTAATGCGAAAGTGGGAGATTGATAATCCTTAAAGGATCATAATTTGTCATTAGTATACAAGGAAACATTTTTTGGACCATCGGTTACATGATCACCGATTGACATCATTCAGTCAAGTGCAGAGGTCACTAAAACAGTCAAAAGTATAGAGGTCAACGAAAATGTCTTAGCATAGGGATACTGAAATCAATGAACACCGATAGCACTATCACTGATAGACAGTTCAAAGAGTAAACTAAGAGCACAATTCATAGAGTAACCCGAGAGCACAATCTATAGAGTAACCTGAGCACCAATCTACTGAGAGACAATTTTATTCCCGAGAAAAGCGGATCTCAAACTACACGTCAGCTAAAGCACTTTAGTCTTTAAAATAGATTTATGGTTAGCTAGACAACTATTTTTATGGATCAAGAACACCATAATATGTGGATTTAATTAGTTTAACTAATTATATTCATGCAAACTAGGAGATCAAGGTCAAGTTGTAAACCTTTGATCATAGAGTTTTTATTCTAAAGCGTGAAACCTAATTCGGTCAAAAACTTTGTATATATAGATGTATAATCAATGAAGAACATGATTATTTTGTAGCTGGAGAAGACATCTATTGATCGGATAGAGAGTTTAATGCAAAAGGATACAAAAACAAGAATTCAGTTATGAAGAACTAGATTCAAGGCTACCGAGCAGAACAGGGGTATTATCCATCACAATAGTGTTAGAATAACTGAGAGGGGGGGTGAATCAGTGGCCTAAAAAATTAATCCAATATCAACCCAAAAAATTTATCCCACAATTTTAAATCTCTAGTTATCTTTAGTCCTACAAGATGTATGCCCTTAAATAATCTTATCAAACTACTACTGCTCAAAAGTCATTGTTTATCCCTTATTCTTAAGTTTTATCGAATAACAGTCTAGCCTTTATCGAAATATAGTAAATAACTTATTGTTTATCGATCAATCCTATTTTAGTAATGTGTAAATCAAAACATTAAAGTAATGAACCATAAACACTTTTGACACATGGATTTTTAATGTGGAAACCCTGTTAAGGAAAAAACCACTTGGGACCGGTAACCCAAAATTTTCACTCTTTTGAAGTGAGCTCGATAAAGAGCCAACCCTGTTAAAGGTTACAAACATATTGTTAAGTGCGACCTTGTTAGAGGAATTATCACTAATAGTTAATCACTTGACCTCTCCACGTTCACTATGCTTGTCAACATGAAATAACCTTTTAATACTCCTTGGGATGTATCTCAATATATAAAGGATGATTAAATCCTACTCGGTTATGAGACTTTATGCTTCAATGGTTAAACTGAAACAATAAATGATCTGTTCATATATACAACTTAAATTTGTAGATGTTAAGATCTATTGTAAGCTCATAATGCCTTTCTGGTCAATGTTTCTTTTCTTTCCTTTTGCTCCACTTCTTTCTGCTCAGTGATGCTGTGCTTCTCTATTGCTCGGTGTTCATAGAAATATTTATCTTGTTTGATCAGGATTGTATGAAGTCTTCTTCACTAGTATTCTCTTCAGCATCCTCTTCTCTATTCACCAACTCAATTCATAATGAATTATCTTGTCTCTCTTATATACATAATTTCATCATTTCTAAGTCCTTGACTTTCTTGTTCTTGGTGTGATCCGCAATTCTCACCATTCTTGCTTTAAAGCTTACTTCAGTTTTATCCCATAGATTTCTCCTTGAAAAATGGAATAAAACAGTTTTAAAACTCTAGCTTATCTTTGGATTTTAACTTGTCGGTGGAAAACAATGTGATCAACCAGTTAACTCCATATTTAGCTCTTGCCAGCTAAGTCTTTTGTCATTTCTGAACTTCAGTTCTTTTGGATGTTTAAATCCTTGTTAGCTCGGTCTTGATGTCAATTGTCCTTAGGCATCTCTATCTGTCAGGGTTGTCTTTCTGTCAGGAAATACTGTGAATTTCAGTTCTTCTTGGGTTACACTTTGGTTCTACTCGGTAATGCTTTCTCGGGTAACTTGCTCGGGTATCATTGTGACTTTTCTCTTGGGGTTCTCTATCCATCAGGGTGCACTGTCCGTCGGTGTTTGTTGTCACTTCGTGTATACTAAAATTTTATGCATTAGTGATAGAATAACCTTTATTTCTTTGGTTCTTTTAAGTCTTGACACTATGTATATATAACCAATCAGATTATATCAAGTTGACATCAATGAAAATACAATACATTAACTGATTTAATGTCTTGCATTAACCTCCTGCAGCTTGGTGATCATCAACTTAACATCTTCAAACATTCAATCTGTTATAGTTCATCAATATCTGCCTTTGGCATTGATGGCAACATACTACATTACTACTAATACAATATGAAATATATTAGTTGTAGTTCATCAATCTACCAAACTTATTATTCTATAACCAATACAAATGTTTGGCTTTCGGTAAGCTCTTCTAGCTTAGATTTGTTTCTTGCAGCGTACTTTCTTCAATCTTCATTCCCTTCACTAGATAGATGTAGAAACTTTTGATTTTGTCTCTCCCTTTGATGTAGAATATCTTATCTGATGTTTTCTCTACCTTTGACTGTTCCTCTCCTTGATCATTTCTTTTTCCTTTAACAACAATATAGAATACTTCTCTCCATTAAGTCATCTCTCCCTTAGGATAACTTCTCTCCCTTTGGATGATTATGATGGATATTTCATATGGATATAATCTTTCAATTCAACTCTCCCTTTGACAACAATTCCAAACTCTTTTCTTTTAGTTTTAATATACTCCTTGTATTTCCCTTTCTATCAAAAGTATAATGACTCTGATGTTTGGTGCTGATAAGTACCTTTTTGTGTACTGATTTATCTTTGCAGTCCATCTCTTTGCTTGCATCAACATGAATGATCTTCTGGTTATGTGTAGGTTGATGCAACCTCCTAGTCAGCTTAGTGACTAATAGACAAGGGTCAGACCCCTAGTCTCTTTCTCAGGTACTCAAATTTATCTTTAGGCAATGGCTTTGTGAATATGTCTATTAATTGTTCCTTGGATTAAACATATTCTAGTATCACCTCTTTCTCTTGCACTTATTCTCTTAAGTAATGATACTTTATAGCAATATGCTTAGAGTTAGCATGCATGACGAGATTCTTTGATATGTTTATTGCACTGGTATTATCACAATAGATAATTACTGGTTCAAGAATTTTCATATTCATACCTTCCAGTAATTTTTTGATTCATGCAATGTTAGAGAAATTTGCAGCAGCAACCACATATTTTGCTTCTTCAGTAGATTCTGAGATGCATCCTTGCTTCTTACTTATCCATGTGACAAGTCTGTCACCCATGAAGAATGCTCCTCCTGTTGTGCTCTTCTTGTCATCTAAATTTCTAGCCCAATCAGCATCTGTATAGACTTGAAGCTCAAATTTGCCTTCTCTTTTATAACATAAGCCATAGTCCTCAATATTTTTTAGATATCTCATAATTCTTTTGACAATAGTCATGTGTGATTCCTTGGGATTAGCAGAGAATCTAGCAACTATTCCAACTGCATGTGCTATATTTGGTCTAGTATGAACAACATACATGAGTTTGCCAATCATTGATCTATATAGGGTCTGATTTGCCTCATTTGACTTATCTTCCTTTGTCATCTTGCATCCAATTTCCATAGGTGTTCCAATTGGTTTGGAATCTTCCATGTTGAATATATTCAACACTTCCTTGATGTATTTGGATTGTGTGATATAGATGACTGCATCCTGTTGAAGAATCTGTAGAACAAGAAAGAATTTGATCTCCCCAAACATTGGCATCTCAAACTCTTTTCTCATTTCATTATCAAATGATTTTCATAACATATCATTACCCCCAAATATGATATCATCTACAAATGTTTCAACAATCAAAATGTTATCATTAGAATCTTCTTTTAAATATAGATTAATGTTTTCACTTGTTCTTACAAATCCAATACTTATGAGATATGAGTGAAGTCTTTCATACCATGCTCTCAGTTCTTGTTTCAATCCATACAAGGCTTTATGTACTCTACAAACCATGTTTCTCTTCTTAGGATCAACAAAGCCTTCTGGTTGTTCAATGTATACCTCTTCTTCTAGTATTCCGCTTAGGAATGTAGACTTGAAAACCATTTGGTATACCTTGAATCCTTTGAATGCAGCATAAGAAAGTAGAATTATGACTCCTTAAATTCTAGCAATGGGTGCAAAGGTTTCTCCATAGTCAATACCTTCTTCTTGTGCATACCCCTTGCATACTAATCTTGCTTTGTTCCTTGTGACTTCTCCATTCTCATTCAGTTTGTTTCTGAATATCCATTTGGTACCAATGACATTCTTTTCATCTAGTCTAGGCACTAATGTCCATGTTCTGTTCTTCTCAATATGTTGTAGCTCTTCACTCATATCACCGACCCATTCTTCATTTTCAAGTGCATTATTAACATATTTAGGCTCAAAATTACAAATTAAACATCTAGTGTTCAGTGACTTACTTCTTGTTCTCATTCTAGGCTTCTTGTCTCCTATGATCTAGTTTTGTGGATGGTGCCTTCTGACATACTTGGCAAGTATCGATTCAGCTCTTTTTTCATCATTATGATAATTATTTTGATCTTCATTTTGATCTCCATCACTCAGAACATCATTTTGAGCAATTTCCTAATTTTTGGTGTTAGCAGCCTGATGCTCGGGTGCATTGTTCTGTTGCTCGGGAGAGATACACTATTGCTCATTTAAAAAGTTAGTGAATTCTTCATAAATAAATTCTCCTCCTTTATTTGATCTTTGATCTTAAGCATTTTAGTTTTTTACCACTTTTTTTTTCTACAATAGCTTTATACCATTTATACATCTTGAATGCTTCTGATTTCTCTTTTAAGAACATAACCGCCATCATTCTAGAATAATCATCAACAAAGAAAATGAAGTATCTATTACCATAGTAACTCTTTGTTCTTATGGGTCCACATAGATCAGTATGGACTAATTCTAGAATAGCATTAGATGTATAGGTTTTTCTCTTGAAACTAGACTTTGTCATTTTACCTTTTTGACAATTCTTACACATGACATGATCTGGCTTTGAAATGCTCAGTAAGCCTCTTACTTTCCTTTTATTGCTTATCCTAATCATGTTTTCAAAATTAAAATGACATAACCTCTTATGCCACAACCATATGTCTTCATTTCGAGCCATTAAACAAGTGGTGCTAATATCATCAATATAGAATAGGTTACCTTTTGTTTGTTCACCAGTTCTGATCAACCTTCCTAATTCATTAAAGATCTTTTCCTTTTTGTTCTCAAATGCAACTCGGTGACCTGTGTTATTTAGATGTGAAACACTCAATAAATTATAGTTAAGTCCTTTTATCTAGTATGCATTTTCACATCTGATCAGATTATTTAACATTATGGTTCCTTTACCTTCAACAGGACAGGGTGAGTCATTACCCATTATTACTGATCTGCCATTATAATATTCAAAAGTTTTAAACTTTTCCTTATCTCCAGTCATGTGGTGAGTGCATCCACTATCTATAATCCAAAGACCGTTCTTACTAACCTTAGATATGAGTGCAGTCTCAACATACCTTTCCTCTTCATTTGAATCATCCTTCATTGTAATGAACCTGTCTGGCTCTTTGTCAAAACTCAATGCAATATTCACTTGGCACCAATTAAAATATAAATCTTCTCCTTTTGGAATCCAGATATCACTTTATTTTTGTAACTTTTTTCAATTATAAATAAGCCAGAACAATAAACAATATTTCAATGCACAAATTCTTAAACAAATACTAATATGACATTGTCTTGCTTTATATTATCCATTCCAAAACTTAACAACACCAAATAGTGTAATGAAGAAAGTCATGTCTACCTTGGAAGAGAACTTCCTTTCTTGCTGGCAGCATAACTATGGTATGTGTTGCATGACTACACTCTATCTTGCTGACCGCAGGTCTCAGAATATACATACAGCTCATAAGCTAGTTCCCCACACTAGTGCATAGCGTGTCTCTATTTCATACGTGCTGCAAAATGAAGGATTAAACCCAGACGCCTTTTGACATGCAATGATTCAAGGTAGTATGGTATCAAACTGTTGCAGCTTATCTCCTTGCGTAGTAAGTAATTATGCCAAGAAAACAACAACTATTACATGCAAATGTCGATTCCTTACACAATTCACTAGACAGGAAACTCTTAAATCAAATTCTGGAATGATATTATTCCACCACTCCAGCAAATAAAAATGACCTCTTCTACAGGCCCCAGTTCAAATGAATTCAATCCAACAATTAATTGCACCCTTAATGTGCCAATTAATTATAAAAAATATCCAAATCCACAGACAAAACTTTCAATAAATCAACTTCTCCCTTATCCACAGCAAAGCAGTAGAGAGATGTAGCAAATGTTTACCTCAACACATTCGCCAACTTGCAGAACTAAAAAACCCTTATACTTTAGCAAGGGCACAATTCAAAAATTCTGGCATAGAGCCACAAAGTCAAAAGTTTAATCAATAATCAAATGCCAATCCCAATTAAATGAGCTCATATTTATAATCTATCCTTGGCCACAGTTTCCCAAAAAGAGCTTCAGTTCACAACTCTTTTAAATAACAACTTCTAACTTATTATAATAATAAAGTATTATTATAATAATATCACTTTATTATTAATTAATATTTTATAAATATTAATTAATAAATATGAACTTATGCGATAAATCCCACATCCACTGTTGATCATCCCAAACTGACATAGTCATCCACTGCACTGCCAAAAATAGACTTACTAAAAATAGCGAGTCTACCAATTGGGAGCCTTGAAACCAGGCATCAACTCATGAGGGTCGTGATAATGAGCTGACAAAACCACAACCAATACCTACTAAAATTGGGAAAATCACGAAAATGATCATTTGGCTCTGATACCACTATAGTGAGCCTGAATTGCTCTACTGAGAATTGATAGATTTTGCAACCATAAAATAATAAACTTTGCAAGAAAGTATTCCTTTATTTATATAATCAATTTCAAATTGTGATATTTCTTGTTCCTGTGATTGCTTGGGGATAAGAAATCTTGGGGAGGGAGGACTGTAATGTCCCCATTTTTAGTAGGGTCATTGAATGGATGGTGCCAAGTCATTATTGTGATCCTCATGGTCGGGCGAGGTGTTTAGAGGGCCATTGGCGTGAAATTACTATTTATAGTAAGTTAATGGATAGTTCTGATGAGCTTAGATGAGTTAGAGGAGTGAATGATGCTCTCAGTCTTTATTTTTGGCTTCATGTTTGGGCTCCAATAATCTTGGAGAGAGCATCTATTTTTAGTATGTCACACCATTAGGTTTTTTCATCGTCTTTTATCATCATAATCACTCTAGTATAGATAAATTTTGATTCTTATGCTTCTTCAGTTGTTTTTGCAAGACGGGTGAATCAATATTATTATTTAATTAAATTTTCTAAGGTTTCCATTATTGTTAGTATTATATGTTGGGCACCTTAGTGTTATAGCTCATCGGAATCGGGATAAAATTTTTTAAATCTTGGGCACAAGAAACAGGGATGTTGCAGGTCATAATTTTATGATATTGATGAAAAGGTCATTTTTGGAGCCAAATGAGTTAATAAATTATATTACTCAATATGTGTCTAAGTATAAAAGTGCTTCAAGTGAAAAGTGTGTGAGAGAAGTCACTTTTTAATTATAAAAGCAATAGGCAAGGCATTCATTCATTATGAATTGAACAGTTTATAATATTTCTTCTTGAGCCTTTGGCTAGGGTTTCTGAGTTTTTCACTGCTACAATTGTGCTGAGGTAAACAATTGCATGATATCACTACTGCTGAATTTGTGGCTATGAGAGGGAATTTATGTTGAGTTTCATCATTGTTGTTTGGAGATTACTAAAGGGTTCAATTACACACTAAAGGTATAATTATTTATGATATTATTATCATTGAACTGAGTCCTGCCTGAAAGAGGACATTTAATTGCAAGAGTTTGAGAGTTGTTTCAAATTACAAACTCATTCTAGGGTTGATCGATTAAGTCTGAGGAAGATGCATTTGAGAGGGGAGAAGTTTGTCATTTCTGGATAGAGAATATATTGGCGTTGGAGTGCTCATTGTTGGCCACATGTGGAGTTTTCGTTTCTTGTGTGTTGGAGCATCAAATTCAAGGATAAATGCAGGCCACGTGACTAATCTGGAATAATTCGCATGCCTGTAACTGTATTACAGTGAGGAACATGGATGTTGGTTGAATGTCATCACAACATCAGATGTCTATATTGGCAAATATCAGGTTCCATCTCATTATTGCATTTGCTGAATAATTAATGAATCATTTTCCAAAATCTATTAATAATAAATATGTTGGAAATGATTATGGCTGTGGATTGAAAATAAAATTTTGAAATTGATTATATAAATAAAGGGATACTTTCTTGCTAAGTTTATTATTTTGTGGTTGCAAAATCTATCAATTCTGAGCAGAGCAATTTAGGCTCATTACATTCATGGCAACAAATACCATCTCAATATCTTTATCACATTTGGTGTCAATATCTCCATATTTGTTCTCCGCCAGGTAACAAGCTTTCTTCCCTTTGTCCTTGTAGTCTTGGGTATCTCTTCTGTCAGATTTTCAGTTGCTTCGGTAATCTCTATTATCACCTCTGTCAAACTTCTCATATGATCTGTCACTATTTCTGTCTTCTTTTCTTTTGTTAGGACATCTAGCATCAAAGTATCCAATCTCTTTACAATTAAAACATACCAATGGTAATTTAGCTTTGTATCTACCTTTGCCTCTCTACAATCTTCTAGCCTTTAGTGCATCAATCTCATCAAGCTCTTGGTCATCACTATCACTTTCACTATCATTTCACATAGTATGTTTATGACTTGACTTACTTATTTTCAAAGAATATTTAAATGCAGACTCAATAGATGGTAAGACACTGTTGTCAAAGTTATTCATCTCAAATGAAATAAGTCTACCAACCAAACTATCTAGAGTGACATTGTTATTTGCTACTACTCTCGTTTCTTGTATAGCAGATACTCTAATAACATAAACATATAGTAAGGTTCTTAGGATTTTACTTACCATTATTTCTTCTTCAAGAACACCTCCAACTCCTCAGATAGAATTTACTACCTCTTTGAATTTGCAGTTGTACTGAGTGATATTTTCTCCTTCTTTCATTCTTAGGTCATCAAATTTACCTCTTAGGCTTTCCGCCTTAGCTCTTAGTACATTTTCATCTCCTCCATGTACTAGCTTCAATTTCTCCCACATTTGCTTTGCAGTGCTACATGTTTTGACATCTTCAAATTCAGCATCGGAGAGTGAGGAAGAAATTTCTATCATCATAGACGCGTGCTCATGCTTTTCTCTCAATTTATAAAGTGTGCGAGTTCCTATAGGCAACACATATTCAGTATCCAAGTATTGAGTAACATCATTTCCAATACCTGATAGGTGGAGTCTTATCCTTCTTTGGCATGATTCAAAGTTGTCCTTGTTCAACTTAGGCGCATCCTATTTGGTCATATTGTGATCTTTTACTTAGGTCTTGAAACCTTCCTTCTAAGCACACAAGCTCTAATACCAATTGTTAGAATAACTGAGAGGGGAGGTGAATCAGTGGCCTCAAAAATTAATCCAATATCAACCCAAAAAATTTATACCACAATTATAAATCTCTAGTTATCTTTAGTCCTACAAGATTTATTCCCTTAAATAATCTTATCAAACTACTCTTGCTCGGAGTTCACTGTTTATCCCTTATTCTTAAGTTTTACCAAATAACAGTCTAGCCTTTACGGAAATATAGTAAATAACTTTGTGTTTGCCGATCAATCTTGTTTTAGTAATATGTAAAGAAAAACATTAAAGTAATGAACCATAAACACATTTGACACATGAAATTTTAACGTGGAAACCTTGTTAAGGGAAAAACCACTTGGGACCGGTAACCCAAATTTTTCACTCTTCTGAAGTGAGCTCGGTGAAGAGCTAACCCTGCTAAAGGTTACAAACACACTGTTAAGTGCAACCTTGTTAGAGGATTTATCACTAACAATTAATAACTTGACCTCTCTGCATTCACTATGCTTGTCAACATGAAATAACCTTTTTATACTCCTTGGGATATATCTCAACATATAAAGGATGATTAAATCCTACTCAGTTAAGAGACTTTATGCTCCAATGGTTAAACTGAAACAGTAAATGATCTGTTCATATATACAACTTAAATTTGTAGATGTTCAGATCTATTGTAAGTTCATAATACCTTTCTGATCAATGTTTCTTTTCTGTCCTTTTGCTCCACTTCTTTTTTCTCGGTGATGTTGTGCTTCTTTGTTGCTCGGTGTCCACAGAAATCTTTAGCTCTATTCTTTAGCTTGTTTGATTAGGATTGTATGAATTCTTCTTCACCAGTGTTCTCTTCAACATCCTCTTCTCTATTCACCCACCCAATTCATAATGAATTAGCTTGTATCTCTTATAGACATAATTTCACTATTTCTAAGTCCTTGACTTTCTATCCGCAACTCTCGTCATTCTTGCTTTAAAGCTTAATTCAATTTTATCTCATAGATTTCTCCTTGACAACTGGAATAAAACAATTTTAAAAATCTATCTTATCTCTGGCTTTTAACTTGTCAATGAAAATAATGTGATCAACTAGTTAACTCCATATTTAGCTCTTGATAGCTAAGTCTTTTATCATTTATGAACTTTAGTTCTTTTTGGTGTTTAACTCCTTGTTAGCTCGGTCTTGACTTCAGTTGTCCTTGGGCATCTCTATCCATCAGGGTTGTCTATCTGTTAGACAACACTATGAATTTTAGTTCTTCTTGAGTTACACTTTGGTTATGATCGGTAATGCTTGCTCAGGTATCACTGTGACTTTTCTCTCATGGTTCTCTATCCGTCGGGGTGCACTGTCTATCAGTGTTTGTTGTCACTACTAAACTTTTATGCATTACTAATAGCATAACCTTTATTTATTTGGTTCTTTGAAGTCTTGACACTATGTATATATAACCAATCATATTATATCAAGTTGAAATCAATGGCAATGTAATACATTGACTGATTTAATGTCTTGCATTAACTTTCTGCAGCTCGGTGATCATCAACTTAACATCGTCAAATATTCAATCAGTTATAGTTCATCAAATAGGTGATACCCACATCTTGTGAACTTAATAGATCTATAATTAGTAAATCAAGATTGCAAGTTATCAGGTCATAAGCATTTTTTTCTACTCTCTAACAATTGTAGCAACTAGAATAAATACTTCAAGAAGGTGGACTTAACAGTCTTATTGTAAATCTCTTAATCGAGTGCATACATACATTGTGTTGCTAAAATATATTAACATAGTAGACCTAACAAGTCTAACATGTTACTCCTAACATGGTAAGATCATCATAAGTGATCACAACTTGTATCCATAACTGACACCTTCCATTCTATAGGTAGCAAATCTTTGTGGGTTTCATCCCCGCCACAGTTTTTACCTTCTAACAAGGGTTTTCTGCATTACCAATTCTTGTGTCATGTGTAACTAAGTATTATGAATATTTCTGTATATTCAAAAAATAGAAGCACTTCCATGGTAGACTGGTTTATCCTTTTGAGTAAGTGGTTTGGGTCATGTCAAGCACCTTGAATGGGTTCTTGACTTTGATCTGGCTTTATCCCCCTATTCTGCCCCATTTCCACTCTTTCCAGCCTATTTCTGGCAACCCAGACTGAGAAACTGGGACTTTGGCCTTAAGGTCAAGGTCGACCTTTTTGGTTCAAGGTAGACCTTGACCTTGACCTAGGTAACAATTGACCTTTTTCAGGTCTAGGGCCCAAATTCTAGAATCTCAGGGTTTCTGGATGTCGGTCTTTGGAAAAAGTTAATTCTCGCTTCTGGGTCGGCTGTTTTGGACTTTGGGACAACAAATCCTAAATTATATTTAGCATAGTTCCTCTTCTATGGAATGGGTCCAATTATAAATTAATTCTCCTATGTCAGCCTCTCTAGAATATTGTGCCCTAATTTCATATAAAAGGAAGCTTTCTCCTCTCATTTTCTCTAAGCATCAAGAAGCAAAAGCATAATCAAGAATCATAAAACTTTCAAGACTTGAAGAGTGAATTCCAAAGGTGAAGAAGAAAGATTTGAAACAAGCAAAGTAGCCATTGAAGTGTTCATTCATTCTCAATCACTTCTCAAGAATCCATTTTCATCAAGGAGATCCATTGGTGGCCATTGAAGGATTTAAGCTCCATAGAGCCCTCTTGTTGAAGATTTCTACATCCACCTTCCTCCAATCCTCTTCCAATTCAAGAATCCATTCAAGATTGGTGTTGAAGATATACAAGAAATTGATTTAATACATCAAACATTTTATATTCTACATTATACATTCATTTGGTACATCCATACTCGTGGATTCAAGGATTTGAATCCTCCACAAGGAATTTTACATGAGCAAGGTGAATTGTTTCATTTACTTTGTTTATTCTAGCAATTTCAATTATATAATTGAGGTTAATTACAAAACTAGGGTTTGAATAAGGCAAACCCCTCCCCCAAAAAACAAACCCCTTTTTCTTGCAGGTATAGGTTTGGAATAGCAGATCGGGATAGAGATTCAGATACCCTTTTCGACAAACTTCCAGGATCCAAAAATAGAATTTTAATCTGAGACTTTTTAGGTCGATTGTGACCTAGGGCACACTCAAAAATTCTGGAAAATGGTGAAATTAACTTGAGGGTACAAATTGAAACTGTCTCAGAACAGAAAAATATTTTTGGGTTGTGTCCATCTTTGGGTTTCTATTCTAGATCTGGTCTCAGATTTTCTAGAAACTCAACACGGGCTTCAAAAAATAGCATTCTTTGGATTTGCAATATTTCAAGGTTAGTACATTTCTCCCATTCAATTCAATTAAGTTTTTCAATCCATCTAAATCTAAAATACATTTCAAATTAATCAATCAAACACGGGTACTTAAGATCTTCCTTCCTTATTCTTATTTCCAAATGATTGATTTATTTATGCATTGATCCTTCCTCTTGGGTTAATCAACTTGGATCTTTCATTTACATATCTAAGGATAGAAGGAGATAATCTTATTTACCCCCATAAAATATTTAAATGTAAGGTATTTTATGTTAAATTAATCCACACAACAAACACATTTTTCTACCTTACATTTTGGTGAACCTGCGATAGGCAACTCTTTCTTTTTGGTGTTAGATTTACATCTTTTATGTTAGATATTGCATGCATATTAGATTAGATTTCTTGTATGTTATTGCATTTCCTTTCAAAAATTAAAATCAAACTCTTTGTTTTCTAAATCAAGTTCATTTTGCATTGCATTGGTGTATGAGCTTTACCACTTCTAGTCCTACTTATAGTATCCCGATTAGAAGAAGTCGTAGACTCAAGGGTTCCTTTAATGATCCCAAATCTTACTCTCCTTTCCATAGGATCCTAGATGACAACTTGAATATTCATGATTCTAATCCTTCTATGGAGCATAACTCTTCTCACTCATCTCATGATGAGGAAGATGCTTTAAGAGTTCCTCCTGAACAAGTGCAAAAACTTTCAACTGAACTTGATAAAATGGGAAACTGGATTATTAAAGAAAACCATAGTCAAGATTCCATTCAAGCTATAGAGGCTCTTAAGAAATTCCTTCATGATAGTGATCAAGGTGTTAATTTCTTGTGTGGTATCACTCATCTTGTGCATTCAAATGTTAAACCTTTAGCTCAAGAGTGTTGGAATTATATTGGAATGATGTACTGAGAGGGGAGGGGTGAATCAATACCTCTAAAACTTTTCTTGTTTATCCCATTAACCCTTAATCATCAGTTTGTAAATTATCTTATCTAACTGTTCATCTTTCTTTATGTATATGCAATCATATCATAAGTTCTTTTAGTATGTAACCATAACAGAAACATTCATGAAAA
>MU223802.1:2555786-2573572 GCA_018584345.1 Thuja plicata | reverse complement strand
CTACATGGACGTAGACAACTTGTACATTCTACCCAAGTATTCATAGTCTCGCATGCAACTGCGGTGTGCTCCGACGCACAATCGAGCACCTCTATTGGTTTGATGATTTTGATCCCATGCCAGAAGTACTCATCGACCATTGATGTAATTCTTGGAAACTATAAATCTTGCTCGATCTGAGCCAAACACCATTGAAAATGCATAATCACATTTTTGTGCCTCAAAATTATGTATTAAATGCATACTTCTTGTTCATACAAAGCTAAAAATATTTTCATGAATTAGTTGTTTCCAAAAGACTCTACATGTTGCAAAATGATGTGATTTCAGATTACAAAATTTTAAACTTCAATTCAAAAATTACATTGATAAATACAACAAAACTAATGTAATCATACAAAACTAATATGTTATTCAAAATGAGGCAAACACCATTGCCAATGCATACTTACATTTATGTACCACATAACTATTTACTAAATGCATACTTCCTATTTTACAATATTTCTAAAAAATATTTGTGATTGAAAACTTCTAAAATTGAAATCACATATTTCATTGCAAAATAAAACAAACATTAATACGGTGTACCCATTGCACACTAAAGTGCGATTGCTAGTTTTAACAATGACATGGGGAATGGAAATTAGAATAATGGGTGTTAAATACGAAAAGGGTAGAAGTAGTGCATAGTACATAGTACTTACAATGACTTAAATCATATGTAGGTGCAAATTTGTGGCACCATAGCCGGTGCCAATTTTCCTATCATTAAGAAGAAGATTCATCCATTGATGGAGTACCTATCCCAAGGCCCAATGGGGTCATTCATCCAGTAGGCCTACAGAACCAACGACATCCAATTCTGAGCAACACCCTCCTGCTCGAGTTGCACCAATTCATCATTCTTCTCCAAATATTTCATCAATAAAATCCAGACATAGCTGGCCTCAGTAACATGGTTAGATTTGTTCATATTTTCTCCCTGAACTATGAAAGGATGTATATAATTTACAATACCATAGACCTCACTCCACTCACCCTGTTTAGCTCTGAAGCTCAGTCTGCGAATGACATCAGCTACCATAGGAAACAGATCAAGAAGTCATTCACTCTCGAAACACTTCCTCATAACCCATACTATTTCTTCAGCTGAGCTTAGTTCCAGTGCCCAATACATAAACATGGAGACAATATCAACATTGGTTCGATATCTATGGCTGGCAAATACAAACTCTTCCCCGTTTTAACAAAATCAACAATTTGAAAGAAAATAGAATCCTTGAATCTGAACAAGTACTTTAGCCTCTTCTCTGTAATTCGACCGTTGAATGCTAACTATTGGTTCTCCCTATCTATTATGAAATTTTCTTCCATGACTACTGCACACACACTTCTATTTATTTTGACAGTGCTCTAGAATTTACCAAGCAAGGAATTAAATTTGTGTTCAGGAAAAGTCTAGATGCCATTGCAACTAACATCCATGACACAATCACTCTATTTCATGATTATCGATACTTGAGAGGTGTTCAAATCTCCCATGCAATAACTACAGTAGTAGACGTGAAGTCACTATGTATCCAGCTATGTCATAGAATATTCCCAAGAACTGACAAAAATATATGGAAACGATCTCCTAGTATTTGGGACATTAGCCCAATCATTTAAAAAACAACTCCTATCATACAATATTATCTATACCTCTTACCAATTTATATTGTTGCTAAACCTTTGTAAGGAAATGGGATCGTCTAATCTCTCAAGATTACTAAAGTCTTCACTATGGTGCACAACCGACTTAGCTAACGTATTTGTCATCTCATTCCCTTTTCTTTGGACAAGTGTGACTTTGAAACTCCTAAAAGAATGCAACATTTTAATAATTGAAATTATATACTTATTGATGTTCAACACACTAGACTCACCTTTAATGATTGCATTGATAATTAGGTGGTCCCACAATAGTGTGTCCCATTTTTTGGCCAACTTTGACACTGAGATCAACATTTTGAGAAAAAATTCACTTTCGAACACTTGTTGCTGCAAAACTATATTAGGAATTTGAAGATGATGTAAACTAGAGTATTTTTTCAATTTCTTTCTAGTTTTTAAATATATTTAAAACAAATATTAAAATTCATTTAAATTTATTTTTCCTTTTCCTTCGAAAAGTGGTTTGTGTGAAAAATAGTGTTTTTAAGGAGTGTCTGTCTCTTGGATTAGCATAACTTAAAAAAAAAAAGATAACGATGTAATTCTTTCAAGGTTATATTTGTAACTTAAATATCTAAAGGATGCAATTAGTTTCATTCATTTTGGGTCAATATTTCATAGTTTATTAAATTCTAAAGTGACAGTGACTATAATTTAGACATAGGTTCTTTTGGATCGCTCTAACTTGATTTTTATAGATCAAAATTAATTTTTTATTTTTTTCATAGAAAGGTAAAACAAATACTCTTTTCCTACATATTTTTCATTTTTTTTTTATAAGTTACTATTTTTCCCGAAGCCTCGAAGAGACAGGTTGTTGAATGACCAAACAACCTATGTTTAGTTAAAGTGAAATTTGAAAGTGACGATGAACTCAATATGTATTAAAATTATAGTCATTAGAAATCTTTCTCCGAATAACATCATCTGACATCATGTGTTTTAGAAAATCATCTTGTTTGGTCCTTGTCCCAGGCCTTGAAAGGCCAATTTTTCTGAGATTTCTTTTTTTCCTCAGGGCAAAATTTCAAATTTGGGGTCTTCTCTAAAAGACCTCCTTTGCACGAAGGTTTCTGGAGATGTTCGTGCGAAGGGATCTTTGCTTGAAGAACCCCATGGTAAAATTCTGGTGGGAAAATCCCCGCCAAAATTTTACCCAACCTAGTTCGCCTGAACTAGGTCGACTAGTTATGATTTTAAAAAAAATGAATGGTATAAAAGTAAAGCTTTTTTTTTTCATTTTTCACTGAATTGCAATAATTTAATTCACATTTTCTATTATTGATCAATTTTTTTAAAAACATTTTTTGGAGAGTTTCTATTTGTAGTTTTTTCAAAGGCATAATTTTGGAGACGAGACTTACTCTCAAAGTGATTTTTTCTAAGACATTTTTTGGAAGAGGAGAATTATTATTTCCAATCTTTTGAAAGATATTTTTTGGAGAGAAGAAAGGGGGAACAATAAGGGAAGACAAAGTAAATCTGCTAGAAAAAGGTCACTTGGTACCGAACAAAGAAATCGTGAAGTTGCATTGGCATATTATCATAAAACTAAAGAAGGTATGGACCTAGACCTCTAATTTTACGTACCTAAATTTTATGGACCTATATGCTTTATTTTTCTCTAATTTTATTCATTTTTGTGCATGTATCTCCCAATCAACATGATCAAGGTGAAGGACAAGCTCAAGTAGGAGGGTCAAGTCAAGTTGAAGAATTGCACATTGATGAAGGGTCAGGATCACTCCCTACAGAAGCTCAAGAAATGGATGTTGGAGAAGGTTCAGGATCACGTGCTCCTACTAGTATGGATGAACTTATAAATCTAGCTCAAACTGTAAAGAGAAATATTAATTATAGAAACTTAGATCATTTACTTATGATAGATGTGGAGAATTTGAGACCACTTGCTAATGTTCAACCCTTAAGTCTTGCTAAGAAGAGGTCAATGAATACGATAGTAAGAGAAACATTGGCTAAATTTGATAATTTTGAAACACTTGAACACACCCAATTTCTTTCAGTTGTACTTATAAACAAAAAGTTGGAAGGGGCATTAAAATTAGTGGGTATAGACACAACATCAAAGAAGATAAAAGTTGTTAACTTGTAAACTGATATGATTGAAAATCTTAGGAAATGTTTGAACTGGGTAGGGAAGCAATTTCTAACTAAAGATAAGACCATTACAAGAAAATTTATGTTGACATCCATTATAGGTAACACTATGCTTTGAAAAAGACAAATATCTTCAGTTTCATCTCGGATTGGTTTTAGTAGGAAAACAATATCATGATATGTTAACAGGAGAATGCTTTTGGATGATATAACCTTGGAAGGTAATTGGGAAATCATGTGTAGAGTTCCTCATTCTGATAGGATTGATGGAGGAATCAATAATTTGGTGACATTATTTTGGAATGATAATACACATCCTTCATCACACAGTAGAGATGTTATCAGACATAGAATTGTAACTAATCAATATGAATATCATACAAAACATTGGTTAGACACAACAACAAATGAAATGTATGTGTCATTTTGTAGTTAAAATCCTAATATAAATATTGGGCAAACATTGTTTGAAAGATTGAAGCCATATTAAGTCAAGATAAACAAAGTGTTTGAAACTTGTTGTTGTAGTTATCATATTGAATTTGATCTCCACTATTAGATTTTTTGAAAGTTCGTAGAAGACACTTATGGTTTTGAAAGTTCTCCTCCTACTAGATGAAGTGAGTTCATCTCATCCATTTTATGTGACAAAAGAGATGATGTGGCTGGTCAAATAAATTGCATAAAAGGAATATGTGAAACATGTGCTGATTTGGCTCTTTTTCCTTTGAAAAATGAAAACATTGATGTAACAAAGATGGTCAATTGAAAAAGTTACAAATTTGTAAATAATTAAAAAAAAATTGGGAAAGAATCCAAAAGGTTAGAATATGTCAAAGAGGAGATAATTGTTGGAGTATTTATGGACAAATTTTAAAAAATTATTCAACCCTACAATCATCATGTTTTTTTTATTTTGCAAAGTGGAAAGCACAACAATTCCAATCACGAATGGATAGTGGCAGCGAGGGAGAGAAAAAGAGTATATGGACATAACAATCACTCAATCATGAATAACGAGTGGCAGCAGGGGAGAGTGGGCTGGACAGGAGAGGCCAAATTCAATTTTGAATTTGGTCGGGACTAGTGTGAAGGATGCAGGGACGTCTGAGAAGACCAAGCCAGACGAAGCTAAGGACAAAGGGAACCAAGGGAAGGATCCCGATGTTGGAATTGCACCTGGGGACCCAGGGGGGACCCAGGTCTATTGAGTCAGAAGGAAAATAGGAGCCCAACAAAAAATGTGCATCCCTATTTGGAGTCAAACCTACAGGTAAGTTATCCTTACCACCAGTCAAGAACATACCGAAGCCTTCTCAAGGGAGCTTTGCAATATATATTCCAGATCAGATTATTGATCACACTATTACAAGAATGAAAAATTCTTTGATTGGGATATTTCTGGGGGTTAGAACAAACATCGAAGTGGTTAGGGCTTTTGCCTGTAGAAAATGGGACTTGAAAGGGAAAGTGGATGTGGTGGAAATGGAAAAGGGATGCTTGTATTTTTTCTTCTTGTGTGAAGAAGACATGATGAAAATCCTTTGTAACGAGCCTTGGATGATAGGGAAAAATACTCTAGTCCTCCAAAAATGGAGCCCTAATCTGATCTCTGAGGAGGAAGCTCTTAGCCAGGTCCCTGTATGGGTCAAGCTCCATGGCCTACCTTTCAAATATTGGGTGGAGGATATATTTGTGGGGATAGCCAATTCCTTTGGGGAATTTCTATCAATAGATAATGTCACGGCTTCAAGGAGAAGGCTTACTTATGCGAGGATATGTGTTGGGATAACATGGGATGCGGATATGCCAGAAAAAATTAATATACACTCTAAACTGGGAGCATGGGATAAAAGTATTGAATACAAAACCATTCCCTTTGCGTGCTTTCACTGTAAGAAATTTGGTCATTGGGCAAAGAAATGCCCCAAAAAAATTAACCAGAGAAAGACTAAGAAATGGGTCCTGGTAGGGAAAATCAAGAGAGATGGGGGAGAGACTTCAAGTGAAGCCCAAATAAAAAAAATGGAAAACTTTGTGATATCATAAACCGGGGATGAAAGCATTATAAATGATCACTTAAATAATGAAGGATGTGAAGGCAGTGAAATATATGAAGAAAATCAGGAAATCGAGAAGGTTCAAATGGAAGAGGGGGAAATAAAGGAAATAGGACAACAACAGATTAAGAGTACAGGGGTAACAGAGGGGAAAGGAAATGGACAATATATAACCTATGAAGAGGAAAAACAATCTGAAGGGAGCTTTCAAACCAAAACCAAAATGGAAGAGGAAATAGTAGGGCAGAAATCCCAGCAGTGCACGATCTTAGGTCAAGAAACCTTTGATGATTCTGAGAATACACCCAAGGGGGTAATAAATATATCTTGTGACAATAAAACACCTATTTGGGGTGACGTAGTGGATATAAATCAAGCCCTTGTGGGGGAACAGAGTGACTTGGATGATGGGAAAGGAATCCATGGGGAGAAGAAAAACAAAGAAAGAAAAGGATACAAGTAGCAGAAAAGTATTAACAAGGAGGTCTGAAAATGGGGATGTGGGAGAAACTTTATCACCACCAGGGAGACCGTCAAACATGAAGACAAGATCAAAGGAGACTAAGAAGAACATAGTGGATGGAAGCTAGTGGATCCTGGAGATGGGATCCTTTGTTAAGGTATGAAGATAATTTCTTAGAATATTAGGGGATTGAATAACCCCCATAAACAAGATATTGTTAGGAACATGATTAAAGATAATAGACTAGACATTTTTTTAATTCAAGAGACTAAAATGTTAAAGGAGAAAGTTGAAAATCTCATATTTTTCAAGAATGGGATTATTTGTGGGGGTGATTTTGATGGTGCCTCAGGAGGTATTGCTATAGTTTGGAATCATGGTATTATTAAAGGTGATGTTATTTATCAAGGTGATAATCTAGCTTTTATTAGGTTTAAACATCTTAAGGATAATACTTCTTAGGTTTTGACTAATATTTATGCACCTAACACTAAAAAGGGCAAAGAATTATTCTGGAACAAGTTATCCTCTTTGAGAAATGTCTTTAATAATGAAGAATGGATTGTCATGGGAGATTTTAATACTCCCCTAAAATAAAATTAAAAAAATGGAGGAAGTCAATCTAATTTGGATAGTAGGATGGATCTTATTAATTTCATAGACTATCATTCTTTCCATGATAATGAGTTGCAGGGAATCAACTACACTTGGACTAATAGGAGAAGTGGTCAAGATCTTATTCAAGTTGGACTGGACAAGACTCTCATTACCAGTGAATGGTTTACTCATTACTACTGCTCGTTATCAGCTCATGTGAGGGTGGGATCAAACCATAATCCTATAACTTTTCTGGTGGACCCCATAGACAAAAAAAAAAGGAATTTTCCATACAAATTTGAGAAAATGTGGACAATACATCCACAACTCGAACAAAAAAATAGAAGAATGGTGGAAGATTAAAATCAAGGGTACGACTATGTTTATTTTCGCCAAAAGACTTAAAAATGTCAAGGATAACATTAAAGAGTGGAATAAAGAGACATTTGGAAACATATTCTCTACTAAGGCTAATGTAAGCACGGACTTAAAGGACATCCAGGATAGCATACAGAAGGATGGATATGTCAACATATCAAGGGATCAAGAGAATGAAAAACTGGTAGAGATGCATGATATAATTTCCAAAGAAGAAACCTTCTAGAGACAGAGATCGAGAAAGATATTCTTGAAGAAGGGAGACAGAAATACTAAATACTTCTTTATGACTACTGTGAAACACAGGATGGCTAATAGAATCTCTAAACTCAATATCAGTGGTACTCTTTCATAGGATGAAGAGGCCATAATATTGGAGGCTAAGAATTTCTTTCAAAACCTGCTCCAAAAAGACAATAATTTGAACAATGAAGAACAAAGGGAGTTTCTGGATTGCATCCCTCAGATTCTGAATGATAATCAAAATGTAGGGCTCATGGCTATGCTCTCTAACTCTGAAATTAAGAAGGTTGTCTTTTCTTTTGATGGTGAGAAATCCCCGGGACCGGATGGGTATCCTATGTTTTTTTTTCAAATGTTTTGGAATATCATTGAAAAGGATGTGACCAATGTTGTCAAAGAGAGTTTTGGGTCCAGAAAACTTTTGAAGGAGTTGAATGGCACGTTTATAGCTCTGATTCATAAAAAGCAAGGGGAAAATAAGATGGATCAATTTAGGTTGATTAGTTTGTGCAACTCTTCTTATAAAATCATATCCAAGGTCCTAACTTCCAGAATTTTGTCTATTCTCCCTTCCCTTATTTCATGGAAGCAAAAAGGGTTTGTTCCTGGGAGACAGATTATGGACTCCATTATTACTATTAATGAAAATATTCACTCTCTTGTGATGTCTAGGAAGGAAGGTCTCATCCTTAAGCTGGATCTTTCCAAAGCCTATGATAGGGTGGACTGGGAGTTTTTTATTAAAGTTTTGAGGGTGTTTGGTTTTCATAAGAAGTGCACAGATCTTCTATATTAGCTCATCTCTTATGCTACTTTTTTTATTCTAGTCAATGGATCCCCAACTTTGTTCTTTAAGTCAACTAGAGGATTAAGGTAAGGGGATCCCCTCTCCCCTGTTATTTTTATTATTATGGCTGAGTGTTTGGGCGGGTACATGGAGAATCAGGTTAGGAAAGGTGAAATTAAGGGATTAAATCCCTCTTCTGTTAATCAAGTCTGCTCCCATCGACAGTTTTTTTATGATTCGATCATTATGGGAGAAGCATCTGTTAAGAATTATAGTAACATTAAGAATGCTCTGACTAAATATGGGACAACTTCTGGCTAGACTATCAATTGGGGAAAGAGCTTAGTTTTTCTCTTCAATGTTCCTGATAAAAGAAAGAATAGAATTTTGAGGATTTTTGGATGTGATCTGGGAACTATTCTAGGAACTTACCTAGGTCTCCCCCTTTGCTTGGAACCCCCTGGTACTTTTGGGAGTTCTCTGGTGGATAGATTTCACAGCAAACTTGTTGGATGGAAGGGTTTGCTGCTAAGCCAAGTGGACAAGATTCAAATTCTTAGGTCAACCCTCCAGGGTCTCCCTCTTTATGCTTTGAGTATTTTCAAAATTCCTAGAAATTTTGGTGAAGCTATTGAAAAGATTCAAAAAATAAATTTGTGGATAGGTATGGAGAAAAAGAAAAGGATGGCCCTAATAGCTTGGGAAAAGGTCTATTGACCTGTTAATAAAGGTCATCTTGGATTAAGAAGAATGAAAAATTTGAATGATCACCTCCTTGCTAAACTCATATGGAGATACTACAACTCCAAGGGAGAGTGGACTTGAATATGGGATAACAAATATAATAAGGAGAGGCTTGGCCTTGCTGCCTTCCTTGAGGAGAACATGGATGGGGGAGGTTCTTTTATTTGGAGAAATGCAATTCAAAAAAAGACAGCATTAAAATAGGAATTAAATAGAAAGTTGGTAATGGAAGAAAAGTTCACTTCTGGAAGGATGAATGCATATTACAAACTCCCCTTAAGGAGTGCCTTGATTGGAGGAATTATGAAAGCCAATGAAAAATGATACTTGGAGGGAATGTGAGAGACTATTGGGATAGGGACCACTGGAAGGACTTGACTGTGATCGATAACAAAATGGGCAGCTCAATAAAATCCTAAAATCTATCACCTTGATTGAAAAAGAAGATAGGATTATTTGGAAATATAGCCCGAATGATAACTTAACTATATCCTCTCTATACCATTTGGAGTTTGAAGACCTTGAGGAGCCCTGTTGGGCTAAAGTTTGGATTAAAGATCTTACTCCAAAAATCAATGTCTTTTTTTGGATCTTGATGCAAAATAAATTCTTGACTACTGATAATCTTAGAAAAAGAGGTATGATTATAGTGAATAGGTGCTACCTCTGCAATCAAGCTGAGAAAAGTGTGGAACATATGTTTATTCACTGTTCCTATGTTAGGTTAATTTGGGATTACTTTCTCAAACTTCTTAACATAGAATGGGTTTTCCCTAAGGATATGAAGAGTGTTTTCTACTCTTGGAACAATCATTCAAAGAAGGAGATTGTTATCAAGGTATGGAAGTTTGTTTTGCCCTATATCTATTGGGGAGTTTGGAGAGAGAGGAATGAGAGAGTCTTCAGGAATAGTTTGGCTAGTGAGAAGGAGGTTTTCTTCATAATTAAGAGAGCTATTAAAGAAAATTTATTGTTAAAGGTTAGAGTCATGGAACCTTTGAATGAAGAGGACATAAACTTCTTCAATAATTGGAAATTAAAAGGGAATCACAGGAAATAGGACATGAAAGATAAGAGGGAGGAAGCTAGATGGGATTTCCCTCCTAGTGGATGGAAGAAAATTAACTTTGACGGTGCTTCAAAGGCAACCTGGGGGTCACTAGATGTGGCATTGTCATTAGAGATGATCATGGTATTTGTAGAGGTATTATAGCTATCCCTATTGGCATACAAACTAATCATAAAGCTGAAGTCTGGGCTGCCCTTCAGGGTCTTATACTTTCTAAGGAGAAAGGGTGTTCTAAGGTGTGGCTAGAGGGTGACTCTCTCAACATTATCAAGTGTTTGAATAATGATACACCAGCCTCATGGACTATTCATAACATGATTCAAAAATTTAAAGATATTATACATTCTTTTGAAAAATATATTGTGACTCATAACTTCCGTGAGACTAACGGTGTTGCTGACTGGGCAGCCAACATGGCTTGTAAGGTGGATGTGGTGATGCAACGAAGTGATGGAAACGACATGCCAAATCAATTTAAATTATTACTTGATAATGACCATTTGAGGAGTAAACAGAAACATAATTATAAATGGAAGTGTCATAAAGGATATTGATGCAAAAGTGCTTTGTCATTATTACCGTTTTAAGAGAAAGTACCTTGTGGTGATTATGAGCTGGAAGTGGCACACTTTCTGGGTTTTTTTGGTTTTTTTGAGAATGAGGAGTGGTAATAAAGACATTCTCAACAATTATCGCAGAGGTAAAAAATTAAAACAAAGAGAAAAGATGGGAGGCAATAAGAAAATAGTTGAGCCTGTGAATTGCGAAGAATGGAGGAATGTGCAAAAAGTTTGGAAGATTCTGAAAGATGGAGGGATGGAGGTTTTTTGGAAAAACTTCATGGCAGAAACCCCTCTATTTCTAGGATTTTCACTAAAACCTATAAAGATGGCAAGATTATGGTGGGAAATCAGCAAATGGAGGTCACTAAGGAGATAATTGCGGAAGCTAGGCGAATGAGCATGGAAGGAATTAAGTTTTACAGAGATAGGGTGTTATCTAATAAGGCCTGGGAGGTTTTTCTGGAGATGGAAGAGGAAAAGGCTAGACTGGTTAAGGTTGATACATCATACCACAACCCAAAGCACATATCTAGGCCTTGGAGGTATGTTCTATCTATGATTATCAGTTACATAACGTTGGACGGTAGGTTCACTCGTGCTTATGGCCACTATTTTATGCTTTTAAATCACTACAGACATAAGGTGAAAGTTAGTTTCCCCTTCTATTTTCTCAACTTGTTAGATTTCACCATTAATAGCTTGTAGAAAGACCCAAAAGGTGATCATGATTCTCACCAGGGCTTGATGTTGTTAATTTATGAGGTATTGAAAACTAAAAAAGTTGAAAGACCTCTGTTAAAGAATAACCAGAGAGATGAGGAAGACACGGAGGGTGATGAGGAAGATAGTATGTATGAGGAAGAAATAGAAGATGAAGAGGAGTCCAAGGGATACAAAACCCCCAAAAACACAATGAATAAGGGGTCCTCGTCTAAGAAGAGCTAGAAGAATCCCTTCTCTCAGGGCTCCGATATGGATAAGGAAATAGATGATGATAAGATGGAGGAAAGCAAAATGAAGAAGAAAAGGGTAAAAAGGTGAACAAGAAAAAGACTTTGGTGGAAGAATCTAAAACTGAGAAGGATTCTGAGGAGGAAGAGAAGGAGGACAAAAAAGACACCAAAAAAAGAAAATGGGGAGAAGGTATGGAAAGGAACAAGACTAGCCAAAAAGAGAAAAAACCCAGCAAGAGGAGAATAGTCCTCTCCTCAGATGAGGGAGACATGATGGAGAAAAAATTGAATGCTAAGAAGAAACCTGGGGAGGATTAAAGAGGTGGAGACAGGGAGGACAAAAAAGACGACAATGAAGAGAACCAAAACCAAAAGGGGAATATGGAAATTGATGAGAAAAAGGGGGAGGAAAAGGTGAAGGAAAATTTGGAATAAAAGGATAGAGAAAGAGAAAATAGGGCATGAGGAAACATAGTACAATGAAAATGAGGAAACGGGCAATTATCATATGTCGGGTGATATCAAGCAAAGAAAGGACTGCATTATGGATTTCATGGGTATGGTGAGTAATTTGATTGAAGATAATGTGAATATGAAAAAATAAATTGAAGTTATGAGGGCCGAGATTAATATCTTAAAAAGCATAGGTATTAGAGAGAAACTAGTGGCTGATTGCCTGGATGAAATGAAAGAGGTTGTTAGGAACTCGGAATCCCAAGTGGAATTTGTGAGCAAACTGGGTAGAATGGAGAAAAAGTTGAAGGATATCATTGATAGGGTATAGGATGAGGACAACGCAGGGAAAATTAACAAACTGAACATAAAGGTTGAAAAATTGGAGGAAACAATCAAGAAAATTAGGGAGCAATGTTTGGTGAGCCTGAAGGCCTATACAAGACATGCACAGATCTTGATGGACAAGTTAGATCAGGACAAAGGGGAAAAGGACTGCATAGAGGGGAAGGAGATCACAGGACTAGGAACTTGCACAAGGGAAAGCACAAAGAAGATGAGTCCAAAGGCAGACAAGGAAACTGAAGACCTTAAGAAATCAGTAAACCATATGCAAATTATGGTCATTCGTGCCCAAGAAATGGAGGAGGGCATGTAGCTGTCTTTTACTATTTTCTGTCCTTTTTGTTTTGTTGTCCCTATTCTTATTGTGTATCTGTGGGACTTTTTGGTTTGGTTGTTATCTTGTTTGCTTATGTTCTTTCCTTTCTAGGTGCTATGGCACAGATTTGCTGAACTTTATTGAAATTTTTTAATAACTCTTGTAAAGGTTTTGGTTCCTTGTAAAACCTATTTTTACTTAATTAGAACAATTCCAAACACTAAGAGATAATTTCCCACTTGGAACTATTGTAGCAGTTGTTGATTTTGCAAAAAACTATTCCTTTGTTCATCAAAAGGCAATTCAATCGAAATACTATTTTTTAGAGCAGATTACTATTATGGTACCTATGTGTTATCAACATGCACAATTAGATTTGGATGGTTTTCTGAGCACATTTGAAGCATGGGTCATCAAGAAGGAATATCATTTTTATATAAGTGATGATAAAGAGCATGACATTCATTATGTAGAACATTTCTTCAAGATGTTTTTTGTAAATTTGAAAGAAAGAGACATAAAAATTGATGAACATTATGTTGTCTCATATGGATGTGCTGCACAATTCAAATCATCCAAACCATTTTATGCCCTATTTAGATATCATCATAATGAAAACATACCACATGTTTGGAGTTTCTTTGAGAGTGTACATGGAAAAGGTGAACATGATGGTGTTGGAGCTTGCATCAAACATGCTCTACGAAAGTATCAAATGAATTATAAGGGAGTTCATATTAAAAATGCACATGATGTTGTTGAATGATGCATGACACATTTCACACCAAATGAGAATGACACATCATCAAGAATGACTCAAGCGGTACCACATAGAAAATTTTGGGAGATAAAAGGTATGCACGCATTTTTAGACTATTCATGTGTGATATATATATATATATATATATAATCAAGTGTTTAAATTTTAAACTCTTTATTCAAATTATATTTATAGAAGATTATATATGCATGTGTTCAGGTGTGGATACAAAAATTATGCATGCTTGTAAGAGGATAGAAAAGACACGATCTTTGCATTTAGTTATGAATACGAATTATCATAATTGGACGTTCAACACTAGGGACTACTCATGCTTTTGTTGTCACTGCATTGCTGACAATTATGAGGAATGCATCAATTAGGAACATGGATATGTAGATGCATGGAATCTAGTTCCACTAGTTGTAACTGATACATTTGATAGATATGAAGATGAAAACTTTGATGATGTTCGTTTGATTTCTACTGATTACGATCATATCCTGGGATTGGTCAAAATTGGTAAGTATATAATTTAATTGAGTTTCACATTACATGACATTGAGCTGCATGTATAGATAGATAGATCTATAGATTGAACTAAGTAAATTTTAAGATCTCACATGTATATAAATTTATTGTGCAGGAGATGACTTTGCAATGATTTCTGAGCATGAAAATTTAGGAGTTAGTTACTATTTATTGTGTTACTTGAACCTGAATAAAGAGATGAAATGTTGGTCCCCATAGGTTTGTATGCTTTACATCAATATATTGAACTCATTTTGTAAATTTTAAATTACAAACTTTGAGCAAATTTTTAATTTATTTTGTTTAAATTTTTAGTGTTAAAATTTATGACCTGCAGGTTTAGTTGTTTTAGAGGGAAAATATTTTAGGAAAATCAATTTAATTCAACATGGTATTCATTTTGTTGATTACAAACTAGACAATAAGGTATTTCAATATAGCCACCTAGTAGTTGCCACCTCCCTTTGTCTCCATACAGTTAAATCTCAACTTGGATGTCATAAGTGGAGACTAGATAGTGAGGATCATGAGAGAATACTACATGTTCTCCATGAAAAGTATGAACCACTTGAGTTGGTCTAAAAAGTATAATACATACCTATCTCATGTGTTAGGACCTACTTGATATCTCCGGATTAAATGGACTATACTTTGTTGATATATTTAAACATATGATGGACTATAATTTTTTGATATATTTAAACATATAATGGACCTATTTGATGGTTCAATGATTTTAATATATAAAATTTTGTGTATGCTTTTATATATATGCTTGTATACATATGATTTTATATGTATGCTTTAATGGTTCAATGCTTTTTATATGTATGCTTTGATGGTTCAATGATTTTTATAGATTGCTTATTAGTTAAATATCCCCTTAAGACATTAGTTTGAACACTAAAATGATGAAATTAGTTAGATTAGTTATGACATGTTAGTTCTAGAATTACTTAGAATACTTATTGTCAATGATTTTAATATATTTATATGTATGATTTTATGTACTTGAGATATATTACTTGATTAATAACGTGTTACTTGATAACATGTATACATAATCCCCTTAAGACCTCCCCTCAAGACATTAGTTAGATTACTTATGACATTAGTGTACACACTAAATGGATAATATACATTTATGTGTATGCTTTTATGTACTTGAAATATATTACTTGATTAGTTTAACTAGAAATAAATCATATATGTATAACCATCCCCTTAAGACTGCATCATCTAATCAAATCAAATCATTTGTACATGTATACTCATCCAATCATCTATCAAATTAAATCATCTAATCAAATCAAACCATCTACGTGTATTCTCAACTATTCAAATCAAATCTTAAACACATAAACATAAACAAACATGTATAAATCATCATGAACCCCATCATAAATCTATATAATGTCAAATCATAAATCATCTAGAGATTTTTCAATCATAAATGTTTAACACATAAATCATCTATGTCTAGAGGTTTCGATAACATATAAATATATGTCTTAAATCATAAAATGAAAATATCAAACATATAATATTGACATATATAATGAGTCTCAAATCAAATATTTGTGCAACATGTCCTAAACTAGGGAGTCATCCAGGTCCATGCAAACAGAGCAACCCTCTGACCGACTATCACGAGCACCCTTTGGCTGTGAAGCAACAACTGAACCCTGCAAATTTAGTACAATAGTTGGTTATATATACAATGTAAAATACTTGAAATATATAAATGCATGTTTAAACTTACATATATTTAAAACTTACCTGACCACTAGTAGGTGTCACATTTGTTGAATCTCTCATATAAAGATGCTTCAAGCTCACACTAGAGGTAATGTGCTATGCTAACTGTACCTACAAAATATTATACATAGAATAAACATCAATACACACATATACAATTAATTGTTAACTAAAACTCATAGCAAAGAGAAAAGAAAACTTTATATACCTGGGTATCAGGAGCAGGAAGATCATTAGCGCGCTGCACCATCATATCATCAACAAAAGTTGCATTACCCACACCACCTCCAGTCCTAAACATCTCTAGTAATGAAGAGTGTAGGGGGGTGTGTAGCTGGGAGGGGAGTGTTGTAGAATATGAACCACCACGATGCAATAACAAATCCATAAATGATCCAACATCAGTTCCAGTGTCCACCTGACTCAACCCGTGCAACTGCTCATCAAATGTGTTTATGCCCTCAGCTGTGATGCGTACATCTCCAACCTGTATGCATGGCTCTGCAACTATAGATTGATCTATGGGTGCAGAGTGCTCTGTAGAGTGTTGTGAACTATGTTGTGCATGACTAAATGGTGTATCATGGGTCGGTGGAACTACATGACCCTGTGCAAGTCTGATGGCATCTCTAATTGATTGTATTAAGATCCTTTGCATGTCTCCAATATAAGAATATGACTGCAGGAGATCCTCCAAAAGTAAAATTCCACATCTAAATGACTCTAATGTCTAGAAAGCTCGCATTTCTCTCCTGGTGGAGGAAGACCTACAACTCTATATATGTCATCACTTAAGTATGTAGTAGTACTAGATGAATCCTCGAAAGACAATCTGGCTCGACTTGATCTAGTAAAAATGTATTTTCCCAGTATGTCAGAAGTGATGGAGGTGGCTTCAAAAGAAATCTCCCCTGTCCTCTTGAATACTCCCCTCTGGGAAGCAATGACCACTCTATCTGCAGTAGAATCCATCATTCTTGCCACTTCCAGAGTCATCTACCCAACCAATTGTCTATGATCTTGTATGACTCGATCATCCCTGTGATATAGATCATGGTCTATAGCTCTACCACACCCATGACCGTAATATCCTAGAAGATCTAAATAGTTGAGCCTGAGTCCCAAATGGAACTCTAAGTACAACTGCTGGGAAAAATATAACAGAATTTGGTCGTTATTAGGATAATGACCATGTGCTGCGAGAAATCAGGGGTATATCATGCATGCAATTTGAAGAATCTCACATTGTCTAACCTAATACGCCCTTACCTTGGGATTCCCATCATAAAATGGGAAAACTTCTCATTTGATGATTTCCTTAGGGAACCAACTTTGGACCATCTCCAAGGAAAAATACCCGAGACCTCGGCTCTCAAATATCAAAAAACACTGTCAATAAATTGTGGTGTGAAGGAAGAGTGAGATCTCAATCTCATAGGTATGTCCTCCAAACTTCTCAATACAGTGATACAAATATCTTTGTATATGTCAGGCTCAGATGTATGGATGGAGTCTCTAAGTTGATTCATCTCTAACTGAGCAGTCTAAAAAATAGCTGCAAGATTAGGAGTGTGAGGTACATCCTAAGGTGGTACATCCTAAGGTGGTACATCCTGAGTGGCCATCTAGATGTAACATGTGAAAGTTATGCGTTACCAATTAAGTACTTGATTACATGTTATAATTGTGTGTAAAATGGAAACAAATATCTGAATATATAAAATTATACTTAAATTTACAATACTATTTGAGTTATACTTGGGTTATTAAAGAGTTTTATGTTACAATAGGGGTCCTAAAGGGTCCTAGGGTGTACTAATAGTCCTAAAGGGTCCTAGGATGAACTAATAGTCCTGAAGGGTCCTTGGATGTACTAATTGATAAGACCATTTATTGTCTCTATTATATTGATCTTAATACTTTGTTTTAAGT
>MU223802.1:2477360-2490482 GCA_018584345.1 Thuja plicata | reverse complement strand
GATTCCTACACATGGCACACACTTAATGTGAATGTGGCACTCATAGGATATGGGAGTTACATGCAAACTCCTACACTCATCTCTACTTAAGAGATGCTTCTCTCTCACTTCTTAAGGTTGGTTCTCATAAGTTTGTTCTCATGGGATTTCTTCTCTCTTCTTCTCTCATTCCCATTCTTTCTTTCACAATATTGTAATGAGCTTCTTGCTCAAGCTCTCTTTCTTTCTGGCTTCTTGCCTCATTCATATTATTCATAAAGGGGTTTTTTCTTATTTTTTCCCCTTCCAAAATTCTTGTGTTCTTGTCTTGGTCTTTGAGCATTTTGGTGATCTTGGTGATTGTTCTTGGATCATCGTTTCATTTATGGTAAACTTTTTCATTTCTGCACTCTCTCTTGAATTCTTTCCTAAATCTAGTTTACTTTATTTATATCTTCTAACAATTATCCTCCACAAAAAACATAGGATTAGTACTATCATCATGAATTTCATCTTGAGTAATAAACATATCTTGCAAAGTAACATTAAAAAAGTTAGAGATAATTTCCTCTTCTTGTTCAAGAATATCATCAACATGAGAGCAAGGATCATCAAATTGCATTGCATCATAAGGAGAGAGAATATAATCACTTTGAGTAGGAAGATAGTAATCAAGAGGGTTATTCCAAGAGTAGCCATCATCATATGGTTCATCCCAAATATTAGTATCATCATAGTGAGAATTAGACATCCCATAACAAATAGCAAAAGCTTGATGAGTGTTATGATTATAAGATTTTTGAGCATTAGGATTAGATGACTTCTCATGTTTAAGTTTCTTAAAACAAGTATTGATCACATGACCATATTTCCCACAATAATTACAATGGGGTCTATTAGAATTTTTATGATAACCATTATTATGATTATAATTATTTGATCTATTATTATGAGATCTAGACATGAAAGCATGTTCATTAGTTTTGATTGAGCCAAATTGAATTAACTTAGCCTCTTCTTGACGTAAAAGTGTTTGAAAGATAGCATAAGTTAATTGTTTTGCTAACAAAGGAAGAGCTAATTGAGAATGAATATTAGTAATGAATTGCTGAAATTGTCTAGGAAGACATTTTTAAGATGATATGAATTAACCGAATATCAGATAATGTTATTCCTAAACCAGTTAATTGACTTTGAATAGAATCAAATTTAAGTAAAAACTCATCCATAGTTGAGAAATCCATATACCTAAGATCCTCCAATTGATATTGGAGTTGAATCTTTCAAGATTCATTGGCGTTGTCGAATGTGTTTTGCAAAATCACCCAAGCTGCATGTGCTTCAGTACAATGGGCAATTAAGACATATAAATATGAATTTAAGGAAATAAATATAAGGCCAAGCGCCTCATCATTTTTATCATTCCATGCATTTTTAACAGCTTGAGGAATAATAGGAGGAGGAACAGAAGTGGAGTTGATTGCAACATCAAGAATATATCGGTAATGAAAGAGAAAATGCATATGAGTATTCCACGCATAATAATTGGAACTTGTTAATTTAATCTCTGGAATTAATGTTGACATAATGAATTGAAATAACTTGAATTACAAGTTGCAGAATATAATAATGAAGCTAAAAAACCAGTTTAACGTGATTAGTAAAGGACAATATGCAAGAATTAGTAAATATTAAAAAAAAATGTTAAACTAATGAAACAAATTTGAATTAGAGTTAAAAAAATGAATTAGCCATTGAAATAAGTTTAAAATGATAAGAGGAATAATGGCTTTTGACAAATATTAAAAAAGTTAAGAGGCAAAGAATGTATACACGATTGTTTTTTAATAAATAAATGTTAAATCAATATGGAGTAAAGTTTTTAAAAAATGGAATTTAAACAAGTTTGAATGAATTTTGATAATAATAAAATAAGGCACTAATGATAAACCTATAGATGAAACAAAAAACACATTAAGAATGGTCAGATATATCTAGAAAGAATCAACAAAAAACAAAGATAGTTAACAGGCTGCCATGCAGTGCCAGAGAAAACGAATTGCAGCACTAGAGTAAAGGATTAACCTGCAACATTTATAAAAGAATAAAGTAATGATAAACTTAGAATACTCATAACCTGCAGAAAATTTTGGAATTAAAAAGGAATAAACCCGCAACAAGAATATAAGAATAAAAAATTAGAGAGCAACAAAATCTCAGACAAAGGTAAACTCTGGGATGGCAGTGGACAAAAATGGCAGGAAGAAATGCTCAAGAGGTATAGGGTTGAAAATTCTAAATGAATTCAGATATAACAACTCCCCTAATGCAGTGAAGGTTTGAATGAATGCTCCAATATGTTTCCCAATGCTAAAGAGTAATGCTCTTGATAAATGAAAACATATCCAAATAAAAAATGTAAGAGGGAAGAGCATGCTGGAGTAGGGAAGACCAAGCTTGCATTTGGAGACAAGGCAGAGAAAGGTGAGTAGAGAAAGAACTCAGATAGTGCTGGAAGAGGAGGAAGCCTTGTTGTGCTGGAGAAGGAGATGGAACATGCTGGAGATAAGGGTAGTGCAACCTAGCAACTATGTGGGAGATGAATGAAGAAAGGGGAAGCAAGATATACACAAGAAATAACTGCATTGAGAAAGGTAGACACTGGAGTAACACACATTGCCAGCCAACAAAGGGGTTGCGCATAAAAGAAAAAGAAGAAGGAATGAGCAGCGAGACCAAGGGAGAGTTGGAAAAAAATAATCCAAGTGTATGTAAAATAGAGAAACATGAAAAATAGATAGATTTTATAAACAAAAAAAGACTTAACATCTTTAATAAAGAACAACGATTTCACATCTCATTAAAAAACAACTCAAAAAATTAAGAACATAGATAACGTTAGTAACAGAGATATAATGTAAGATATAGTTAATAAAAGAGGAGATATAAACATGAGCATTCAGATCAAAACAAAAACAAATATGACTTCCAACTGAACTATGAAATACATATGATTAGTAATTGCAAGGGGTTGCGAGAGCAACAAGGCAACAAACCAGATGAAAATAAGAGATAATAGAAAGCCTGCAATAGACATTAGAGATAGATAACAAACTAGAGATATTTGGAAATAACAGAGATGAGCCTGCACAAATATGAGAATAAAATCTTTAAACAACAGATAAACTGAGATTTATAGTTAAATCTTGCATCAAAGGATAGAGAACTTAGAATATGATAACAATTAGGTGATGAAATATAGAACATGCAAATATGAGATCTTCCCTTGTGGTTAACCGACAGAGGGAAAACCAGAAAAAATAAAGTGGGTTTGGCAGTAAACCGTCCAAACCAAAAAAAAAAATTGAAAAGAAAACCTGTGATGAAAGCTAAATCAAGAAATCCTGCAAACACTCAAACAAGGATTAGTAGCTCCGATACCATGTTAGAAACATTAAAAAAAATGGAAATGATCTTAGGAAAGAATCCAAGAGAGTGAGCAAGATTAAGAATTTTACCAAATACCCAAAGAGAGAGAGAGAGAGAGAGAGAGAGAGAGAGAGAGAGAGATATTTCTTCAATAGATCAAACACAAAATTCACCAAAATGCTCCAAGACCAACACAAGAACTCAAGGATTTTGAAAGGGGAAAAAGCCAGAAAAAACCCCTTGTGTATAATATGAATGAGGCACAAAGTCTAAAGAAGAAGAGAGAAAGAGAGCAATAAGTTCATTACAATAATGAGAGCAAGTTTGAGAATGTGAGGAGAAGTAAGAGAATAGAGAAGATTATTCAACTTGTGAGAACCAGCTTAGAACCCCTATGAGAATCTTAAGAAGTGTGTGAGAATCATCTCTTAAGTAGATATGAGTGGAGGAGTTTGCATGTAACTCTCATACTCTATGAGTGCCACATTCACATTTGGTGTGTGTCATGTGTAGGAATCCTCTTAAGGAGGAATATCTAATTTCCTTATTAAAGGAGTTACAAATATGAGACAAGACCTTGGTTTATAAAATACAAAGGAAATATTACAATTCTAATAGGATTGGTATAAATACATTCATAGATCAAGGTTATTTTACACAAATTGGTTTGGTTGGTTCTTAATCTCTGATATCTCTATTTGATCGATAGTGAAGTTTCACACTATTGAGTGCATTCACGACTGCAATTGAGGCAAAGGTAAGTGATTATTGTTTTGATTCCTGATTTCACCTGAGGTTTCACCTCTATCTGTCTGCAACTCTGCAATTTTGAGGTCATTCTTATTTAGTGGGGACATGTTAGTGGTCATTGTTCAGTGATGTCAATTGTGGTCACCAAGGAGACCTCGAACATGTTTTTACAGCCAATGAATCATATTTATATATATTATAGTCTATTGTCACTTCTTCAACAAGTAAACCTTTTATTTGGCAGCCTTTATTTTGTTGTAGACGTCAAACAAGAATAAGGGTAAGGCTCTTGCATGTGGGGAAAGCCAAGAGAGGCCACTCAGGCCAGAAAAACACAGAACCTTATCATTGTACTTTGGTGTTGGAAATTTTTATGGCCAAAATTGGGAAGCTACTTCATCATAATTATATTTACAAGATTCACAACCTGAACCTACATGACATATTGAAGAAGTCAGCAAACCTGATATCTCAGATCATGATGAACTTGAAGAATATTTTCAGGTAAATACCCAGAGTAGCCATAATGATATAATCAACTTGGATGAGGCTGAGAATGCCAGAGATGATGATGGTGTAGGGAAGAAGAAAATAAAATACAATTCAAAAAAGGATAGAGAATCCAAAAAAGATCGGATGTGGGATCTTTCGAGGAATTTTCAAATAGAATGTGTGTCAAAGTATCCATTCATTGAACCAATGGACAATCCAACTGAAGGTGAGCCTTCGGTAGAATGCAGATGAAAGTTTTGTACCAAGATAAATAGGAAGGAAAAGAGGTTGCAGCTAAAAATTGACACCATAGAGAAGCATGTGGGTAAAGTTTACAAAAATAAAACCATAGATGGAGTTGAAATATCAGTGATAAGATGGAAAATAAAGGAGGAATCTCCACATGTTAGAAATGCATAATTATATGAATTTCAGAAGAATATATAGATGAATCCTGCTGAATTTAAAGGCTCTATTAAAGCTTTTTTTGGAAGAGTGTTGGAAGTAGAACAAATGGGAAAATTTATTCAGTTAAATGTTGTCTTTTATATTTTGAGTAGAGGGCATCCTATGACAGACTACCCATCATTGAGTGCTTTATTATACTTTCTAAAAGTTCATAACTATCCTAACAGTCACTGGTTAGTAAACAGTGGATGAGAATGGGCAAGTTTTCTTACCTATGTTGAAAAAGAGGATCTAAAGGCAAAAATTGAAGAGTCAAACTTTATTGCATTATCTTTAGACGAGGTTACAACCATAAATAATACTTCTTGGGTATGCATGTATGTTTATACTTTACACAATTTTCTCTGCCAACCTCATCTACTAATTGTTGCTAAAATGAAGTATAATGCGACAGTGGAGAATTTATTTGAACTAGTAAAGAGTTTGCTAATTTAATATGGAGGTATAGATGACATGATGATTTCCAAAAAGTTGGTGTGTGTTGGAGCTGATGGAGCTTCAGTAACGTAAGGCCATATGGGTGGTCTTTTCACAAAGATACAAACTTCTTGTGCACCCTACATTATTGTCATTCACTGCATGGTCCATAGAATGAATCTAGCTTTTGGAGTTGTCAACAAACATTATCCAATACAAAAAATTGAAGTTTTAATCAAAGAGATCTACCGATACTTTTGTCAAAGTCTAAAACAATTCAGGGAATTTCAACACTTTGCTGACGGACTAACCGACGGGAACAAACTTCTTAAGGATAATGATACCAGATGGATCTCTTTGGATGGACCAGCGCATCGAGTTTTTTTTAGAATATAAAATGTTGCTTGTTCTAATGTACTCAAGTTGTGAAGAATTAGGGCAACCAAAATTTTCTTAGCTACTGCGAAGGTTAAGTAATGTAGAGACACTCTTAACATTAGCAGGTCTTCTCCCCATGTTGGAGGAAATGAGAAATATAATGAACAAGGCTCAACAAAGAGCTATGTATATTCCATAATATGTTGTGCTACATAAATTGACATGCATGACGCTCGATAATCTCTATCGATCATGTGATGATGTAAAAATTGCCAGCTGGCTCAAAATCATAGATTTAGACAATCTGAATAACTTTTTAAAGATCTATGCAAACAGGGAGTTATGTGCAGAAGTACGTAGAGTTGAGATACCAATGCACTACTTTTCTAGGGTTGAGTTTGAGGAACCAAGAGAGAACCCCAGGAAGCGACTATCAAGTGTTAAAAGGGAAGATTATTGAGTCTGTAACTACTTCTACGAAGCACATTGCCTATGATCTTTCCTCACAGATTAGAGAAAGATTCCATAAAGTCAAACTACTTGAATCTATGGCTATTGTGTTTCCTCGATATTGGAGTATCAACAATTCGAGAGATTTTTTAACTAAGCTACTAACTTTGATAGATAATTTTTTCCAAACCAAAGAGTTCAATGGAGTAACTCTAAATGGAATTTTAGATGAATCTCATTTGAGAGAGAAATAAGGCCATTTTTCAAAGACAATGAGGGAACAATATAATATTATGCGGAACCCCCACGAAGATGGATCGATAACAAGGCTTTGGAAAAATCTAGCTCAGAGTGAAATATTGATTGATTCAATATTAGAATTTTTCAAGCTTGATTTATGTCCGACCATGATATTGGGGTCGGTGGAGGATGAGAGAGTTTTTCAGTGCTTTGGGGTTCCTAAAGTCAAATCTAAGAAACAAACTAGACAAGAATTTGCAAAATTTCTTGAGGCTATATATATCCAGGTATGATGTCAATACTTTTCCTTGCGACAGGGCACTGGAATTGTGGAGGAAGAAATGTCAAAGAAGAGGGTTGGGAACCATTTCAAACCAAAGTGGCAGTGCTGGAGATAATAATGTTAGTGACTCATGTACTGGTACTGGTACTGGTAGAGTTGAACTTCAGTTAAGTGGAGGTATGTAGAGTGAAGAAAATATAGCGAAGAACCAAGGAAACTATGATGTTGATGGTGATGAATCTAAGGATTCGGATAATGAGATGATGTGGCAACTTGAATCATTGTCAAAGTACTAGGTACTAGGTATTTATTACACTTATTACTGTAGTCTACACTCAAGTGTCACTGTCTCTGTCTCATCATCAATCATGCATAATAGCATATTCCAATCTCAAAAACATGAATGTGGTTGATAATGTCATCAATTCTACAATTAATAATGGTTTTTGTTTGCATTATTCAGCTCATATGGTACAATTCTTGAATATTTTTATTATTTTTTTTGATAATATAGCAATTCATATGATACAATTCATAGAGATTCTCATTAATTTATTTACAAATATGATAGAATGTAACAATTCATTCATTAATAGTAGTAAGTACACAACTCTGTGTGATTATGTTTGAAAAATTCAATGAATCAATAATACAATACCCAATTTCAATTTCATTACCCTTAGAAAATGACCTTGAATTCCCTTTTATAGAAACAAGGGAGTAACAACAACTTTAGGTCAATTTTCCTAATGTGAAGTCTCATAATCAAAATCAGTAAGACAAGTACAACATCTCTACAACTGTACATTTCTACATTTGACATGTCGGTTTAGAAAATTAGCAATAACATCTAATCTACTACATTATTCTTGTTCAAAAAACAAAGTTAAAACTTTAAACTCAATTCAAGCCATTAGAAATAAAATATAGATATGATTGAAATTACTTTCACATACTATGATTGATGAGATGATTCTGCTAGTTTTTTTAGTATGCCCTATTCTTTGTCGTTTGGAAGGTCAAAATTTTTCAAGTTATAATAAATGACCTGCAACCTCGTCAACCATCCATACTTGGAAGAGTGACTTGAAATCAATGATCCATCCAATACTGCATTCAAATTTGTCAATGGTTTGATGTAATTTGTAATGCCTTCATGAGTTGTGTCCTGAGGAAGCTTGCCTAAATCAGACGTCATTTTGTCCTCCAACCTTTTTTGTAATCTTCTCTTCCAACTAATTTTGTTGATGAGTTACTAGGACCAAGACCAGGATTCAAAAAATCAAGACTTATCATTTTGGTTGTTCTTTATCCATCTTGGCAAGCTTTCTCCCATATACAGCCATAATTTCCTCTCCTTCCCTTAGTTTCTGACATTTTTGAAAGGCATATGTTGCCTTTATTGTTGCACTAACGCGGTCATTAATTCCCTTGCTTGCCAAATACCTGTCATTGGTTGTGTTTATTTGTTGCAAATTTTTTTTTGCAATAAACTCTCTCTCTGAAAGATTTTTGTTCTTCTCAACGTTCTCTTTGAGCTTCCCAAAAACATCTCTAAGACTTTCATTCAATTCAAACCAATCACACAAAGTGTCACCACTCACCTTTATTCTACCCCAAATGTCTTATTTTATTTGCTTGACTATATTTTTTACTTTGTCATTCAAGTTGTTTTCATAAGTTTTAATTGTATTATTTTCCTTCTTTAGCTCTTCTCTCAATTCTGACAACTGGTGTTCACTTTGTTTTCTTATTTCCTATGTTTTCTCTTCCCACTATTTTGATTTTACCCTCCCATTCTCCAATTCCATATTTAAGGTATTGTTTGCACGTGTCGTATTCTGCACGCTTTTTTATAAACATATTGAAGAGGCTTTTTCATCCTCAACTTTTTTATTGCTCTCTTCAAAATTTTCCCTCTGAATTTTCAGTTTTGCGTCCATATTTTCTTGCTCTGTAATTGCTTCTTTGGAGGAAGAATTTTTTATCCTTTGCTATAATTATTTGCACATGTTATATACTACTTTCTCCTTTTCCTTTTGATTTTCCAGGTCTGCCTATAACTTTTCTATTTTTCCAAGAAGCTTTCCTTTCTCTCTGTCCAACTTCATCACTAAACTGTAGACCACTTGGTTGGTCATTTTCGACACATTTATCTTGTCCACATATTTAATTTTGGATAAATCCATTTGGAGGGTGCTAACGTGAAATTTTGATGGATCTAACTAACTCTCTGGTAGATTATTATCTCTAGTTGGGGGCATAAAAACCATTAACTCTATCATTTCTTTTTTTTTGGGTCATATGTGGAAAATAACCTATTCGATATAGGTTCTGCATCACAAGCTGCAACAACTACATCCCTCTTCAATGTCTTAGTATTTTGTCTATTCATATTTTTTGTTTGTTCAAAGTTAGTTACAAAATCATTGAAATGAAAATCAGGGTTTTCTGACATAATTGAATGTTTGAAAGGTGAAATAGAACTTGCGGTGATGTATGAGCTTCCACCTATGGTTCTAATAATTGTACCATGAGGATTAGAAATAGTAACACCTTGACCCATTACAAGTGGATTTTATGGACTGATCGGAGGGTTTTGTCCTGAAGGTGTGGCAATTATTGGACTCACAGTCATGGACACCATTGACATTGTTATCAAAACCTTTTGCTTCTTTACACAACCTTGATCTCTGGGATCCATTTATTTCATTTCCAATTTTAATGTCCTTTTTAGAACACTAGTACTTCCCATGCCATGCCCACCAGTGCGAGTGACACTTGATTCAGATTGAATATGAGTGCTTGGAAAAGGTGGAACTGGATTTGAAGCTAGAACAAATGAAAGTGCAAGGGTATGAGACTGAGTAGTACCTTTTTCTGATGAGCCTCCAAGGACTGGTGTCCAACCATGTTTTGGTGGAGTAGGTGTGTCAATTGGAAACCAAGGTCCTTGTCTGATGGGACCCAGACCGCCCCAACCTGGAAAACCCATTTTTTCTATAATCTCTACCCCTTGGCTATATTTTTCTTTTGTGGACTCATCGAATCCACTAATAATTGAATATACATAAGTGGATGTGAGATTCATGGAATCCACCTCATACTCATCATCTTGACACTCATTATCATTGTGATATGCTTCAACTAGATGCTCCTCATTCCACAAATCGCTAAATATTTGATCCTCTACCACTTCATAAAGATTTGTAGAGGTCTTTGGCTCACCAAGATTCTTTCTCATTTCTCAAAAAATAAAATTTTGTTTTGAGTCCAATTACCATGTTTACATTGACCCACTAGGTATTTTGGAATAGATTTTCTAGATGGTTGAGTAGCTTTCTGGTAGAAATTGTAGGATGTCCTATGCTGCACTTTTCCTTTCTGTTTGTGCAATGCCATAATTTGTGATGATAATTCTTTGATTGAAATATTATTTTCAGTGGCCTATTTCTTCATATCTTTTTTGACCTCATCCCAGGACTCCATGTTTTTTAATTTTTCTATCAATGGCATACTCTCATATTGACATTTGCTTGCGGAGTTCCCATTCTCTCTAAGCTTTGTTCCAATTATGTTGAGTGGATCATACTTCTAGCGACTGTCGACAGCAAAGCGAAAAATTGTAAAAAAGCCTATGCCACTTTGAATCCTCTTCTCTCAAATGTGAACCCTCCAAATGAGAAAGGAAAGTAAGGAATGATCATTTTCTTTCGCTGACCATTAAAGAGTACATCCGCGCTCTCCATCTTTTGTACATATTCCAATGCAAATATCCTCTCTATCACATGTATTGGAAGTTTGTAGGGTTCTATAACTGAACTGTAAAACCTTAACAGAGTGTAGTATTCCACGAAGTACCAGTCAACCAATTGTATTTGACTTTCAATTTGAGTGCAATCTCTACAAGACACATGCAATCTAGGCATTGGATTGCCTGTAATTTTATGATACATTGGTGCCAAAAAGAAGTCTACAAAATTTTTATAGTTCCTTCTATTATCACCCATCCTTATCTCAGATATCCATTCATATATTGGATTTTAGACTTGAATTTGAAGCTTTTTTGTCTGGAATATTACACGATACCTTGTGAAAAGAAGATAGCACAAGTAGGTTGTGAATCTAAATGTCTTCTGTGAACTTCTTTTAACCATTATTAATTGTTTTTGCATGCAATGAACAATGTGCTCAATAAAACTATATTTCACTAGTTCTTTTTCACAATGAATATGAAAAATCATTTCAAAAATGTTGGCACCTACTACTTTGTTACTATCTAATTCCAAACAAAATGCTAACAAGGAAATACAATCCTGAAACCATTACACAAAAATATCAATACCATAAGAAGGCTTATGATCTTGATCCAGAGATTCCAGACTAGAATTGCTTGTTATTCCTCTGATATACAAATATTTATGTATTGCATCTATTTTTTCGTAATTCTCTGCTATCTTTCCCAAGTCAATGTGCATGTTTGAGTTTTGTGCTTCAAACCCCAAGTCCAATAGACTAGCAAATTCAGTCTTGTTTCTCGACAAATTTTCCTCCTAAGTATTTTTATTGACAATTACTTTTCTATTTTCATCATTATTTTTGGCTTAGAGCATGAAAATTTATGGACAAGGGAATACTTGAGGTAACGCCATGCGCGCTGACCCAACAACTCACACTACAATTTTATTTGTCATTGCCTTTACCATGTTGTTAAATGGATAAAATTTTGAGTCCTTCATTGGAAATTTCCACTTATTTTCAAGTGCAAATCAAATTTATATGATTCACTTATTTTCATGGATAATAGGATAAAAAATATCATGGAATTCATCAGTGAAACCTGGTGTTTTAATGAGTTTGTGGAAGTATATTATCTTTGTTTCCTTTCTTTGCCTTTTACTCAGTCTTGGTATTTGTTTTTCCCATTGTGGACCATGGTATTACTATTTACTTATAGGAAAATTCAAATAATTTTACATAGGTGACATCTACAATTTACAGGCATGATTGAAAATTCAACCCTAATTATATGACTACAATCTAAACAGTAAACCACTAGATTGAAAAATTTAAAGGGCGAGACGTAGGTGTTTAAGATTTTACTCAGAAATCCAATTTGGGCAGAATTTGAAAGGGTAGAGAGCTGAGAGACTCTGTTGCATTCCTCAATCCTCAACCTAGAAGTCGTAACCCCTTTCTGAATCTCCAATAAAGTATACTTGTAAGAACTAAAAATTTAAAAAACTTAGGCTAAAATTGTACAATCTTGAGTACCTGAGTCGTCAGTCGTGACTCGTGTTAACTTTTATTGCTTCTTTATGAAGACAAACATCTAAGGTCACTAGGACATGTGTCACTTAATTATTTGACATTTCAAATTTACAACTTCAGCCGGGGACTCGAATTTGATCTTATTGCTTATTAAATGTTAAGTTATTGTTTCACTCCAATTTTGATTTTAATTATACCTAATTGAGTGTTAATTCATGACACGTACCTTGTTTCAGGGAGACATTTTTTAAAAATAAGTGACCATTCCCCAAATAGGCCTGAAATATACCTTGGGTCGTTGATCATTTCTCATCCAACGGTCATTGGAAGTCACTATCACTTGTCACGGGTACCATTTACTTTTGGATTATCACTTGTCAGTAGTAAAATACATCATACGTAGACTCATAGTCACCTAGACTTCATTATTCCAAAATAGGTTTATAAAAATGGGGTTTATTTTCTCTTTCGGCCAAAAATACATCGTACGTCGTTGATCTATGCTCATCCAACGGTCGCTGGAAGTCACTATCATGTGTCGCGGGTCCCATTAACTTTTGGCTTGTCACTTGTCAGTAGTACAGTTGTAACCACCTAATTTCGGTCTGTCGTAACTGTAGACCCTATTTGCCCTAAGTGTGATCATACCCTCGAGTTATGTCCAAACGACCCTGTTACTGTTTGGCATAATTCTTTAAATCAATTTAATGTCCTAGGTGATTTTTATCACTGATTTATATTTATCTAYTRTAGCCATACAATTCAAATCAATATCGACCAATCAGATCAAATCTAAATCAAACATGGCTATAGTATTTAAATATAATGGAATTAAATAAATCTCTAAATCAAAGAATCACTTGCAATCCAACCCATTCCCCTAGCCTATTAATTTAATTAAAATGGCTATAGTCCCTTGATTATTAAAAAGCAATTTATTTGTTTTAATAATTAAATCCTATATT
>MU223802.1:2457011-2469068 GCA_018584345.1 Thuja plicata | reverse complement strand
CATAGGTCCACATAAATCAGTATGGACTAATTCTAGAATATCATCAGATGTATGGGTTTTACTTTTGAAACTAGACTTTGTCATTTTACCTTTTTGACAATTTTTGCACATGATGTTATCTGGCTTTGTCATTGTCGGTAAGCCTCTTACATTTCTTCTTCTGCTTATTTTTATCATGTTGTCAAAATTCACATGACACAATATTTTGTGCCACAACCATATGCCTTTGTTTCTAGTCATTAAGCAAGTGGTGTTAGTATCATTCAAATAGAATAAGTTACCTTTTGTCTGTTCACCGGTACCAATCAATTTTCCTGATTCATTCAAGATCTTTGCCTTCTTGTTCTCAAATTCTACTCTGTGACCTGAATTATTCAGCTGAGAAACACTCAACAGATTATAATTCAATCCTTTTACCCAATAAGAATTTTCATATTTAATCAGGTTATTCAACATTATAGTTCCTTTACCTTCAACCGGACAAGGTGTATCATTACTCATTCTTACTGTACCACCATTATAATACTCAAAAGTATTAAAATTTTCTTTGTCACCAGTCATGTGGTGAGTGCAACCACTATCTATAATCCAAATGTCATTCTTGCTAACCTTAGATACAAGTGTAGTTTCTACATACCTTTCATCTTCATCTGAATCATCTTTCACAGCTACAAATACCATCTCGATGTCTTCATTAGGTTCGGTGTCAGTATCTTCATCTTTGCAAGAAGCTAGGTAGCTAGCCTTCTTTCCTTTATCCTTGTAGTCTCAGCTATCTCTTATTTCTGATTGTTGGTAACTTCTGTAATCCTTTTTATCACCTCTGTCAGATTTCTTCTCAAAATATCTATCATTACCTTTGTCATCATTTCTTCTATTAGGACATCTTGCAGCAAAGTGTCCAATCTCTCTACAATTAAAGCATACAAGTGGTAACTTTCCTTTGTATTTACCTTTGCCTCTTTGCATTCTCCTTGCCATGAGTGCTTCTATTTCATCTAGATCTTCTTCTTCACTTTCACTTTCATTATCTCTTCTAGATGTGTGTCTTTGACTTGATTTGCTTATCTCATAGAGGACTTAAATGCAGACTCTAAGTTTGGTAAGACACTATTATCAAAGTTATTCATCTCAAATAAAATTAGTCTACCAATTAAACTATCAAGAGTAACTGTGTTGTTTTCTACTTCTCTCATTTATTAAATAGCAGAAATTCTAATAGCATCTATAGGCAGTAGGGTTCTTAAGATTTTACTTACCGCTATCTCCTCTTCAAGTGTACCTCCAGCACCTCATATAGCATTGACTACTTCTTTTATTCTTGTGATGTACTGTGTGATGTTTTCTCCTTCTTTCATTCTGAGATCATCAAATTTTCCTCTAAGGCTTTCTGCCTTGGCTCTCAAAACATTTGTATCACCTCCATGTACAAGCTTCAGTTTGTCACACATTTTCTTTGCAGTTTTTCTATCCTTGACATCTTTAAATTCAACATCAGAGAGTGAGGAAGAAATCTCTATAACCATTATGCTTCTCTCTCAATTGATCTACTGTCAAAGCTCCTGAGGCAAAACATATTCAGTATCTAAGTATTGAGTAACATCATTACCAATACCTAATAAGTGGAGTCTTATTCTGCTCTGCCATGAAGCAAAGTTGTCTTTGTTTAACTTGGGCACATCTTGTCTATTCATCTTGTGATCCTGACTTAGGTCTTGAAACCTTCCTTCTAAGCACACAAGCTCTGATACCAATTGTTAGTAATAACTGTGAGGGGGGGTGAATCAGTGGCTTCAAAAAAATTTCTTTATTCTAACCACCAATCAAATAAACCTCAGGTTATTATGTCCCTTACAAGATGCATGTCATGAAATACTTTATAATAATTAACTGTATGTCAGTTTTCCTTTTCTGGCCTTATTCTCTTTGATTATCGATAAGTAGTAAAACTTGTTTACCGACACTCAGTAAATATGTAGAGTATACCGATAAATCCATAAATGCATATGTGAAATGTAAAATAGTAAAGTAATAAACCATACACACATAACACACAAATTTTAATGTGGAAACCCTGTTAAGGGGAAAAACCACTGGGACCGGTACCCCAAATTTTCACTCTTCTGAAGTGAGCCCTGTTAGGAGCCAACCCTGTTAAAGGTTACAAACACACTGTTAGGGGTGACCTTGTTAGAGGATTTTATACATAGAGCTTGTCACTTAGTATCGGGAAACACAGTTTGCTACCATCCTTGAATTAGCCTCCTTCTTAGACTGTCAATAGGATTTAGGAAAATCTAGTGCTACTTTCATGAATCAACCTTTTTGGCACTCCTTGGGATGTACCTCAATATATAGAAGACTGTTAAGTCCTGCTCTGTTAAGTGACTTGATACTTCAATGGTTAAACTGAAACATAATGAGCTATTTCTAACGCAACTTGAATTGCAAATTTTTAGATCTATTTAAGTACGTTACCTCTTTGATCAATATATCAATTCAATTCTTTGTGCTCCACACTTTCTGCTCTGTGATGTTGTGCTTTACTGTTCGTCGGTGTTTGTAGAATTCTTTAGCTCTCCTTCAGCTTGATTGATCAGGACTGTATGAAGTTATCCTTCATCAGTTTCTCTTCAACATCCTCTTTCTATTCACTCCCCCTCTTCGTGTTGATACAGAAATGAATTAAGCTTGTCTCTTACATAGACATGATATTCACTGTTTCTTGATTCTTGATTCTTGGCATGAAAAACAATCCAGCCAATCTGATTTAAAGCATAACTCCTGATTTATCTCATAGTTATCTTTATGTCAATTGTACAAATCTTCTTTAAATCAATCACTTAACTCTGGTCGAATAAAACAATGAAAACAACCAGTTAAGTCTATCTTTAGCTCTTGCCAGCTAGATATTTTTTCATTTTCTAAACTCTCTATTCTGTCAGTTGACTCTGTAGTTAGTCATCGGTGACAACTGCCAGTTCCGTCGGTGTGACTCTAGTTAGCTTCAGGATCTCCATCCGTTGGGCATCATTGGATTTTACTCGTAGGGAAAATTTGTTCTCAGCTCGTTGAGCATCCTATGATTTTGCTTCGTCGGGCAATATTGTCTTCTGCTCGTCAGGTATCACTATGAATTTGGTTCTTTGTTTTTACCGATGGTGTGCACTTCATCGGTGTTATCTATCACTTAGTGAATACTTGACTTTTATGCATTACTAAAAGAATAATCTTTGTTCCATTGATTATCTAAATTCTTTGGCATTATATACATGACCGTACAGATGATATCAAGTTGACATCAATGACAATACAAACCATTAACTGATTTAATGTCTTGCATTATATTCAAATTAACATTATCAAACATTTAATTAGTTACATGTCATCACCAACACCATCCTCACAACCTCATTTGTTAAGGCTCCAACCTCCTTGCAAACTGATTCAAGGGTTTGAATTTGAGACCAGGCCTAAAAGGCCTTTTGTTCCTCCACAGATGTGCTTATCAAATGGATAGGAGTGTCCATCTTCAGAAAACAACTACCAAAATATCATAAATTATACAACCTAAAGACCTAAACCAGAGGCAATCTTTCTAGTTTCAAGCACTAGCAAAGGAAGACCCAAACCAAAGGAGAATTGAAGATGAAAGAAACGTAGATCATCTATAAACATCCCTCAATTCTTTCTCTAACCGTATTAATTCATTTTTCTTTCAAAATTCTATAAATATTTCATATTAAATGCACGAGTGTGTGAAATTGGTTCATTTTTCCTTCAAAATTCTATAAATATTTCATATTAAATGCATGTGTGTGTGAAATTAGAAATAGCGTCATGATAGGTCACAGTACCCAATTTACTGTCAGTGATAAAACATTTATTTTATTAACAACTATCGTGATACATTATCAATCGTCCATGCAAACAGTTGTAAGAATTGATACGTGTAATACATTATATCATTACGCGATGTTACATTAATTAGATAATAGTTATGGTGTAGATTAATTTGATACGTGTCATCATTTTGGTGACTTCTTGGAGAACTATGTTTCCTTCAAGAAATTGGGGCTGAAATTAAACTTCAGCCATTGATCTAGGATCATCAAACGGTCTCAAATAATACATTTAACAATATAAAATGATGGATGTTACTGTTAGGTTGCATGTCGATGTAACCTTCTGTGCTTATTGATACCAATGTGTTTAATCTGAAAACAAGTTTATAGTTGGCATTGGCCCACATGACGCATTAACGTGTCCCATCTTTTGAAAATTGCCAATAAAATATTTAATTTTCCCATAATTAACGAAATATTAGCCAATAAAATAAATATATTTTCAAACGGTCCATAAAATTTGTCAGTACATTTTTTTTCCCTTTAAAAGAAAATCATTCACCTCATATATTATGATATTTTTACTTCAAAAGAAAAAAATTCGCCTCACACAATATATATTTTCCCCCACATTAATGTATTATTCACCATGATTTTATGGAATTTTCATTCGGCAGGGAAAAATTTGCCTTTGCCTTTATTTTATTTTCCTAATTTGGAAAAAACAATTCACCTTCATCAAGATAAATTTTCCCCTAAAATAATGTAGGATTTGCCAGGATTTTACACTTTTTCCTAGGAGGGGGTTTCTTATAGTTATCCCTGCTAATGCTGCTTTGAGGTTGGAAGCCTTTATTTTGTAGGAGTATACTGATCTAATAGATAGCAAAGAATGGAGCAATCATCTTTCAAGAATATAACAATAACCTTACCATATTAATGGTTAGGGAGGGTATTACATGGTGATATTAGTTATAGTTGGTGAAGGTTCTTGATGGGGGTTATGTTTTTACTATATATCTGAACATCTCTTGATAGATTCAGGATTTGTGTCATTAATCATTTTGATCAGATATAAAGCAAAGGTATTTTGGTCTTCCAATTTTTTCTTTTCAAATTTAGCACTATGAGAACGGGTGAGTACCAGGAAGCTATGAATGATCATATGGGACTCTTTCTTGGGCTTTGACCTAGTGAGGTTATTTCTCAAAATATTATGGTTGGCATGTAGTATTTTACTCCCCACTACTAGCTGGTTATAGTAATTGTGTCAGTTAATCTTACTACAAGGGTAAGAGGCATGGAAGATTGCAAAGTCATACTTAGCTTCCTTCTATATGGTGTAATACTAATGAAATAGGAACACTAGGGATCTAGTATTTTGTGTTGTTTTTACAGGCTCAATAAGATGGAAAAGTTAACTGGAATGGATCAGAAAGGAAGAAATAAGTTATGCAAGCTTCACGATCCGCATTAATGAATCCCCATCAAAAGATAAAGGTTCATGTTTAGATTGTAAAACAAGAATAATCAAAGGTGGGATGAAATTTGTAAACCATTCATATATGATCCTCTCTAATTAAGGATCAATTATTTGCATTGTAATGCCATAAATTGTTATGCATGGTTGCTATTGTAACTATATATTTAGCACAAGTGACCAATGGTCACTCACACACATTATCTGGAGCAGGAAATGTATTTTTTTTTACAATCTAAACTTTTATAAGTTCTGGGCGATACCAGAGGTTTTCTTCACTCTGTTCTTTCCTCTTAGTGCCCACACTAAATGGAGTTGTGAGATTTTAAATTAATTAATAAGAATTCTTTGGCTACGACCTTTTACTTATAAATAAATCAACTTTTACATTTTTATATTATAATATATAATAAATATTATATCTAATTTTAAATTTGATGTTTAGAATTTTTAAAGTCTAAATTTTTATTTATTTAAATATTATTATTTAATTATTTATTATCTGATACTCATGTTTGAAGTCTTCCATGTTTGGCCATTGTAAATATAAATTGTTTTTTTCATCGGTGAAATAAGTTTTTGTGTTAATAATGAAATAAGTCTGCAATAACAATTCAGGATAGAACGTTCATATTGACTAAGAAATTTTTTCCATTTAATCTACCATAAGCATCTATGACTATCATCTGCTAGTTCAGAATAGTTGCATTAACATGATGAACCATTCCCTTTCCTTCACAAAATTGGGCTGAAACTACCTATGACAACTGCTAGAGACTAAAACTAACAAGCATTACATGCATTACCAAGCCCCTTCATTAATAGCACTCGGATAAAAGTTAACAAAAGTTTATACTAATACCCGATAGAAAATCTCTAATCACCACTATAGAAATATATTTACCTATAGAGTGCCCTAATTTTTAACCTTGGCTTTGAAGCCAAAACACTTCAAATTATCAATAATAAAGAGGCCACCTTTAGTATGCAACCAAGCCTTCATGGAAATCCTTTAATCCTTCTCCTTCTATCCGCTTTCCTCTTCCATATGCTCCAGAAGCTCCTTTAATATCTTTCATCCACCTTTTACTTCCTCAATTTGTTTCTCTTACACAATTGAAGTGCTCCAAACAAGAAAGGGCTTATAGCTCTTTATAATTCCTTCCATTGCCCCCTAGAAACCTTCCTTTGCCCTCAAATCCACACCTAGCTCTGTCATTTCTAAGATTGGTAACATCTGACCAGTCCGCTGGGACTTAATGTATGTTCTCATTACCCACAAATCCTCCTCCTTCATCCAAAGTTGAAGGGACCATGCTAAAACTATAAATGAAATGTCTATATTGAAATGAAAATTATGCTCTATCTCCATTAATTATTCACCATGCAATAATTTAAAACATTTTCAAAATTGGGGGTCGTTAATCAGAAGTATTCCTCTCATTCACTTCGCACTTACTTCCCCCCTAAAATGTTTGTTATTAATCGACAATATGCAAAGAAAAATTAGCCTCCATGCCTCTGTTTTGACAATCTTCTGCACCCCAAACCACCTGGAATGAAAAGAAAAAACCAAATATAAAGAGGAAATAAATGTATTGTCCTTTACAACCCATGAGCCTTCATTACTTCATCTAGACTCTTCCTCTCCAATTACCAATGCTAACTCATTATTTCCAATGTCGGCCTTGGCTAGTACATCATTAATGTTCATTGTATCATATCATGATGCCTCGTATACTTTCCATCCTTAATGAACGATTCAATGCAAGGTTGCCAAAATGATTGAAAATTACATTCACCCTAACGACTCCAAAGTGGGGGTAAATCAACTAAATTTGAATTTTAAATAAGACAAAATAGGATTAATCCAAGAGTTAAGCATTTACTATTATTAACTTGGCTTGATTGCTCCTCCCACCAAAGGAATCATCATCCACTTTAGTTTGTTGCAACTTCAACTCATAAGTCAAAAATCCCCCATCAATACTATGAAATTCCTCTAACACCTCTTCTTTGCCTTGATCCTTTAATGAAACTCCTACTTTCGACATGAAATTATCTACTTCATTCCCTTCTCTCTTCACATGAGAAATTTTAAATTCCTCAAAGTATCCCAACAAATCTTTAATCCTTCGAATATGTTTGTTAAGGCACCAAACTATAGACTCCTCTTTTATTATGGAATTGATATAATTAAAGAATCCCCTTCCAAATGGAGTTTTGAAATATTAAGAGCTTTTTCCATTTTGATTGCAACGAGGGTTGCCTGAACCTCAACCTCATTGTTTTTCCCATCCATCGAGCTTCGTGCTCCAATCATCATAATTTTATATGTCCAATCATGAACTATAAATCAAGCACCACATGACCCTAAATTTCCCTTTGTTGCTCTGTCAAAATTGACCTTTGTCCATCCTATAATAGGTAGGATCCATGTCAACTCCTTGACCTTTTATGAAGGAGGATGAGCCCTTAGAAGCCCATTAACAAGAAGGTATATAAATTTTTATTTTTTTTATTGGTGATAAGGTTATATTTTATTAAAAGTAATCAATTTTTAGCTTGACTCGAACCACTGGTAGTTACGAAGGAGAACTACCTCTCCCGATTGACCAAAAAAACCAAAGAAGGACTTATTAACAAGCCCAGGGTTAAAATATGTTAGCTACCCCACATTTTGAGTGTGAGCATGAACTCATATCAAAGATTCCCTCCTTCTTTATCTTCTTATCTCTTTTCCCTTTAACTAATTAGCATTCATCTTCCAACCTTTTTGCTTCCTTATGCCACACTTGGAAGATCTTGTCTCCCTTTCATGATGCCAAAAATGCCCCTTTGAGATATTTCTTGAATTTCCAAGGCTTCCACCATCATTATCACATCCATGTCCACAAGCATCTAAGATAGAACCCTTACTCCATCTACTAGGCCAACAGTCTCAACCATGCTCACCTTCTTCAATGTTTTTTACTATCTTTCAATAGGTAGGTACCATAAGTTTTATCCCCAAATGAGGCCTTTAAAGCCTCACATCTCATTTCATATTAACGCTTCCCATCTTAGAAGCCTAAACATAACTTATATTTTCCTAAAGAATATGATACCAAAGCCTGATTAGGAACCATTTCAACATCTTTTGAAGCCTCCTATGGTGCTTTATCCTCCTCTTTCTCCACCAAGTAAAAATTAAGAGATTCATCCTTCCACCAAATTGGTTGTTTGAAGACTCTCTTCTTAGGGAAACTCACAACCACATGCTTTATTTGAAAACATATTATACATATGAAAGGAATGCCTTCATTATTCACTAGTTGAATCCACTCATCATTGGCTAGCATTAAAGATAACTCTTCTAGGAGGTCTTTAGTTATATCCATATCAACTAGAATACATGCATAAGAAGAGTGAATTTTTTTTTGGGATCCCTCATCCACACTCATAAATTTACCCAAAGTGTTTTGAATATCTTCCAGACATGAATCAAACCAAAAATAGAGTGGAAGGCTTGACAGTCTTTCTCATAAGGGAATCTTGTTGAAACATTTAGTGGCCAGATTGAAAGCCAGATATCATGGCTTTAACAACAAAACAAATTTATTCTCCCAGCTCCAATGGTAGTCGCAGAAGATTTTCTTCCTATCCAACACATTTTCAAAGGTTGTGATAAAGAAACCTTAAGCTTCTGGATAAATATGAACATTTCCATCCAAAATGGGCCCCTACTTCTTAGAAATCCAATCGTGAAGCTCTCCTACTGTGGGCCAAAATCCCCAAAATATTTAAATCAAACCCATATCCATAAAATGTTTTGCATTTTCTACTACCTCTACCTCAACCTCTTTATAGAGGCAAACTAATAATTTCTCTTCAAGCGGATTCAAAAAATTTGTGCTAGTAAAATTTTCTCTTACTCATTACCACTTTCACATACAAGCCTCATTTTTAACCCGTGCTTCCCATCTCCTCCCTAACAAATTAACAGTATGTCCTAGAACACCTTATGGCTCCCTTCCTTGTCTTGAATAAATCCCTCATCTGTCTGTTGGAATTCCCTTGAGATCCCGACTTACAAATAAGGGCAGAGGAGGAATCACCCTTTTCAAAACCCTTGAAATTGCACTGTTGCATTCTTTCAACCAAATTGCCCTCTTCATTTCTAGCACTGCAAAAGTCACCCTCACACAAATGTGAGTGTTTGCTAAACCCTCTACTTATAGTACTACCATCCATGTTGTTGTCCAACAGAGAGATCATTGAGGAACAAGCTTGAGATGCACTCCTGTGGTTAGTGGGAGCTTCAACTCCACAAGATGCCATAAACTTATTAGGTCTTGAGGTAAGGACAAAGTCCTTATAGTCGGCCTTCTTATCATCGAAGTCATGTGAAAGAAAGGACCTGTAGACAATGCTAAGAACAAGATGACTTCCTCCTTTGAGATCAACAACCCTGGATATGGCTTTGCAACCCCTTTGGAAATCTTGAAGTGCAAAGACCTGGGGAGCCCTAGGAGCAATGATGGACGTAGCGCCATAGACCTGAGATCCAGAAACACTAGGTACTACAATGGTTCGAAGCGCCATTCTTGCACGTTCAACCTAAATTTTATATAAATTGTAATTATTGAATATAAATGTTATAATTAAAATTATTAAACAAAAACATATATCTATTATAATTTAAAATTAATATATTTTTCTATCAAATAAATTAAATTAATATATAAATATAATATATAGATAATTAATTATATGTATTTACAATATTATTTTTTATTTTTAAATTTTAATAATTATTATTTTGTAATATATAATAAATATTATATCTAATTATTAAATTTGATGTTTGGAATTTTTTAAAATTTTAATTTTATGTCGATAAGCATTTAGTGTGGGCTTCCATGTTGAGAAAGTGTTAGCCTTTTGGCGAGCTTTCCCAAACGATGGTGTTTTATAACAAAATTGGCCTTTTGACATGGCTTTTACGCGGGGAAAGTTGTATTTTGACATGGCATCCTTGCACTAATGGCTTAGTGGGTAATTTGCTTCTGATTAATGTGTTTTTGTGCGGGTTGGTGACTGGTTTTTTGGTATTCACCCTGGAGATGTTTTGCATTCGGTATGAGTTTATTTGTGACTTGCAGAAGATACATTATTTTTAGTGGTGGTTAGGGTTTGGATATGGACTGATGGCTCTTCTATGTGGGTCACCATTGGGTTTCTGGAGAATTTACTACTGATCAATGTGTTTCCATGTGGGTTGGTGGCCTATTTTTGAGTTTTCACCATCGAAATCTTTTACCTATTATTAAATTATTAAACTATAGTAATATAATTAGATTATACCCATCATTGATGGTCCGGTATAATTTAATTAATTATCATCTAAGATGATATTAATTAATTATAAGTTAGTAATAACGATTGATAAAGGATAAATATTAATTATCAATCTATTTAATCTCATTATTATTTCATTGGATTTATATAATGATCAATATTGATATGGATCACATTTATATCATACTATTTATCTAGTAAAATATTAAGTAGATTATTACGCCAAAGGCGTTCCCTCTATGAGATAGACATACTCAATTTTACGATCCACGACCCACAATATCAGATAGGAAGTGACGAGTTGCAACCATTGATTCATTTCCTAACTTGTAGTCATTCAAGTTGCAACAAACCTGTTGTGGTGGCACTTGTGACACAACGGTAAATTGAAAAAAATGCAAATATATGTTGCGCTGGCATTTGGGCTTATCAGCACTGTGTTGACTAATTTTAAAACGGGAAAGGTGAAAACTCAATCCAAATATCTTGGCGCACATTCTGCAAAGCTCGAAGTGGAGGTGTCTTCCGCTCTGTTCTTATTCCCTAACAAAGCAGTCCTTTCGTAAATTGACTTTTCAACGAGATCCTCATTCCCAGTTCGCGAAGACTCGTACAGATTGGCTGTGGCTTCTTCCACAGTTGTCGTACGCGATTCTGGTGGAGCTCGAGAACTCCTTGGATCCATTCTCAAGGCAATATTGACCTGGCTATCTAACATAAAATGTTATCTATATAAAAATCAGAACAATGTTGAAGTAGACAATGAAGACCAAATAATTTTTGACTGGAGAGGAGCAGCAAGAAAAGGTGGGGCAAGCGACTGAAGGCTTTGGATTAGATGGCGAGCAACCTTCTATAAATAGCCTGGGTTCCCCAGCAGAGAGATTAAAATTGGATTAGAGGGGTTGGGTTGGCAGATAGATTGGTAATAGAGAAGAGATCGATCACTCAAGGCTGCTATGATCTGGGCTATTTACTGATGGCACAACTACTTGTGAGAGCACGTATAGGGATGCAGGGTGTGAAGCAATAGAAAAATAGGGCATGCTTAAGAATAGGTTATTCGCAGCTGTGCATCAGTGTGCTTAAAGTGGTGGTCATACAAATTCATGATTTTTCTCTGTGGACTACACCTAAACCCCAAAGCAACGGTAGCTTTCAATGGGAATTATTATCAAGACAAAAGCGTTGCTTTACATATTTCCACCATCACTGGGCGTGAGAGTTTGTACGAGAGTGGGAAATGAGCTCTGTGCAAACGAACTGACCAAGTCCCGCACGGTTCTAAAATGAGATCCTTGAAATACTCTCTGACAACATCCTCTCTGAGTTCTAAAATGAGATCCTTGAAATAGGATATGGGCATCCATTTAAGCATAATAAAGGGGGGTT
>MU223802.1:2437218-2450515 GCA_018584345.1 Thuja plicata | reverse complement strand
AACCTTTTTAATCATTCTATAGTGAGTGCATAATTGCAAGGTACCATCCTTCTTCACAAAAATCACCGGGGCTCCCCAAGGTGATACACTTGGGAGGATAAATCCCTTGTCCAACAACTCTTGTAATTGCAACTTCAATTCATATAATTCAATTGTGACCATTTTGTAAGGAGCATTTGATTGTGGCTAAGTTATAGGAAGTAAATCAATAGAGAAACCAAATTCTCTTTTAGGAGGTAATTTAGGCAATTCCTCTCAAAAAATATCCTGGAACTCCTTCAAAATAGGATAGTTATCAATAGATGGGGGGGTGTTACCTAAATCCTTAACATGCACTACATAAATCATGCACCCCTTCATTTGTGCCTTCTTTAGTTGCATTGCGGAGATTTGTCTTAGTTCAATGGGTCTCTTCACACCCCTTATCTCTATCAATTTCCCGGTATCATCAAGGAAATCTATTGATTTGTCTCTACAATTAACTATAGCCTTATGTTCTTGTTACCCTATATAACAGCCTACAACAGTTTTGTCAACCAATTGATGCCCAAAATTGACATCATATGAACCTAATGTGGGTGAGACTTATATTGTAGAAGATTTACAAGTTGCATTTCTTATTATCACCGCTTCTATTCAGTTGTGCTAGGCAAAGTGCTTCATTTATAGGTCAGAGACACCCCAATTGATATTAATTTTAATTTTTTATATATAAGAAATCTTATTAATAGATTTCTATGTAGGTAGCAATTTTTTCAATATGATTTACGTGTTTTTTCTTCTATTATTTAACTTTATTTATATTCTATGTAAATAATATGATATTTGATTTGAAGGTCGTAGAGCATAAATTATCTTATAAAATCCATTCAAAAAGTATGAATGATTTTAATAAGAGTCCTTAGGGTATGAAATATCTATATCTGCATTAGTTATGTTCATTCACATTGTTTTACTCCTTTCTAAAGCAATACAAAATTTCCCATCTAAAGATATAAAATTTAAGCAATATTGTTTTTTTTCTTGAAAAACATGTTGATATATGTTCATTTTCAATTATAAATTCTTAATGGTGTCATTGTTAATTTGATTGACTTTTTAAATCTTTATATCTTATAATTTGATCTAAATTTCAGATTTCATTTCTTTTTTTAAACTTATCTAATATATTTGATTGATTTGATTGACTTTTTTAACCCTGTAGCAAATCTAGTGGCCATTTATTTATTTTTATCCAAATTTCACTTATGCAAAAGTGTATTCATTCCTACATCTATCCATTTAAAATGATTTAAACATCATTTAGTAAATTTGATTTATGATATCATTTTGTTTTGCTTGTTTACAATTTTTTTTCTTTTTTGGGTTATTTGAGATGGTTGTGCCTTATTACCTTTAATTGTTGATTTACTCAAAATATTCTAACATATAACAATTACTTTAAAGTAAAATAATTATACTTTAGGGTGAAAGTTAATGCTAGAGTATAATTCTAAAATTATTATAATAGTTGTTGAATCATTAAATTAGTAATTATTAACTAATTTTATGTTTATGCTATTTTATGTTCAAATGAGATAACTTAGTATGATTGGCTTATTAGACAATTTATGGTAAAAGATGTGTGCACCGTGTAGGTCATTTACACCCATTAGTGTAATAATTGGATGCCACAATCATAGAAAATTTCAAATTTATTTATTATTTCACTTATATTAATCAATTCACAAAATTAAAATTTCAAAACTCATGTTCTAACTTATTTTAAAATTTCACCCGAGTTTTTTTTCTGTGTTTCTAACCGCCTTAATTTATCTGTCCATTTTAAGCGCTATTCAATTCAATATTAAAAACAAAAAATCAGAAAGAAATCAGTTATGCACATGGTTGTATTCATATGCATCATGCATGATGGGTGCCCTTTTGGGTGTTGTATAGACATTGTCGTGTTGTTAGACATCGTGGCGAATTTGAGAAGCATTGTTGGCATAAGACATTCAGGTTCTTCTCAGTCTTGGAATGAATCAAATTACAAGGGCAATCCACATTCAGGTCAAGATTGGGATTTTAAGCCATCACAAACAATTAGCAAATATTTGATAAACAATTATACGAGGTTAGGAGCAAGGAATATCTAAGTGAGGTTAAAGAGATATTCTAACTAATTATAACTACGATTATAATATATAGAAATAATTATATAATTACATAAATAAATTAATAATAAATTTTTTTGAATGCATATGTTTAAAAAAAATATATTAATTGTTGTTCATATATATAGATTGGAATAAATACATAAACTATGAAGAACAATTTATCTTTTTAATAGGTTATATTGCAATAATATGTTGGGCAAGATTGTGTAAGAATATTATTGGGTATGATGGAAAATATGCTTATAGATTCTTATGGAAATATTCTTGCAATTATATGATAGATTGTGGAAATCTGTAAGTAAATTTTAATATAAGTTAAATATAAAAATATAAGTACTTTTATGTATTTTTCTAATCTATATATTTCTAAAACTATAAAAATAGAATAATACCTATAATTAAGAATAGAATAATACCTACAATTGGACATGTTAATATATGCACAAAACTAATAATTTCCTATTTTGGTAGGTAAGCTCACACTTCTATATCAAATAATAAAAATATTTAGATTTGACAAATAACTATTTTATGTTTCATGTCTTTTTATATACTTTGTGTGCAATGGATTTGTGTGTGTGTGTGTGTGTGTTAGAGAGAGAGAGAGAGAGAGAGAGGGGGGGGGGGTTTCCCTCTTGTAGACATGTACNGGGGGGGGGGGGGTTTCCCTCTTGTAGACATGTACTACGTTACATGCTAGGAAAATAATAGCCATAGAGAGTGATAGAGAGATGAAAAGATAAAGATACATATAGAGGGAGAGATGGGAGAAGAAATGTAGAGATGTAAAGATTAAAAGGTATAGGAAGGGGGTGATGGAGAGAGATGGTTGGATAGAGATATAGATGAATATAAAGTGGGAGGATGGGGAAAAATAGATAGAGAGTTAGAGATAGTTCAAGAGGTAAAGATAGAAGAGATTTGGGGAGATACAAAGGGAGACATAGAGAGGGAGAGACAAAGAGAAAGAGTTATAAAGATATATAGATGATGAGATATATTGATATAAAGATAAGGACAAATACTTAATTGACCTTTCATAACTCTACGGCGTTCTCATTGCACACTAAGGTGCGATTGCTAGTTTAAATATATCTATGTTGTCTTATGCACGTCTATGTATACAATATGGCCTTATTTAGTCGACTTTGCCTATGTCAACGATAATGGAATTGCTATTTGTATTGATAACATTGGTATTAAGAACAATATTTAGTTTTTAGTTTGGCCATAGGTAAAGGGACCCATTATTTTAAGGTAGCAGATCCTTGTGTTATCGGCTTCCCTTATGCTGGTCGCATGGAAAGCAAAAGGAACTAGTTCGTGATCAATGGCCAGATGCTTTGTGGTCTATACTGGAGTTGCAACGCTTAATCATTGTATATTGGTTGAGATGGAAAGTGTTTTGGATGGGAAAATAGTAGTGCATGAGTTTGGAACACATTTGACATTCTCATATTGGAGGAGGCCAGCAGGTTCACCATTGGTGGCTTCTTCCACTACAAATTCCAACACCATCTTCTCCATTGTCGACTACAGTTCCCATGGATGCTCATTCATTGGATATATCTAAAGTGTAGGTGCCTTATTGAATGCTATGAAGAGGTATATGGCTTACAACGGCTCAAGAGTAGATAGAAAGTAGGGATTGTCATTGGACTAGAGAGTAAGCTCAAGTTCAAAGCACGTAAGGAACGATGGATTTGATGTTTTCGTAGAGGAGTGTTGGAAAATAAATAAATTACCATCCAACTACCACTGTCAGCACCAACCATTATTAGCAGAGTGAAGCTGGAAACTTCTAGCACCGTCCAACTTGCGATAGTCCCATCCAAAATGTTTTCATTTTATGATTGCAAAATTTTGGAGTATTCTAAAGGCCTCTATTTAAAGAGGCAGTTGTAATGGCTTGAGCGTCAAATCTTTATCTGATCATTTGTGATCAAAAGAGGGTCCTCCATTGGTTTCTCCTCTTTGTATTTCCTCTTTTCTCTATTTTTTGCCCCTGTTTCTTCAACAAGGAGAAACAAGCGCTCACTCAAGAAAGATCTTGCATTGCATTCATCTATGGAAAATTAGCACGGACTAGTTTGTTTCTATCTTCTGTAATTTTATTGCACTGTCTTTGGTTTTGTTTATTTCTCATTTTTAAGAACCATTTTAAGAAGGATAACTCTTTTTGTGTTTGGTATTTTTTTGTCGTTTATATTTGTTTTCTTTTCTTTTTTTCTTGGAACACATTTCCTTTCGATAGCATGGTTTGCAAACTAAATATAAATCTGCATTTTTTGTTTTTCCCCTTGCTTCCTTAGTTCCCATGTTTCACTCACGGAGAACACCTAAATGAGGTGTTCATTTTTTATCTTCCCCTATTCTAGCCTTGGGAAACGTTTGTAGAATTTTTAGCATAGATCTAGCGAGAAAGGAAACAAAAGCTTGCAAAAATAGAGTAAAAACATATCAAAACAACATTGAAATTACATCTCATATTCCATGATTGCATTACACACATAGTGTAGATTTATACAATAATAAACCATTGTTTAAAACAAAAAATTACATAGAATGATTTGAAGCTAACAACAACTATCTTAGTTAGACTTATTGCATGATTATGTCCATCCTTCATCAACGTAGATTAGACTGAAATCATCTCTGAATCACTGTTTGGAATTGAAGTTTGGTTGAAATTGATAAACTCTAAATAGTAATAAGAACTAAAGCTTGCTTGGAGTTAATGAACGTTGTCACATGAACTAACACCCCCCTTAAGGATAACTAAGGAGACAAAAAAGAGGAAAGAGGGGAAACCCAGTGAGAATAAAACCCCCTAAAAAACTATAGTAATAGAGATGCAAAAGAAAATCATTTGTGACAATTAAAGTGTGGACATCTATCGAATCATAACTGTCATTGTGTGGAATGAAGAACCTCCTCTAAAACCAAGATGATGATCAAGATCAGTCTGCATGAGTGCCCCCATTGACACTACTCAAACAATGAGCAAATGACAAACAAAGACAAAACATCTGTCAATCGAAGATACAAAAGACAATAATCTGTATAGGCACTCTCAAACAATAGATGGAAAACAAAGGCAAAACATCTATCAGTCAAGGATGCAGATGACACATAAATTTGTACGAGTGACCCTAACGACACTTCTCAACCATGCAAGAACAAATTGCTAGTTGAAAATACAACTTCCAATTTTCTATAAAACTAATCAACTGTGGAACCAAGGAAACATCAATACGAACAATAGAAACCCCTCTATAATGTTGAAAAGATAGGCATGTCAGGTCTACAGACATGGTGTCTCTAAAGAGGAAATGAAGACAAGGCCCATGCAAAAAGAGCATGACCTTGGCCCAGGACTCAGATGTAGAATTCAGTTCAACCTTTATTACCATGATTGTTCAATACAAGCCTCTACTTGCGGGCTGAAGCATAATCTTTGGCTCCCATTCGAAATAATCACATGACATAAGAATCGAAAAGGTTGGAAACTCCATTCTTTCAAGCTCTGATCTTTTGTTCTTGCAAAAAAAACAAATTTATTCTCCTTCCTAGCTCCTAAGCTCTGATACCATGTATAGAATTTTTAGCACAGATCTAGCTAGAAAGGAAACAAAAGCTTGCAAAAATAGAGTAAAAACAGAGCAGATCAACAATGAAATCCGATGTCATATTCCATGATTACATTACACACATAGTGTAGATTTATACAATAATAAACCATTGTTTAAAACAACAAATTACGGTGATAGATTTGAAGCTAACAAAAACTATCTTAGTTAGACTTATTGCATGATTACGTCCATCCTTCATCAATGCAGATTAGACTAAAATCATCTGTGAATCATCGTTTGGAACTGAAGTTTGGTTGGAATTGTTAAATGCTAAATAACATAAGAACTAAAGCTTGCTTGGAGTTAATGAACGTTGTCACATGCACTAACAATGTTTCTTCTTGAAATTGGTTTTCTTACCTTAACTTTTCTTGGAAACCACTTAGAGTGCAATATTAATTTGCACTCGTTATTTGGTTAATTAAGTAATTAAGAACATATGATAAGCTAATTTCATGAAGCTTGGGCCAACACATTGCAGTGTTTCATTTTTCTTCTTCTTTAGACATAATGATAGGTATGCGTAGGTGTGTATTATTCTTGAGTCTTTGTTTTGGGATTGGTTATTAAATTTAGTTTAAAATTTATTAAGAATCCTAGCTAGATAGAAATTTTACCAGAATAGTTAGGAGTTATAAAATATATTTATACCTATTGATTGTTAAATATACTCAAGTTGAACTTCATAAGAATAAAATCATGAATAAGTTTTAAATAATTTATTTATATTAATTTTTTCTGATATAATTGCTTGTGTTGATATGAAGTTTTGAGTGTCTAAATGTTTACTCTGAATAAAGTATGTTTTAAATAATTGGCTTATTAAAAGAGGTTAGATTAAAAGGTTTATCGTCAAAAGCTTGATGTTTCTTTCCATACCTTTAGCAGCCAACTTTAGAATGAATTTATGGATGTTATCAATAATGGAATGTCTCCTGTATAATAAGGTGGTACTTGTTTCCAAACGGGCCTTGTACCCACAAATTCCCTTTGTTGTGAGTTGACCATGATAGTAGTAAGGGGGTGAAGCTTAGAGTTTTGTATGTAACTAAATTTATAAATTAGTAGTGTGTACTAGCAAGTGTGATTGTTATCCACATATTAGTTAAGTTGGTTACCAATTACTAGAATGGTTTCTAGAGGAGGTTATAGGTTAATCAAGTTTTGTTTACGAATATTTGCATACTAAGTCAATTAATAAACATGCCTTTGCAACTTTTTTTAATGTTTTTTTCTTTGTTTTCCTCGTTATCTCGTGAGTCTTGTAGAAATTAAGTTATTTGAATGTTTATTGGTGATAGAAGTGGTCATGTATCTAGATAAGGAGATTTTGTCGTCGTCTTAAGGGTTGATGGGAGTATGCGTTTATTCTATGTGAATTGGTTGAGTTGGTCTAGGATCCAATTTAATAAGATTACATCTATGCCTTAATACCACAATGCAAACCAAAACCTAGTGGTTAGAAACTTTAGAAATTGTATTTCGTTTATTAATTAGGCTTTATATTAATTGTTAGGAATCATGTAACACTTCTCATTATTTCATGTCTATAATCATTAATAAGAATGTTAATCTGTAAGATTGTGTTAGTTAGAACATGATCATGTCACATATTAAAAGTGTCATTACTATGGATTCAAATGAAGTATAATTATTGTTTTCTTGAGAAACATTTTCTTTAGGCATCTAGCTTAGGCAATAAGCAAAAGGATAAAGCTTATCTACTTAATTTAATTTTGGGTAGGTTTGATTAAATTTATGTTTCAAATAATATATTTAGTGTTCTAAAAGTTATAATCATTGTATTGTATGTTCAATCATGACATTATACTTATAATCACCGTGTTAGATTATATTTATTAATGATCCTTGTATTTATAATCATCGTTACATAATATTTATAATCAATGTTAAATTATTTAGTTATAAATGTTAATAATATACATATGTTGTTCTATGATAAATATATATTTATTTAAAAGATTAGTTATATATAGTTGATTGGTTGGTATTGAAGATGTGATTAATTCATTATGTGATGAAATATATGTTTGGCTTGGGGTTTTGGGCTTACCTAATATTTTCTAGACCTGGGTTGTGGTTTTAAATTTCGTAACTTAGTATTATGCTTATAAATGGTTTTATTCTTATGTGTCTCTAGAGGTGTTGTGTTATGGTGCTCAGGTATGCTAAGTCTACCATAGGCTTGTTATATGTATGTTGCTCATTTATCAAGTTGTGTGTCTAAACTTCCTTATGTTACCAAAGCTAGGGTTGTTTAGGTGTTTTGATTTTATGTTGTTGCTTGATTGTAAATGTTTTCGTGTTCGTATATGATTGGAGTATTTTTTGTTATTGTAACATGTTGATTTGAGATCTTACTACATAATCGAGGTCATATGAGGGTTGTTTCTATTCTTGGATTATATGGTTGGTTCTACCTATTTGATGATGAGTGTGCCATTATGTTGAAGATTGGATTCAAAAGGGACATATGCATGATTTATGTGATATCTAGTTATGGTTTGTGTTTTGGAATCTAGAGAGATTCCTTGAGATTCTCAACATGGGGCTTTTATGACCTGACTTTGATGTCCCTAATGTTATGACATTATATATGGATCTTGTTGACGATTTCTTATTTTTTATGCTCCAAACATTGCTTTTGAGATTTAATTACAAGTGATGAATTTACGAGGATCTCTTTATGGTTATTTGATTTGTGATGTTTCATTTTGGGTTTTACTTTGGATCATAGGAGTGTTTTCTAGGAGTATGGTTAGGGGAGTGGCTCACAATGGGGGTCGGGGCTGTAAAGTGGCTACCAAGGAAAACACAATGTGAGAAGACAATTCAGTGATAACTTCATTAAAATTTTAGGTTAGGATAAAACATTAACAAGATAATTATGTTACCTCACGCATGGCCTAAAGTGCTCGTATATACTAAGGATGGGTTGGAGAATGCCTAGATTGAAATCAACTTCCTTGTCCTCACGAAAGGTTGTCAGTTCCACATGAGTCCTCGTTATTGGAGTTGATGAAAACTATCAACCCACAGCTCCCAAGAATCACCTGCATGCATACCTGTCACAAAAAGAGAGAAGCAAAAAAGCTATGGAGGCCAAAAATCACAAATCGATGGAAGAGGAAACATATTGTGCAAACAATGTAGAAAAAATTCTTAATGCAATGAAATCCTCAATTAATTAATAACCATCGAAAATTGAATAATTTACAAAGAAGGAATCCTTATAAAAGGATACCGGAACCCTAAAAGGAAAACCCTAAAAGGAAAACCCTAAAGGGGAAATATCTAGGTTGCATAATAATAATTAATAAAAGAATTAATTATTAAATGCCTAAAGTTTAGCTTAAGTAAAAAGAGAGATAATAAGTGACTTAATAATTAAATCAATATGATTTAATTAATAAGATGAATCACTTTATTACTCTAACACCCCCCCTTAAGATAAACTTAGGGAGAAGCTAAAACCTAGAAACAACTACTAAAAGCAGGAAAAATGGGTCCCGACAACAAGGTCTGATGAGGTACCCAAGTATAAAAATCTCTGTAAAGAGGAGAAATAGAGAAAACCACATGAGAAAAACCCTACTCGAAAAAGAGATGAAGCCTAGTGAAGGACAGAAGAAGCCTCCAAACTAGAGAATGTCTCAGAAAATAGGAACAAGGAAAGAACATGTAGAACACCTCTAAAGCATGAAGCTGCAAACACTGTCGAAAAATGACTGCTGGAACCTCCACTGTAATAGAACATGATCAGGTAGAGAAGACTTTAAACAAAACTTGAAGAGCTGATCAATCAAAGATGGAAAATTGCCTCCAAAATAGGAATGAAAGAAGAGTGTCCATATGGTAAATGATCCATCTCACTGAAATGCATAGGTACCAGCCACTGCATCCACCTAGTACATAGGAACAAATACTGAATACATAGATCACTCCATCGAACCAAGGAAGCATCAGAACCAACAGGAGATACCCCCCATAATGTTGAACATGGAGAGGTCTGACATGAACAATGAAATGCAATACCAAAAACAACTGCAAGAAGAAGAATCAGGAACACCAATAGTGCAGAAGAAGGTACAAGCACAGGATAAAGGGCGGTGTCGAAGTAGAAGAAATGATCTTCTAGACACACATCACAAGGCTAATGTCGTGGAAGGGACACTCACTTGACAAAGGTGGATGAACACAAAAGACAAAACATCATAACCCCCCCATGGCACTTTATAACTGAGTGCGAGTACAAATAAGCACAAGGTGTACAAGATCCCAGATATGCAACTGCAGACACTTTATTTTAGTGCGTTTACAAAAGAAAGCTATAGAAAAAGGTGTATAGAATGTTCAGAGAAGGAAACGATCCCAGGACCTGAAACATCCAAAGATATCTACCAGAATGCCATAAAGAAAAAAATTGAATACATATAAATGGAGCAAAATCTGTGTGTGAGACCCATAGAATAAGAAAGAGAACAGAAGCAGCTTTCTGACCCCATGCAGGAGTCGAAAAAAGGAGTCTGAATGAGCAAGATATGGCTCCCAGAGTGAAAATAGAACCCTAAATTTGATAGTGAAAAAACCTACAAGATGGAAAAACCAGAAAATCTATCCTCCAGAAAGACGTCTGTCTCGGAAAGAGCTTTCCGACGATATAAGGAAGTCAAAAATTGGCCTCCGTTTGCTCCAAATATGAGCAAAAAACCATCGGGAGGTCAAAACAGAAGTGAACCTCATGAAACCTCAGCCAAAAATAACGGAGCCCTGCTAAACTGGCGATTCCTCCGAAAAAAAATACTGCCTCCAGATTTCCCACCAAAATGGTAGAAAAAAAATATTTTTTTTTTAATGAAAAAAAACAATAAAAAAGCATTATGCTTTTTTTTAAGAAAAAAAATACATGTTTTTTTTTATATAAAAAAAACACAAAAAAAATGTTTTTTTTTTTTTTAAATATTACAAAATCTTGGGCCTGTGGCTGCTGACATCAATGGCACGGAAACTGAGGCAGATTTTTGCCTCAAAAAAATGTGCCAAGGTCAAGCAAGCAAAAAAGAGGGACCAGATTTCAACTATGTCCAAATAAGACATGTCTTATATGAAAATAGGGGTTTTGGGGGTATTCCGGACACAACCCAGATGTTAGCTTTTTCTCAAACTGCTCCAAACAAAAGATCCTCCCAAAAACCACTAAAATATGAGACAAAAAATCTCGAAAACACAGATTTAAAGAACAAGGTTGAATCTCTCATGAAGAGAACAGGGGCATGAAAGGGCAGAGCTCTGATACCATATTAGAGTCGATGAAAACTATCAACCCACAGCTCCCAAGAATCACCTGCATGCAAACCTGTCACAGAAAGAGAGAAGCAAAAAAGCTATGGAGGCCAAAAATATAGATCGATGGAAGAGGAAACATATTGTGCAAACAATGTAGAAAAAATTCATAATGCAATGAAATCCTCAATTAATTAATAACCATAAAAAATTGAATAATTTACAAAGAGGGAATCCTTATAAAAGGATACCAGAACCCTAAAAGGAAAACCCTAAAGGGGAAATATCTAGGTTGCATAATAATAATTAATAAAAGAATTAATTATTAAATGCCTAAAGTTTAGCTTAAGTAAAAAGAGAGATAATAAGTGACTTAATAATTAAATCAATATGATTTAATTAATAAGTTGAATCACTTTATTACTCTAACACTCGTCTGGGTGCCAGGGTCTAGTGAGAGACTTCTAGGGAAAACCCATGATAGTAGGGACTGTGTGATGACACTCTCCTGCATGTGTCTTAGGATTCCCTCCATTGAGCCTTGTGGTTCGCCTATGGTATTATGTGTTATCCCTTTTACCCCACATGATCTCATATGATACTCCTTGGTTTGAATGTTCCTTTGTTTTTTGCCTTGCATGTGTTGCTTATGGGGTGTGGAGGCTTGTGTTATCTCCTAGCTTAGGGGAGTGGACCTTGGGGTTCTACATGGATGGGTGGAAAATATTTTATCCATCAAGTATTTTTTAGAGTTTGTACAAGAGTTGAGATGGTCTTGCATATTCTTCTCTATAGTTTCATGTTCATGCGACCATACATTTTTTATGATTCATTGTATCTTGTTATGTACCTTCATGTTGATGTACCAATATAACATTGTATGTATCATCATATTGATGCAATATTGTAATCTCCTTGAGGAGACAAATGTAAAATGTATATGTAAATGCATTTCAATGACCACCTATATTTTTTGTAAATTTAACATGTATCTCAGACCACTTATAACTAAATAAGTAAATAAAGATGTTAGACCTTGATTGATCATGAGACTATATGTTATTTGGTTATAATATTTAAATAAATTCATTTATATTGTAAACATGTTCATAGTTACATGGTGTTTAATATGTGTTGTTGGTACCAATTTCAGGAACCTAAGAGGGCCTTGTTGTCTGATTAATGTTTAGTATTCATCTTGTGTTTAATGAAATGTATCTTCGTTAAGACTCAGATTTTGTAGTTGCATATATGATGATAATTGAATTCTTTGTTGCAATTTTTTTTTTATCTAGCTTTTTCTTAGTTTATAGTTTTGTTCTCTCTCTTTCCCTGGTAGGGCATTACACATACAACCTTTTGATGATGAACATTGCATTTTGATGTGGCTTCCTTAGGTTGATGGCTCTTGGGGGAATTTATAGTTTTTTCAAAGAAAGTTGTTGATCGATAAAAACAAGGATTTCATATTTTTCCTTATGTCAAAATGACATCTAGGTATTAGTATGTTTGCTTGGTTGCATATATTTGTGTGTTTTCACATTAGCTTCACCTTGAATAGAGCTTTACAAATATATTTAAACAGTAGAAAATCTCCTAACTCAACCTTATGCAGACTAATTGCAAACTTTTCCCAACCAAGTTGAAATTCCAAATTATCTATGGAAGACCATAATTGGAATTTGGAAGATTGGGAAAAATTTATTGATGGTTTACAAACATTTTCCAATCTTGTTGAACTACTAATTTATTTGTATATGGCCATAATTAGAAATTTGCAAGATTTTTAAGAGTCTGCAAATCGTCATGGAGTACAATTAGGAGCTCTTGTTCTATAAAATATTGTATTTGGATGACGAAAGTCAAGGCAACCAATATTGACATTGAGTTTGATATGTTATAGGAAATGAAAATATGTACAACTATGTAAGTTGAGGTGTTCAATTAATTTTAGGAATAGGTAAAACTTTAGAGAGGCCTCCACATGAAAGCTTACACATGTTTTCCAAATGCTTGAGATGTGAGCAAACATAACAATGAAAGAAAGTTTACATTGCCACGTACAAGAACTGTCAAGTTAAGCTTCGCAATAAATTATATTCAATGAAAACCAAAGGTAAAAAATAACAACCCAAAACATATACATATATGTGTGTGTGTGTGTGTGTGTGTGTGTGTGTGTGTGTGTGTGTGTGTGTGTGT
>MU223802.1:2419942-2432371 GCA_018584345.1 Thuja plicata | reverse complement strand
TATATATATATCTATATACATATATATATATGTATATATATATGTATGTATGTATTCACCAGTTTAGGTATCACTATGTATGTTTGGTTGCATATGTTTGTCTTTGTTCGCATTTTTTCTTCACCTTGAAAAGAGTTTCAGATACATATTTAAATAGTGGAAAATCTCCTAAGTCGAGCTTACACAGACTATTTGCAAATGTTTCCCATTCTTTTCGAAATTCCAAATTATCTATGGAAGACCATAATTGGAATGTTGGAAGGCTGGGAAAAAGTTGTTGATGGTTTACAGACTTTTCTTAATCTTGTCGGACTTCTAATTTATTTATAAGCGACTATAATTGAACTCTACGAGATTATTAAGAATTTATAAACTATAGTGGAGTGGAGTGGAGTTGGGAGATTTTGTACTGTAAATGGACACTTCACAAAATAGCTTAAATCGAGAACCTCCACCATAAACTACAGTTGACACAAATTCAAAACTCAGACCAAAAACCCTATCCACCTGTTGAAATACTCACAAACTGTATAGGATGTACAATCCTTAATTATGGCGATGGCTTTGTGGGCAATTTGTTGTTCTTGGAAAATAGTAATTGATGGATGTAAACAAAGATTTCTTGGTTTTCCTTCTATTTACATTTTTTAGCCTCTCTCCATATCAATGTATATATTTTAATGTGCATATCTAGGTATTAGTATGTACGTTTGGTTGCATATATTTGTCTGTGCTCGCATATTAGATTGTATATGTGTGTGTGTGTGTGCATGTACACATACACATACACATACACATACACATACACATACACATACACATACACATACACATACACATACACATACACATACACATACACATACACATACACGTACACGTACACGTACATGTACACACACATACATACGTACGTACATACATACATACACACACATATATACATACATACACACACACATACATAAATATCATTTCACAAGCCTTATCACATTCTTTATAAATCCTACCCACCATACATATGTAAACCATACAATTTAGTTTTTCATAATTGTACTGTGATTATAGCAACTTAGGAGGAAAATTGCTACAGGGGAGATAGAAAAACATATGCATAACAACATGCTTTGCAACCATAACTACATGTCGTACACCACAACTATTTCCAGCATATACTATAGGGCCTGCCTAAGCCGCCTAAGTGGGTGTGCAACAACGAAGAGTTGGTTCGAGACGACTTGCACCCCACAAGGGTTTGATTTTTGTATCGACTACATTGAAACTTAACAATAAACAAAACTACATGTCGTAAAAGTAGAGTGCAAATCCAAGATGCCTTGATCCTATGGAAACATGGTATGTAGGCAGTCTAAAAGGCAAAGGAAGCCTTCAGTGCGTAGGTGTCTTGGATATAAATTTAATGTTTGTCATAAGATATTTGTTGCTTCTCACTTTCTTGTTGACATCAACACATTTTATTTGCTACCCATACTATTGCACTACATGACTTTCAAATATTCCCACAGATTGAGCACAACGCTACCTATATATTGCCCACATACTATTTGCCCATGTTTGCCTTATTTTTTTGTTCTTGTTCTTGCAAACATCAGATACAACTGGCACCACTGGAATTTCAAGATTTTGACATTCAATATTGGATCTCCATCGCACAATGTTTTTTACACACCAATTCTACAAAAAATGTAACAACATTTTGTTCAAGTTGCTTTTATTTACTCTCTTCTATTTGAATGCAAGGTATTCTTATATTGTAACTAGTTTCTTTGTTATATTGTAATTGGTTTCTCTCTACATGCTATTATACAATAAACAAATGTTGGTTTGAGTTTTTATTTGCAGAGTATGTTCTTTATTGGTCAGAGATGTAGAAATCATGTTTTGTATATGCTATACCTTTTGTCCTACACCATTGTCCCTTCACAAGATCAACACTATCATATAGTTGATTTTTGAAGCAAACAATGGCTATCGTAATATCTCTTATTCAAATTTACTTTTTTTGGCAAAAAATTATGGGATCCATTCTTTGCTTCAAAGGTCTACTTTATTACAACAACAAAACACATGGATGTAATGCTACAACTTACCTTCAACAAGCAATTTAAGCTATAAAACAAATTAAATTGATAATATTTTCATTTGTAAATACTTTTGGGTTGACACTTTCCTACCAGACAAAAGTACTCTACATTTTACTGGGCTTGCCAATAAATAAGATGTTGACTAATTTTGGGCGATTACTAATAGTATCATTGAACTGTGACATGAATTTATCATTCTCTGTTATTCTTCCCTCTTACTTTGAGTAGTCCTCCAAATTTACTCAAAGTCTTGTGCTCTGATCCAAACTTTAACAATCACGACAATGCCTTCAATGGTCATACTCCCCACAACATAGCAATATTATTTCAGGTAAACATTAGCAAATCTTCATAATTTTTTTATAAACTGAAAATATTACTTCTAAATTATAATGCAACATATTACATGCACCTTTTATATGATCTCGACATTATATTTTCATTTATTCCAATGGATGACCAAAATAACAAAGTATTCTTTATATCATAATTTCCAATTTATAGTGCAACATTTTGCATGCACCTTTTATTGGGTCTCAAAATTATTCTATCATATATCATCCAAGATGTCACAAAAATAACTATTTCTTTTCAAGTTTACTAACTATGCATGTTTTATTCGCTTTCAATTTGATTTGATGGAGTTTCCAACCGTTGTACACCTGCTCAAAATTATAATTCTGAAGTGTGTGGCATCAAAATATGTATTTATGCTCATTCTAAAATATGTTCCTTCATACCCAGAACATCAAACTTCCCTTCATCGCTAACAAAATGTTCTTTTCTATAGATATAATAAACTTTCTTGTTTCCCCTTTGTTTCATTATATTTTCCATGTTCAACCTCAAACTGAAATTATAAAATGTCTCTTTAACAAACAATGATTCAAGGTATGTAGCTTGCAAATTAATGGTCTCACTTTCTCTTATTTATGAAGTTCTTTTCGTTCTATCTTGCTACAGACTATTCATATTGTACTAGTATGTTCTTCTAAAATATAATCTTGTAGATCCAAAAAAGTATTGGGTTCATGTCCTTTACCTTTGCTTCTCATTGAATATAATTCACCATTAAACTTTCTTTCATTTTTATATTTAGTTACACCTCGAGCATTTGGAAAACACGTATAGGCTTCCCATGTGTGGGTCTCTCTAAAGTTTTCCATGTTTCTAAAATTGTTTAAACACCTCAACTTACACATTTGTACATATTTTGATTTCCCACAATATATCAAACTCAATTTTTTGACTTGCATTGTTTGAATAAAATATTTTGCAGATAAAAGTTACTATCGATTGATTACACACACACACACACAAATATTTTGATTGATTGACAATTAAAATAAATCAGTCAATTTTGGTGCTCCATAGATGGTGATGATAATAAGTATTTGTCTCCTAATTTACTACACATTAGTTTACCTTTCACGACTGAGGAAAACAAAAACAACATATGGTGCACTAACAAAAGGTGTTGCAATAGTCAAATATGATAAAATGTTGCAACGTACCTTCAACAACCAATTCTAGGTATATGACAAAATAATTTGATAATCTTTTGATTTGTAAATACTACTTGCTTTCTTAAATAGTTGTTTACATATCAATGCTTTTCTACTTCTTCTTATATTTCACAACATCATATCATTCAACATTATAGATTAACAATTGCTTCAATGCAAGTTTGCCATAGTTTTCAGTATGTTAAATTTAGCACTCTACATCCACTCTACCTTCAATTTTTTCAATTATAATAACACCTTTTTCATATTGCATTGTTCTCCAGGATGCTATGAATACTACCACAATCAAAGCCATACAATCAACATCAACAACTGTTAATTTGTACGCCTCAAGACAACTACACAAGCCAAATGCAGATTCCACTTTTTTTTTCATCTTCTTTGTTGTTTGCAAACTAATATTGCATGGACCAAATTTTAAACAATTTTTCAAATCGAACATTATTTCCAAATTATGGTACAACATATTACATGAACATTTTATATAATTTTGACATTATATTATTGTGTATTCCAATGCATGAGCATAATACCAAAGTATTATTTTTATCATAATTTGCAATTTATAATGCAGCGTCTTACATATACCTTTTATATGGTGTCAAAATTATTCTATCATGTCGCATGCACCTTTTATATGTTATCAAAATTATTTAATATGTTATATGTCATTGCCTACATTATGTGCAAATAACTTGATACTCTCTTATACAGTGTTGCTCTACAATTTTTCTTCCTATAATATAACTTTTTACTTCACACATTAACTCAATATATCCGACATAATTAATTCTCCTTGCTATTAATAAACAACCTTATTTACATTTTATTAATTACAAACTATCTCCTATTATTGGATTTTAATCAATGTGTTACTCATAATGTATGTTTCTATATCATTGCAATTAGTACTACATTCTAATGTTAAATCTTCATTTTAAAATGTGATATTTACCCCCTATCCCCCTATCTATTCTTGTTGGTTGCGGAGGTGCTTGCCTGGAACCTTCTGAGGCTGGAGGGTAATGGATCTATTGTTGGATTCAAGCCGGCCTTCACTCTTCCTCCAGAAGTTATCCAACAGTTTGTTGATGACACGTTCCTTTTTGGAAAAGCCAGTATCAGGGAAGCCAGGGAATGGAAATCTCTCCTAAACTCCTATGCGGTGACTTTTGGTCAAGTGATCAACTACAACAAAAGTAAATTATATTTCTTCAATACTGAACAGAGAACCCAGTTGAAGATTATGGATTGCCTTGGTTGTATGGGAGCTAAGCTTCTTGACACTTACCATGGGCTCCCGCTCACAGTGAAGGAGGTTTCAGACCAATTTTGGAGCTCCATCCTTGAGAAAATGCAGAAAAAACTGGTTGGTTGGAAAGGGAAGGTCCTGAGCAATGCGGGGAAACTTCAATTGTTGTCTGCGGCCCTGCAGGGTGTTCCTGTTTACTTCCTTTCTTTATTCAAAATCAATGATAGAATGGCAGAGAAATTGAAAAAAATCCACAAAAAATTTCTATGGACGGGGATGGAGGAAAAGGCTAGAATGAGTCTGGTAAGTTGGGATATGGTCTGTCAACCGAAACTTTCGGGTGGGCTGGGAATTAGGAAAATTAAAGACTTAAACAAGGCTCTAATTTCCAAATTGGGTTGGCATCTATTCAAAGGCTCCACTGGTTGGAGTATAATTATGACGGCCAAGTATTTCAATGACAGCCAGTTCCCTTATGGTCAAAACTATCCTTCTGGCTCCAAAATTTGGAATTTTCTTGCTAGAAGTAAAGGTATTCTTTTTAAGGCCCTTTAATGGGTCTTTAAGGGTTAATCCTAAGCAAAAAAGAAAAGAGACATCTTGGCAACCACTAGAGGAAGGATGGGTGAAAATTAACTTTGATGGAGCAGCTTGGGGCAACCCGGGGGTATCTAGATGCAGTTGTATATCAAGAGATCATCAGGGCAACATTCTTTCTTTTGTGGCCAAATGACTGAAGGATGGTATGAATAATGTGGTTGAATGTGTTGCGGCCAAAGAGGCTTTAGTATTAGGAGCCAAATTGGGAATCTGTAGAGTGCACCTTGAAGGGGACTCATAGATAATCACTAATGGGATATCGAGAGGAAATCTGGTAGCGTGACATCTTGATAAACACATCAAGCAAATCAGGTGCCTTTTACAAGAGTAAAAGGACTTTAAGGTTTCCTATGTCTACAAAGAGGCTAATAAAGTGGCAGACAAGCTGGCCAATATGGGTGCAAATGCTGCACAAGGGACTCAATATGAAATTTACGAAGACCTTAGAGGTCTTGACATGGAATAAAAAGAGGGAAACATTACGCACACCCCATTTAAAGCATATTAATTGATTAATGGAGGAGTAGTAATAAACCATTAAACCCAATGAAACTCAAGATAGTTCATGGCTTGGAATGTGACAACAAGTGCAATGATTTATTGGTACCTCGCAAAGTGAACCATTCCAGATTGTTTGAAAGGTGTGATATCAAAGTGGAAAAGAGCGATCAAATCACAAGGTTTTCAACAAGAAGGAGGAGATGGAGGTAAATTTTGCGCTTGAATCAGACAGCCAAACACAACCGTATGAGGGGACGATCACAACGAGGTGTCTGAGGAACATTTTTATGTTTGAAGATGTAGAGGTCATGGACAACATACAACAAATTCTTGGAGTGGAGTATCTGGACTCCTACTGGAGGAGACACTCTAATTTGGATGTAGCCTCTCTCTTTGTGGCACTGGCATTGTCAGTGGGAGAAACCAAGGAGGAAGTCAGAAGGGTGGTGGCTTCATGTGTTGACCCGCAATGGCTGCTGGGTTTTAAGGAAATTGTGGACAGGGCAGTGTTGGGGGAAGGGTTGGAGATGGGACAAGAGCCATGGAGGCTAATCAGGGGAGGAGACACTTCAGTCCAACCTCTGATAGTCTGGTCTTCGGTGAACCCACAAGGAGTGCATATACCGAAGGCAGATAAAGGATGGAAACAGATTGTGGCATTCTTGCAGGAACATATCTGGATGTAGGAGGTTGAAAAGAGGGTTTTTATGATGTCTACGCCCTGGAAGAGTGTGTTAGCACCAGGGAAACAATTGTGCTACCAACTCGAGAGGAGGGAGCAGAAAGAGGTGGGCACGAGTGAGAAGGGCAACATGAGTCGCCAGGGTGCCAGCTCGAAGGGCAAGCCACGATCAGTTTAGGATGACCGGACCATCCCCAACTTCTTAAGGGAGGAGGTGGCTGAGTGGTTCAAAGACTAAGCACAAAGGGCTGATGCAGGTGGACGGGGCCATTACTGGGGCAGTCGTATGTTTTTTGTGAGCTTGTGTGCTGGACGTTCTTTTTGTTTTTGGATGGGTGTTAATGCCTTTTACATGTTTTTACATCCATATAGGGGTGTGGGGTAGGGATGAAAAATGTTTGTAATATGATGGCCAACTTGTAAGTGGCATACTGATGTAATCCTCTTTTTCATTATCAATGAAAATACAAAATGTTACCGATAAAAAAAAAAAGAAAAGGTATTCTTTTTAAAGGTTTGAAATGGTTGGTGAGAGACGGTGCTCAGATTAACTTCTGCGAGGACTGGTGGGTGGGTGATAAGCCCCTTGGTCGGGAGAAGTATGGTCTAATTAGGGAAAGAATGATCCGACATTTTGGGGGTAAAATTATAGATTACATTTCTCAAGACAGGAAATGGTTGGTGCTGGCAGATGCTTATACTGCCCAGGCTACGGTCCCCCCTTACATCCTTGAGATTCATAAACTTATGGAAAGTATTAGGATCCCTATTTCTCGGGTCGAGGACAAGGCTATTTGGTGTCACAACAAGTCGGGGGAAATCACAGTGAAATCTGTGTACTTAACTAACTTAAAAATGGTGACTGATGAAAAGAATTGGGGAAAGGTGTGGATTCCTCAATTGATCCCCAAAATTAATTTCTTCTGGTGGACTGCTCTTCATGGAAAAATTCTTCACAAGACAACCTCTAGAAGTGGGGAATTCAGTTGGTTAACAGATGCGTTATGTGAAAAAACAATGTGGAGTTTGTTAATCACCTCCTTATCCACTACCCCTATGCGACGCTGGTATGGTCTAAAATGATGAGCATAATGCAGCTAGATTGGGTTTTTATGGAGAATATGGACCAGTTTGTTTGCAACTAGGATTACCCCACGAAGCGCCTGCTTATTATGCTACTTTGGAGAATGTTACCCCCGCATGTTTGTTGGAGACTATGGAAGGAAAGAAATAATTGAGTTTTCAGAGGGGAGGAAAATGATGCTGAAGTAATGGCTAGAATGGCAGTGAATCTGTTGATGGAGAATATTAATACCTATCATTGGATTACCCCCCAATTCCCCCGCAAGGAGTTAGATTGTAAGTTGGCTAAGGGTTGGCAGTGTCTCCCTCATTCCAGGCTTTTGATTGCTCCAAGGTGATTTCAAGGAGAAATACCAAGTGGTCCCCTAGAGGAAAATTATGCCAAACTCAATTTTGACAAGGCGACCTCCTTTGGTAATGTGGCTAGAGGCAACATTATCAGAGATCACCAAGGACAGATGGTTTTGGCCTATGCTCTTAATCTTGGGACGGTCTCTAATAATGTGGAATAAATCTCTGTCCTTTTCTGGGGCCTAAGGGTGGTGGTTTCTTCAGGGATCAAAAAGATGATTATCAAGGGAGACTCAAAATTTGTGATACAATTGGTCAAAGGAAACTTTAGGGCTGGCTGGAAAATGTACAATATGATGCAAGACATCTGATTGTTTCTCCCTAGGTTTGAGGATTTTAAATTACAGCACATTTACAGAGAGGGCAATGTCGTTGCTGACGCTCTGGCGACTTCAGGTATGGGATTGCAGGGCATTCGATGCTGGAAAAAATTTGAATTCCTTAAACAAGCAAACTATTTTGCTTGTGGAAAAAGAAAGCAAGTTAATTAATGAAGCACGTGGATGAGGCCGATTGGACTGGTAAGGCAGCTCGTAGTATTACGAGAAGCAAAACTCATTCAAAATTCAAAATCACTACGGGAAAGGAAATTAATTTTAGTATTATTATGAAAAAGATGGGCTCTTATTGCCTTTTCGGGAAAAGTACGGGCAATCTCAAAAATTGCACTGACATGGGGATTGGCACAAGTCTTGTAAGCCCTAATAAGATGATTGGGCTTAATTGGAATTTTAAACCAAGGATCCCCATTCATTGCCCTTCACACGATGGATTTGCTTTCTTTTCGGCCACCCATGTGACTTGTACCCGCTTGGCTAATTTCTTCAAGGCATGGGAAATTCTCCCCAACTGATTTTTTGTCATTCGCTTTGCCAACTATCTTTGTTGGGCTCTCTACGGTTTTTTCTGGGTTCCGGTGAAGGTTTCTCAGTGTGGTGGTAGAACGGGTGGGATGTCTTTGGGTACTCCTGTGGAGGAGCTTTCAAAGCATAGTTCAGATATGGGTGGAGATATGGTCTGTGTGGAGCCCTTGAAATTTGAGGATGTTTTTCTAAAAAAACCTTGCGCTGTTACTTACTTGAAGGAGGGTGGGTTCTATCCCTACACGGAAGCCATGGAGGGCAGCGATGAGCTCATCTCAATGTAGCTGGTGAATTCCTGGACAGACCGCAAGGTGACCATTAATGACATTACCTTTGAAATAAATGAGGAGGTCATTGCCCAAGCCACAGGGCTCTCCACTAATGGGAGAAAATGGAACAAGGTTACGAATAACAGAGATGACACTAGTATGAAGAAATTCTTCAAAAAGACGGAGGAGCTGGTCCGCATTCATGGGGGTTTCAAACGTGAGGTGCTGCCCAATCCTTGGAATGAGGTATGTCTCATTCTAATGAAGTACATTACTTTGGAAGGCTGGTTTGACACTTGCTAAAATTACCATTTCCCTCTGCTTAATCACTTCCGCTACATGATGCCATTTCCTTCCCCTTCTACCTGCTGCACTCTCGAGACCTCAGTTATGGATGTTAGATAAAAAAGAAAGGCAAGGCAGAATTACTGCATTCTCCATCAGTGCTTGATTTTACACCTCTACAAATTTCACCTCGCTTTATGCCCACCCAAAATTATCACCATGCAAGATATTAACTCTCCCTCTGAGAATGCTTCCCATGAGTTAATGGGTTCTCAATCTAACCCCACTTCTTCATCCAAAACCCCTGTGCGTAATAAGGCCAAGATTGGTAAAGAGGGTTCGGTTGGTGGAGCTCAAATCAATATTAATTCAGAGGAGGAGGAAGATGATAACGACAGTAGGCGAAGGTCCAACAGAACCGCCTCTAATACTAGGTACAAACAGAAAGCTGTAAGCAAGCGATACCTTGAAGAAGATGAGGAGGATGGTGACTCAAAGGAAGTGGAGGAAAGGAAGAAGGAAAGCAGTGGGGTAAGTAAGAAAAAGAAAAAAATTAAGAAGGAAAGCAGACGTGACAAAAACATCAAGATCTCCCAGTCTCTAAAGGGGACTGAGACGAGCCATGACTCTTCCCAGATTTCTGCTAGCTTCAAATTACCCACCATTGACTTGTCCAATAAAAAGTTATTTGAGGGTAAGAAGTCGGAGTCACTACTCATGGCTACCTCACCGCCCAGCCACCAGGAGCAGAAGGATGCTAAGAAGGGTGTTGATGATAACAAGAAGGAGGTCCTGGAGGAAAGCAAGGTGGAGGCTGAGAATAAGCCTAAAGTTGTGGAGGGAATTGTCCAGTTGCAAAAGGATGTGAAATGGCTGTAGACCCCCTTCTTGGATTCTATCTCCAAGAAGGATCTTCGAGAGATCAAGGAGGAAATCAAGGATTTAGGGGAAGTTTCAACATGATTGTTGGGTTTGCAGTCAAATTCATGCATTTCGCGGTTGCGACCCTCCAACTGTTGTACATGGAAAATGTGGCTTCCTCGGGGGAGGATCAAAATGACGGGAATCTCTTCCAGTTCCTTTCGAAAGACTAGCTCAAGTTGCTGCTTAGTGGTGGGGGTAATAAACCCAAGTAGTTTTCTGTTCTATTTCGATGCTCAACTTTTTTGGCTAGTTTCGTTGGTGGGCCACTTGATGACATGTAACTGATTAAACGTTTGAAGATGTTAAGTTGATGATCATACAAGGCATTAAATCAGGTAATGCATTGTATTGTCATTGATGTCAACTTGATATAATTTGCATGGTCATGGACATACTGCCAAAGACTTCAAAGAGCCAATGAATTAAGGCTATGCTATCAACAATGCATATCAGTCAAGTATTCAAATAGTGTCTGTATACACCGACGAAGTGCACACCGATGGATAGACTAAAAGAGAAAAGTCACAGTGTTACCTGATGAGCAAATGCACAACATTACCGACAAGCAAAGTCACAGTGTTGCCCGACAAGCAAAACACAGTGTAACCTGACGAACAAAATTATAGTGTTGCCCGACAGAAAAGACAAAGGACGAAGATCCCGATGACAACTGAAGTCACACCGACAGAATAGTTAGTTATCACCGATGACTAATTAAAGTGTTGACCGACAAAACAGAGAGTTTAGAAAATGACAAAATGCTTAGCTGTCAAGAAGCTAAAGATAGACTTAACTAATACTTATGATTGTTTTCATCATCCAGATAAAGTCGAAGATAAGTAATTGATTTAAAGTTGATTTGTCCAGTTGGAAAGAAGATCAATTTGAGATAAAATTGGAGTTTTCTTTAAATCTAATTGGCGAGAATTGTGGATCACACCAAGAATCAAGAAAGTCAAGAAAAGGTCAGATCATGTTTATAAAGAGACAAACCCAATTCATTACAAATTGTGTGGGGTGAAAAAGAGAGAAGATGAAATATGCTAAAGAAATTTTGAAGGAGAAGAAAGTCTTCATTCGGCCCTGGTCAACAAGCTAAAGAAAGAACTAGATTATGTAGACACCGATGAATAGTGAGACAACATCACAGAGCATAACAGTGTGGAGCAAAGGTATTGAATTGATTATATTGATCAGAGAGGTAATGCACTTAAAATAGATGTGAAAATCTGCAATTCAAGTTGTATGTGTGAACAGATCATTTAATGTTTCAGTTTAACCATTGAAGCATCAAGTCTCTTAACCGAGCAGGACTTAAAAGTCTTCTACAATCGAGATACATCCCAAGGAGTATTAAAAAGTTTGATCATATAAAGTAGCATTGGATATGCCCGATAACTATTGACAGGCCAAGTGAGTGTTTGATCAAAGATGGTAGCATTAGATGCTAGATATTAGGTGGCAAACTATCTTTTAAATCCTCTAACAAGGTCACACCTAACAGTGTGTTTGTAACCTTTAACAGGGTTGGCTCCTAACAGAGCTCACTTCAGAAGAGTGAAATGTTGGGGTATCGGTCCTATTAGTTTTTCCCTTAACAGGGTTTCCACGTTAAAAATCCATGTGTTATGTGTTTATATTTCATTACTTCACTATTTTACATTTCACATATGCAATTTTGGATTGATCGGTATACTCTGCGTATTTATTGTGTTTCGGTAAATAGTTGACTGCTTATCGGTAAACCTACAGAAGAAGGGTTTACAAAGCAATTCGACAAGTAGTAAATTGTTATAAGTATTTCAAGGCATTCATCTTGTAGGACAGAAGATAACTAGAGGCATAATTTGTGGTTATAAGTTTTAAGGATTAATTTTTGAGGCCACTGATTCACCCCCCCCCCTCTCAGTTATTACTAACAATTGGTATCAGAGCTTGTGTGCTTAGAAGGAAGGTTTCAAGACCTAAGCTAAAGATCACAAGATGAA
>MU223802.1:2392509-2417175 GCA_018584345.1 Thuja plicata | reverse complement strand
CAATTCTTAATAAAAAAGAATTCAATTATCTCACATGTTGAAAATAATTATTAAATAAATGAATTAAATATTCATTTATCTTCAAAGAGATAACTCCAATCAGATCACATGGGTTACTCCACCCATCACTCCAGTCCACATGGGTAACTTCACCCACCTTTTTAGTTCAAAAAGGTAACTCATAATTAGCTCTTTAGTCAACTAAACTCTATCTCCTCTTTACCAAATGAAGAGGTGGAGTTTACTGAGGATCTCTCCAGTTCCTTTTGATCTCAATTGTTCATCTCCCTATCTCTGGGATTGATCTCAACTATTCATATCATCACCAAATCCTATATAATAAACCCTTCATAACCATTTGAAGGATCCAGGATTTCAAGCTCTCGTGCGCCATTACTCCGTCAGTTTGGTTCTAGCATTCAAGCCATCTTGCGATCACACACCCATTTCAATTAGCAACTTCTCAACACTCCTCAAGTCATAGACGCTGCCCCGCCAACACTAAGCATCAAGAACAACATTTCAGAAGGAGTAGAGAGAAACAATAGAAGCTTTAAGCATCGTGGGGTTTGCATTTATTTGTTTTCCTTTCTCTTGCTTGTATATTTTATTGATTACGTTTCATTGTTATTCATTTTAGTAGTATCGTGTATTTGGTTTATATCATTTGTGAAACCTTTGCTACTGATCCTCACCTTTGGAAAGCCTGGGAACCACGGATCAACGATCGAAGAGAGGCGTATATAAAGACACCAAGAAGACACCTTATGAGCTATGGTGTGGATACACACCCAATGTGAGTTATTTCAAAAATTTTGGTAGTTAATGTTATATCTTAAAAGATGATAGAAATGGAAAATTTGACTCCAAGAGTGATGAAGGAATCTTTCTAGGGTATTCCACCAAGAGCAAGGCTTATACATGTGTCAATAAAGCCTCTAACAAAATTATTGAAAGTGCAAATGTAAAGATAGATGAATTTACAGAGAAGAATGAAAATGAAAGCACTAAAGAACCAGAGGACTACAACAAGTTTGTATACAATGAAGAACCTGACACTCTACCTGACCAATAATGAAGAGCTCCCGAGCAATAGATCATTGCACTCGAGCATCAGGCTGCAAATACCGACGATTAGGATATTGCTCAAAATGATGCACAAAGTGATAGAGAAATGAATGAAGGACAAAATGATGATTAAGCTGATAGACAAAGAGATGAACCTGCACTTGCCAAATATGTTAGAAGGAACCATCCACAAAACCAGATCATTGGAGACAAGAAAGCTGGTATGAGAAGCAGAAGTAAGTCTCTAAATACAAGATGTCTTATTTGTGATTATGAGCCAAAATCTGTCAATGCTGCACTAGATAATGATGAATGGATTAGTGCTATGAATGAAGAGATTGAGAAAATTGAGAAAAACAAGACATAGAAACTTGTACCGAGACCAGATGACAAGAATGTCATCAGTACAAAATGGATATTTAGGAATAAACTGAATGAGAATGGAGAAGTCACCATAAATAAAGCAAGACTAGTATGCAAGGGGTATGCACAAGAAGAAGAGATTGACTATGGAGAGACCTTTGCACCCGTTGCTAGGCTAGGAGTGAGAATATTTCTTTCTTATGCTGCATGTAAAGTATTCAAGGTATATCAAATGGATGTCAAGTCTGCATTCCTAAATGGAACACTTGAAGAAGAGGTATACATTGAACAACCATAAGGGTTTGTTGAGCCATACAAGAGGGACATGGTATGTAAACTTCACAAAGCCTTGTATGGATTTAAACAAGCACCCCAAGCCTGGTATGAAAGAATTCATTCCTATCTTATTAGTATTGGATTTGTAAGGACTAGTGAAAATAATAATCTTTATTTGAAGGAAGATACTGATGCTAATATTTTGATTGCAGAGATATTTGTTGATGACATCATATTTGGAGGCAATGATATGCTATGCAAATCATTTGCAAATGAAATGAGCAAAGAGTTTGAGATGTCTATGTTTGGAGAGATCAAGTTCTTTCTTGGTCTGCAAATCATGCAACAAGATGAAGGTATTTTTATTACATAATCCAAGTACATCAAAGAAGTACTGAAAGTATTCAAGATGGAAGAGTCCAAACTAGTTGGAACACCGATGGAAAATGGATGCAAGCTGACAAAGGAGGACAAGTCATCAGAGGTATTTTTCAGACTTTGTACAGATCAATGATTGGAAAACTCATGTATGTTGTACATACTAGACCGGATATTGCACATGCAGTAGGAATAGTTGTTAGATTTTTTGCTAATCACAGGGAATCACATATGACTGTTGTGAAACTAATTCTAAGATATTTGAAGAATACCGAGGAATATGGCTTATGGTATAGAAGAGAAGGCAAATTTGAACTTAAGGTCTTTACCAATGCTGATTGGGCTGGAAATATTGATGACCAAAAGAGCACAAATAGAGGAACATTCTTTATGGGTGAGAGAAGTTTGTCACATGGATCAGCAAGAAGCAATGATGCGTCTCTTAGTCTACTGCAGAAGCAGAGTATGTTGTTGCTGCTGCAAACTGCTCAAATATTGCATGGATCAAATAGTTACTGGAAGGCATGCATATGAAAATTCATGAACCAATAATTATCTATTGTGATAATACAAGTGCAATAAACAATTCCAAGAATCCAGTCATGCACGCTAAAATAAAGCATATTGCCATCAAGTATCATTATTTAAGAGAATAAGTTCAAGCAAAGGAGGTGATACTTGAGTATGTGCAATCAAAGGAACAGTTGGCTGATATCTTCACCAAGCCACTGCCCAAGGATGCATTTGAATTCTTGAGAAAGTGACTAGGGCTCAGACCCTTGTCTACTGGTCAATAAAATGACTAGAAGGCCGCATCAACCTGCATATTATTAGAATATCATTCATGTTGATGCAAGAAAAGAGATGGACTTCAAAGATAAATCTATACACAACAAGGTATTTATCTACTCCAAGCACCAGAGTTATTACCGATGGATTGGGAAATTCAAGGAAATATTATGGATAGAAATGATCTGTTTGGCAAAGATGTTTGTTTGGCATTGTTGTCAAAGGGAGAGAAATATCTCATTATCGTACTGATAAAGGGAGATATTATATCCATTATCATCTCAAGGAGAGATTATATCCATCAAGGAAAGATTATAACATTAGAGGGAGAGATGTAATCGGAAAATGAGAGTACATACAAAGAAAAAAAGAATTGCTGACAAGAGACATCGAAAGAAAGGAGAACAGACAAAGGGAGAGAATTTGACACAGGGAGAGAACACATCACATCAGAGAAAGAAAGATTCTACATCCATCCAGTGAAGGGATTGAAGAAAGAAAGCCACAAGAATCAAATCAAAGCTATTTGAGCTTACTGAAAGCCAGACATTTGTAATAGTTACATTAGGAAAGCTTGATGAAACTGTATATTTCATATTATATTAGTAATAGTATAGTATGATAATGTAGTATGTTGCCATCAATGCCAAAGGGAGAGATTGATGACATGTAACTGATTGAATGTTTGAAGATGTTAAGTTGATGATCATGCAAGGCATTAAATCAGGTAATGCATTGTATTGTCATTGATGTCAACTTGATATAATCTGTATGGTCATGGACATACTGCCAAAGACTTCAAAGAACCGATGAATTAAGGCTACGCTATCAGTAATGCATATAAGTTAAGTATTCATAAAGTGACTGTATACACTGACGGAGTGCACACTGACGAACAGAGTAAAAGAGCAAAGTCGCAGTGTTACCTGACGAGTAAATGCACAACATTATCAACGAGCAAAGTCACAGTGTTGCCCGACGAGCAAAACATAGTGTAACCTGACAGACAGAATTACAGTGTTGCCCGACGGAAAAGACAAAGGACGGAGATCCCGATGACAACTGAAGTCACACCGACGAAATAGTAAGTTATCACTAATGACTAACTGAAGTGTTGACCGACAGAACAGAGAGTTCAGAAAAGGACAAAATGCTTAGCTGTCAAGAAGCTAAAGATAGACTTAACTGATACTTATGATTGTTTTAATCATCCAGATAAAGCCGGAGATAAGTAATTAATTTAAAGTTGATTTGTCCAGTTGGCAAGAAGATCTCTTTGAGATAAAATTGGAGTTTGCTTTAAATCTAATTGGCGAGAATTGTGGATCACGCCAAGAATCAAGAAAGCCAAGAAAAGGACAAATCATGTCTATAAAGAGACAAACCCAATTCATTACAAATTGTGTGGGGTGAAAAAGAGAGAAGAGTAAAGATGCTAAAGAAATTTTGAAGGAGAAGAAAGTCTTCATTCAGTCCTGATCAACAAGCTAAAGAAAGAACTAGATTCTGCAGACACCGATGAACAGTGAGACAACATCACAAAGTAGAACATTGTGGAGCAAAGGTATTGAATTGATTATATTGATTAGAGAGGTAATACACTTACAATAGATCTAAAAATCTGCAATTCAAGTTGTATGTGTGAATAGATCATTTAATGTTTTACTTTAACCATTGAAGCATCAAGTCTCTTAACTGAGTAGGACTTAAAAGTCTTCTACAATTGAGATACGTCCCAAGGAGTATCAAAAAGTTTGATCATAGAAAGTAGCATTGGATATGCCCGATACCTATTGACATGCCAAGTGAGTGTTTGATCAAGGATGGTAGCATTAGATGCCAGATACTAGGTGACAAACTATCTTTTAAATCCTCTAACAAGGTCACACGTAACAATGTGTTTGTAACCTTTAACAGGGTTGGCTCATAATAGAGCTCACTTCAGAAGAGTGAAAATTTGGGGTACCGGTCCCAATGGTTTTTCCCTTAACATGGTTTCCACATTAAAAATCCATGTGTTATGTGTTTATGTTTCATTACTTTACTGTTTTACATTTCACATATGCAATTTTGGATTGATCGGTATACTCTGCATATTTACTATGGTTCAGTAAATAGTTGATTGTTTATCGGTAAACCTATAGAAGAAGGGTTTACAAAGCAATCCGATAAGTAGTAAATTGTTATAAGTATTTCAAGGCATTCATCTTGTAGGACATAAGATAACTAGAGGCATAATTTTTGGTTATAATTTTTAAGGATGAATTTTTGAGGCCACTGATTCACCCCCCCTCTCAGTTATTACTAATACCACTCTGGGCCTTTTTGTTTCTATGTATAACTCTGCTAACTGTGTTACCGATTTTTACTACTTTGATTTGGATGTTAACTCTGTTGATACTTGCTTTCTCAGACTGGTTACCAACTTCATGGTGAAGTTGGGGTCTACTGGTTTTAACAGGCTAGTTACCAACTTCTTGTTGAAGTTGGGGCCTGTTGCTTTTAGTTTTTTGTTTTTGATTTTCAAAAAAGGGATTGGCTGAGGGTCTGCTGACTCTGGTTGTGTGCTGGTAGTCTGCACTTCTCGTGTTGGCTGTGTTTCTTTGGGTCAACCCCCTTGGTTTGGCTACTTTTTTAATCAAAAATATTTTGCTAATTACAAACTATCTCCTATTATTGGATTTTAATCAATGTGTTACTCATATTATATGTCTCTATATCATTGCAACTAATAATAGATTCTAATGTTAAAGCTTCATTTTAAAATGTGATATTTAACATTCCTTTTTTAATCCTTTATATTCATTTATCTTTAAATATGTTCAATAATGTGAAATGTAAATAAAAAATAATATTTAGATAAATAATAATCTACATAAAAAATCTGTGTTTAATACGATGCATTACACATTGCCATGTGCACTTTAAAAAATCAATTCAATTCTCACTCCTTTCTTCTTTTCAACATTAAGACCTTCAACAACATCCAACCAATTTCACATCATAAGACCATGTCTAATCCTACTTAAACCTAACTCCTAAATCACATCATGTTCATCAACTTATCAATTAAACATATATGTACTAACCAAACATTAAAAAAACATCTCAATTTAACTCTCAAAATACTTAAACATCCCTTAAGATGCAATTTTTTTAATTTGACTAGTCAACCAACCAATCAAAATAAATTATTAAATATTATTTGATAAAAACATTATAATTGATCATTAATTATTATTTTTAATAATTTAAAAATATAATTTTTCTCATGACCCTTACTTAAAAAACTTGTCACTACTATACTTTTGCATCTCTTGAAATACACATTTTTTAATTTGGCTAGTGAGTCAATCAATCATAAAAAAATATTAAATTTTATTTGACAAAAACATTATTATTGATCATTAATTATTATTTTCAATAATTTAAAATAATGTTTTTTCTGATTTCTCATAGATTAGAATAAGAAGAAAAACCATTCACTCTCAAAAATAAATAAATTATTAATATAATGTGCATACCATTTAATCCAAATGTGAAAAAATATAGAATTATTAATATAATGTGCATTAATCCAAATGTAATAAAAATGTTGTAGGGCTCCAGCTTGTCTTGTCGCTTTGAGAAAGCTCTCTAATCAGAGCTCTATTTGCTTTATTTTTCAGTTCTCCATCTGCTAGTCTTGCAGGTGTTTGTCTTTGTTTGCTTTCGCCACCAAAATGCTGGAAGAGATGGTAACAGTCGTAGAGCAACGGAAACCTTTTCTCTTTTGACAACCACTCCTCTTCCTTCTGGCTTAAGCTGCTGGCAGATGATCTGGGTTTCGCTTCTTTTACCTTCGGCAGGCCGTTTATCTCTGTAATATTCATAAATTGAAGTTCAAAGTTGAGACTGTGCGCTTCCAAATATATTTTTCAGTTTAATGCCGCATACTGTAAAACCCTTCCCAACGCTGCCCTAGTTCTGGTTCTGGCCATGAAGTTTGATATGTAGACATGTAGAAGCTACTCGAGTGCTCTCTAGTTCAGTTGAAGGATTAAAATTCGTGCAAGTTAGTTTAGCCTTTGAATCTAGTTTATTTAGTTTGGCCTTTGAATTACTATTAAATTTATTTTTTAGTTTAGCTTTTGAATCGTCGTTAGACTTATAATTGTAAACTTGATAGAATCCGACAATGTTTTATGATATACAGATATATATCACAAATAGCGGCAGAGTTGTGTTCTTAAACCAGAGACCGCAGTCCGTCAGATGCAAGGTAAGTTTTGAAAAGTCAATGCTTTGTAATTATAATTTGGGTGTTTCTGTTATCAAGATTTAGTTCTCAACAAAATTGCAATTGATGTTGTTTTAATATTATACTTGAGATGCTCTAAGAAATGAGCCGATAGGGTTTTTGTGTGGGCTTTTAAGCCCAGAAAGTTTTTTACTTAGCCAGAAAATTGTCATCTTGCTTGAGCTCTGAAAGTTTTTCGAGACCGTGTGGAGTCAACAACACCTGAAGATAGCATTTTTTCCTGTCGAACATCTGCCAAGCAATGCCATGCCCAACACCCATCTGCAGATGCACCTGCAAAATAGTGCTTTGTCCACCATCTCTGTTCTTACAGATAATTATCCACTACAAAATGACTTACCTCCTCAGAAAAAGCACTATTTGAAGGCTTCGAAGATGCAACCACCTCCCGTAAGCTCACCTTATCATTTCCCTTTTCTATGCTCACAACTGGTGGGCAAGTGACAGATTAGGGCTTTTGAGTTATGATCCTTATAGCACCTATTTTTGCATTTTGATCCAAGCGGATTAAAATCAAAATGCTTAAGATGGTTAAGAGTGTGTGGGTGAAAAATGTTATCTAGACTGTTTTATGACCAGTACATCATACACAGTATTTTGGGGACTGAAATAATTTATTGAAACATGTAATGCTTGCACTTGCACCTGCGAAATAAGAGTCAAGTATCATCACATCCTTCTTTCCTTTTAATGATTTTTTTTTTTTTTAAAGAGGGGTAAATGCTTTAACCCGGAGCTATGAACCTGTGAGGCCACAAATGGGGGACCTCATCCCCAATGAAATTTGAACCTTGATGGCAAGAACAACACAACAACTTAACCATCACAGCATTCCAACATTGGCTCTTTCCTTTGAATGATAATGGGACAACTAATTCATCATTTATTTGTACATAGAAATTTGGCCACTTTCAAATTTAACTATAGAGGTTTCCATTTTAGCCATATTCTTAACTGATTGAGGCATTGCAATGAAAGGCAAATAAAATTCATTTTCATCTTGGAATCTCAACGGTGAAAGAGACAAACCAGAATAAATAAATAATTAAATAACACAAAAGTGTCAAGCAATGTAACCTTACAGACCATGGGAATGAAACATAGTGGAGACATCCAGGACAAGAACATGCACAACTAAAAAATATATACAACACAATGAGATATAATGCTGTCCAGAATTGTCCCCAACTTCAAACAGAACACGCCTCTATACCTTTTGCACAGTCTCCTCGACAGATTCTTCACTGTCAGGTTCTTCAGAACTGCTGCTATCCTTCTTTTTTGGATTGGTTTTAACTGGCATTAAAGCATTCTGTGAAACAAAATGAATAGCAACTTGTAATAAAAAAAATATTAACTAACATAAAATGACATTAACTAAAAAAGTTAAAAAACATGAACAGGCTTCTTGAATTTCTTGGAAGGCAAACAAAATAGCCTGTTACTTATACCTTCTTAGTGCCTGAAATAAGGGTGTTATTTTTTGCTTGAAGATTCTTGGCTGTAGGCTTCTGTGTAGAAAAAGTAATGTTAAGTTTAACCTATCCCTTTATGAACAATCTTTGAACATGTTATACACCATTTTCACTTTTAATTGATAAATAAATAAAGCAGTCAGCAACAAATATTAGTATTTTGATAGAAAAATTACCATAGATACAGAGGGCATCAGTAAGGAGTTTATGGCAATTGAAGCGAAGGGGAAATAAACATGTATTTTTACAGCTGACAGAGAAGGATGAATCAAGGAGCATTATAAATAGTGAAGAAGACACTTCAATCTATGCAGCTTCACCTCTATTTGCAATTTAACCTTTTTGCCTGTGTAATATGGAAAATATATCAAATTTGCATATAGTCACATCTTCCCTAAGAATGAACGCCATTTATACCTTTGCCACAATATCTTCTTCAGATTCTTCAGAACTGCTGTCTTTCTTCTTTGAAATGACTTTAGTTGGCACTTAAGCATTCTGTTAAAAAAAGTTAGAAGCTTGTAATAAAATAAATTTGATATAAGCAACATTAAGTAGCAATTTACAATAAACAATATAAACATTATTAATAGCAGCTTGTAATAAAAACACAAAAACTAGCAACTTCAAATATCTGTAAACAAATTAGCTTGCTATACCTTCTTAGATCCTGAAGAGGGGATATTCTTTGTTGGCTGAATAATTTGAGCTGTAGGCTCCTGTGCAGAAAAAACATAACATGTTCTAAGTAATTTTTAACGAGCAATATTTGAACATATCAAATATCCGAGAAAAAACAATTCATAATATTCAGTTTCTTTATAATGTATTGAAAACTTGGCTTAACCATTAAGTAAGTACATCATCAGAAGACTCATCCTCACTTGATTCTTCTTTACCATTTTTTAAAGCTGCAACTGATCCATTCTTCACTGCTAATGATCCATTCTTTCCCAAAGCACTTGGTTTTTGATGTGTTTCCTATAGTACACTTTGAACAAACATTAAACACAAATTTCTAATCTCTCTTTTAAAGTGTAAGAGAATATTTGATAAAATCGTGATTGTTATGATAGTATAACAATATTTCTAGATAAAAACAAAAACCTATTAATGATATATTCTGGAAAAGTACAATGAATGTAGCATTTTGTGCACACAATCTGCATCCATTAAGTTCATTTAGAGAGCACCAATTCTTTGTGTTCAATTTTCAATTTAAAATTTAGGCACTTCAATTAACAATTTGTTCACTTTTAAACATCAAAATTCCATTAACCTGTGATTCCATTGAAACATGATCTTCCATTGAAACATGATCTCTGTTCTTACAGATAATTATCCACTACAAAATGACTTACCTCCTCCTCAGAAGAATCCTCACTGCTAGTATCTTTTGCTGGCAGCTTCTTTGCTGTGGCAAGACTTTTGCTTACAGGACGCTTCACCTTATATAACATAAACAGAAAAATGCGCAACAAAAAGTTAAAAACATATGCAAAATTATCAATATCATCCAAAAGGGAATAAAATAATTGGTATTCTTTAGATATAGCGTGTTTTCTTTTCAACATAATATTTAGTTCACCCATTAAAATCTCAATAAGTTAAAAAACTTTCAGTTTTGCAAGTGCACACCAATCAAAACAAGATTGATATACCAAGAATTTTTAAGCATTGACTTACGTAATGGCCTGAACATTTAATGTTTCAATTATGGTTACCTACATAAGTCACACATCAGAAGTTTTGAAGAATAGATAGTTGAAGAAAGTTAGAATAGCATGAGTGTTGCAAAAAAGACGGGAAGAAAATATAATAACTCATTTAAGATATAAACTTGAAAAGATAATAACAAGCACATAGTCGTGATAAGAGGGCAACAGAATCATGTATACTATGATAAAGCTGCAGACACTATTGAATTATTGTGGTGGTGGTTCATTGATGAAAAATATATCGTAAAACTAACTTCAAAACTTATCTATAATCCATATATCTTATGTTCTTCAATGCAATTTTTAATTACACTAAAATCTCAAATGGATCAACCAAGATCTCTGTCATAAGCTGTAATGATATGTGTGCCCAGCAATCAGACAGATTTCATGCAAGGACAATCTCTATAATATGATCCTGTGATTATTGTCATCAACTTGAACAAATATTTAACAGTTTTTTATTTATAAGCTATAGCTCTAGATTCTTAATAAAAAAAACGTAAGTTGTGTGAGTATGATATGCCATTATGAATTTTTTCTTTTGAGCACCGGATTTGTTCTGGGAAAATCTGTACCAAAAAATATAAATTATAACATATACAAATTGCAGCCTGAAAAATAGGAACTAAGTTCAGAATGCTGCAGTTAGTGAATGTGCCAAATAGAACTACCATAAATACTAAAAATTTGAAACAGGGTACATTAATTCAATATCAATTACCTACCTTCAATACATTTTTCCTCTGGTTTCCATTAAGATCTTCATTTTCTTCCTCAGCTCTCTCTCTCAGACCCATCTCTAGATTAAATGTCCTTTCATGATCCTTGGGGCAGTTCTTTTATCCATATCACCCTTTGAATCTATAGATTTCTTTTGTTGAGAATTGAAAAGAATTTTTTTGAATTTCACCATCCCCAATAATACATGCAAATTCCTTCAGCAGGTTAAAGTGGCCTTCAAACAGATTAGCAATCTGCAATTTAAGAAACCATCTAAAGCTTACATTTAAAAGAGTAATGTAATACCTAATTCTTGGGCCATACGATGTTGCAAACATGCATTCCCACTTACAAGATTACAAGCTGTAAATCTTGGTAAGAAAGAACCACATAGATAATTTCTTAAATCTTAAGAATACAGATCATTTTACAGTTCAAGTATAGTTGTTCATTGTACTTCTTTTTAAAAGAATATTTGTTGCTTCTGCTGCCTCTCAGCCTCTATTTTTTTAAGGCACGGACTTTTTTGTCTGATAATTAGTTGCTCTCTTGTATGCCATAGTTTTTTGGTTTTACTACAGGGAGTGCAAAAGATTGATGCGTATGCAAAACAAAACCTCACATAGAACAAATTGTTCTAACATTCCCGAGATCCATGGTACACCATTACTGATACTAATAAGTCTTTTCATACATGATTTATGCATATTACAACATTTCAATATCTGATGACAAAAATAATTTCCTTTGAAACCCACATACCTTTTATTTTCATCCTTGTGTGGTTACAACACAAAGATGTCAACAACCTCTTTCTTTCAGTTACTGATTTTCAAGAAATGCATATTTCTTTGACCAAAGATAGCTACTATAGCATTCTTGAGTGTTGTAACAATTGAGTTAGATGCATGGCCTTGGTCGGTAATGTTTTTCAACTGCCCTCTTTGAGCATATGTAGTTGGACTTGTCTCATTGAAATAAATGCTAAATTGGCATACCCAAATCATTTTGCACTTTCACCTTGTTCTTTCTACTGACTCTGCATCTTGCAATAAAATCGAGGTAATATTTCACTTTTTGGCGAGAAAGGGTAGTAGCAAGCCCCTATTTTTACTGCATGGGCAAATAATTTCTTCCTTCACTTTTAAGAGCAATTCTATTAGAACACATGAATGCATTGTAATTGTCCATAATGCGCTGAAAAAGGAGGCTGCACATGACCTACTACAGTATGTGGAAATTTTCACAAAGTAGGGTTCTCAACATTAGAAAAGCAACAAGCTAAGATAACACAAGCTCTTGATAATGAGAATATTTTCTTGCAAATATAGATAAACTCTTGGTGGAATTCTCTATCCTCACGATGAATTGGGTTCATAAATTGATCATTTAATTTCCCAATGGCTATGGCAGTGCGTACTTTTCAACATTTGGAAAATGCTTTGCGGAATTTTTGTGCTGAGCCTCTCTTTTCAGGTGAATTCGGTTTGGTAAGCCATATAATTATGCATAGTTATATCCACGACTTCATCTCTTATCCTCGTATTTTTTACTTTTGCTACCTCTCAGCCTCTATTTTTTCAATGTATGTACGTTTTTGTTCTATAATCATTTGCTCTCTTCTATGACATAATTTTCTGTTTGACTACAAGCAGTGCAAAAGATTGATGCGTATGCAAAAACAACACCTAACCCATAACAAATTGTTCTAACATTCCCAAGATCCATGGTATGCCATTACTGATACTGATTAGTTTTTTGATACATGGTTTATACATATTAAAAAATTTCAATATATGATGACAAAAATCAATTCCTTTAAAAGCCACATACCTTTTATTTTCATCTTTGTCCAGCTACGACAAAAAGATTTTAACAACCTCTTTCTTTCTGTTACTAATATTCAAGAAATGCATATTTCATTGACCAAAGATAGCTACTATAGAATTTAGGAGTGTTGTAACAATTGCATGAGATGCATGGCCTTGGTTGATAATGTTTTTCAATTGCCCTCTTTGAGCATATGTAGCTACTGTTGTCTCATTGAAATAAATGCATAAATTTGTATTTTTTTTGAAAAATTCATTTTCCTACTTGCTGTTCTACCATATTTGATTTTTATGTGCTTCAATATTTTCAAAGAAAAAAATGCTTCCAATCTCCGGGTCCCTCCTATGCCCACCTCTACTTGCTTATGTACTCTTCATATCTTTGCCTGCAACACCTAAAATTGTATTCAGTAGGGAAATTGATATAATTGACTCTGCCTATATTGATGCCCTGGCAATGAAAGCTTGGTTTTGTACCTGAAGTCAGATCCACTTCATTGACTTCAATGAATGTTTGGAACATTACATGTTTGATTTGATCCTTCACAATTCATCTTGTTTTTTTATTCTCTGACTTATGCCTCTGTTTCGGTGTCTGTATTCTCTGTAATAGTAATTATAATGATTGAATTCTCATGTTAATCTTCCTCTTTTGCAGACATTCATTGAGAAAGGTCGCATGCAACAAGGGTCACCCACTTCAAGTGCTTTAATGTTGGCAGTTGATATGTTTCTCACTGGAGAATTCTGTGTATAGTTACTGGAGAATTCTGTCTATAGCTAACAATTGATTCTTTTAATTCTGGTGTGAATACCGTTTTGAAAAGCAGAGATACCTATAAACAATTAGTAAGTTTTAGACATTGAATCTTACAATGTTCTTTGTTGTGAATGTTGTCCTTTAATCTTTACAAACTCATATTTTCAGTCTGCAAGATGTTCATACAGGTCAGAAAGTTTGATGATATGTTTTGTAATCAGTTCATTGCTGATGAATTTCAGAATAAAATTTTCAATTTTTAGTTCTGATTATCTTTTTACTCCTGCTCTTGAAAAATTAATTGAATGTTCATAAATTCATATGCACTAAACATTATGTCAGCATTATACATTGTTTACTTGCAACTGAAACCAATAAACCTCAAGCATGTATTCTAAAACCAGAAGCTGATTCACAAATCTTCAAAAGAACTCTGACCAAGCCCTATCAACTGATATGAACTTATTCTTCTTTAAAACCAAGTTAAGAATGAAGACATGATTGGAGAGAAAAGTAGATCATTTCTTTGATCATGAATGGAAAGCATCCAAAATTATGTGCCTGTTGTTTCCTTCTAAATTGTGAAAAAAACAGAACATACTTGCAGAACGTCATTTATCTTAAGTTAATTTCCAATCTGAAAACTCAAGATATTGATCATAAATTTCTTTTCAGATTACTCGTAACTCTATAGTATATTTTAATCAGAAGCTAAAATATATAAAAACCTCAAAGTGGACCGAAAGGATTTGTAGTGTGCCCAAATATTTATTATATCAAATCAACTATTCACCTGGAGTTTACATGCATATGTTTTTCGATGTGTACAACACCTCTAAACAAAGGTGGGAAACATAGATATAATCTGTAGTCGTCTCTACTTGGAAGCATATAAAAACAAATTTACATAATCTGCTCTAGACTTTCACTGTATGTAAGTAAAATTCATAGCCAGATTGCTATGTGACTGCAATCATCCTTCTGTAGTCAGTGTTAGCACTATCGGATCTGCAATTTTATTGTCATTTGTCTGCAATAGGCAAGGCGCAAGGCTCCAATTTTTCTCCAAAAATGTGCTGCCATCACATGAAGGAAAGATCCCCATTACAATTAGCTTTTACTTTTTAATTTTTAATTCTTTTTTTTCAGCCATCTGTCCCATATCAGACAGGTGTGCAAAATGGCAAGCATTAACAAGGCATGTATCTTCCACCAGGTCCACTTTCATAGAACTGTCTTACATCTATCCTCTTACTCAAATAAAAGAAGTGGTATATTTGATTATTAAGGAATCGCACTTGAGAGTCAAATTATTGTTGAAATTATTTTTGTCCAGCAACCAAAGATATAAATGGGAGACAAAATAGACAACTAAAATAAATAAATGAAATCATATTCTTAGTGTTCATAGAAATAGTATCTTTAAAATCAAACGAACCACATATCCTTTCTGAAGGAAGTTTTCATTTTTGAAATATAAATATTTAGTATTTACTAAAATATTTTTCCTTATGAGTCTAGAAAACACAATAAAATAAAAGACAACAATTACAGCGTCTTTTTATATTACATCCAATATCTTTGATAATTGTTGTGGTTTTAGTGTAAATTTTGTCTTAGGTTGTTTGACCATTTTTAGTGTAGTTAGTAGACCAAATTTCCTACATATAACAAAATATTGTTTCATTGAAACGCACATGATGATTAAGCCTAGCCATCTTCAAACAAGTAGCAGTAACTAATAATGAAAGCAACATTGAAAAAAAACAATTAGAGACTTTGTGCTTTTTGGAGATGGAATAAAATTTTCAAACTTTCTATTTTCACAGAAACAGATAAACATTTTAGAGTGGATTTACTTATATTTTCATTTTAATGAGTATTATAGTCCATTGACTCTTTCATGAAAGCAGGCATCCACACTAAAACAGTTGTACTCTTTTAATGAAAATTAAGATTTTTGTATTATAATGATATTTTTAAGTTGACTTAAAATATGTTTTTTCTTTAAACTATTGATGTTAGTTTGATTTTGAGATAATAAATCTTTGTCATAAATTTAACATTCACTTTTTTTTTTTGGTCTACAACAGTTTTTTTATATTATATTGAAATGAAAGAGATTACAAACAGAAATATTTTAGCACAGAGGCTTTACAATCTGTTGGAGCCTTTAACATGCATCATGACTTTTCACAAACTACATGAAGAAATTCTAAAGCATATAGCGCTATCTATAGGGAATCCGCATCGAGAGCCGGCTATAGTCCATCACCATTGTTAACCACCAGCTATAGTTAAACCCAAAAAAAGGAGACATAGTGACCATTAGACCTGAGGCAAATAGAACACTTAGTCGTTTCAAGAAAGGGTTCAAAAAAGAACAAAAACCGCCCGCAGCAGGGCATGATTCCTCAGCTTGCTGCTTCCCTTGTCGCTGCCCGCGTTTCAGCCTGGGCACCTCCTCAAACACCGCTTTGTTCCGCTCTTCTTCTGGCCTGGCCAGATCCTCAACAAGAGACTTCAGCCTCTTCCACTTTCATCCTATATCTTGCTGATAAGCAATTCTGTCTACATTCCCCCACTAGCTGAGGAAGGGGACACGCCCATATTCAAATCCCTCCTTCAACTCCTCAAAACATTCGCTGTAATCAAAGCCTACGCCTGGGACAGCCCACTCCAAAATAGAATCTAGACCCAGTAACAAATCGTGATAAAAAAGGAGTTTTGTGATGCGCTTTACCTCTCTTTCGGTCTCTCCCAGCTGCAGGGCCCAAGCTATCACCAAAGAGATGATGTCGATGTTGGACCTACGCTTTGCAAACCTTTCTTGATATTGGCTTCCAAGGACATCTTGGATAGCCAATGCCAGAACATCATTCTTTACGTTTAGCATTCCTAAAATGCGATCCTTGCTGGCCGGGCCTTCCACAGATTTCTGTTGTTTCAAGGTTCTCACCGAGAATGTGACTTCCATTTCAAACCACTGTAGATAGTAACCACTGGTTTGAGAAAGAGATATGCAGGAAGCAAGTCACGGATGAATTTAAACCACTACAAAGCAAGAGTGAAGGAGAAGTTTTCGGTCACTTCAACTGACATTATCTCAAATCAAACATAATTACTTAAAACAGAGAGCCGTCATTCTTGGATCTCCACCAAGTTAAATGAATGCTAACTTTCCATCAAATGCTGTAGACAATCCATATGCTGTCGCCTTCTTTTTGACAGTCGTCCTTCCTCGTGCTGCAACATCCGCCATAAAAAGATTGTGACGTGTTCGGGTCCAGTCAGCACACTTGCTCGTGAGCTATTATAGTTAGCTTGCATATTCCACATCAGCTCATGTCGCCCTACATGAGGAATTAACATGTGAGAGTCTCACCCCTGCAAAAGCAAAAAATAATCCATTCGGGCGCTATCCTGCACAAAAAAACACATTTAGAAGGTAAAATGTTCAGCAGAGAAAAATTCTATGCAGGCCTCATTGATTTGCATAAGGTTGGTGGCCCATTTGGAGACAATGTCTGCCTCCCTATTCCCTTCCCTGCGGACATGGGAGAGTTTGAAGTCTGGAAATGAAAGAAGGAGATGAGAGATCTCCTACAACATATTTTTTAGATGCCAAGCATTGGCTGCACCATTTTTAATGGCATTCACAATTATTTGTGAATGTCCTTCAAGGTGGACTTGTTGAAGGTTCATCCTTTGCCAATTGAAGGGCCAACAATGCAGCACTGGCTTCTGCCACATTATTGGTGCCATCACATAGTCTTTGGGCCACTAAAGCTAAAATATCCCCATTGCAGTCTCTAACTACAACACCTGCATCGGAAGGCCCTGGGTTGCCTCTTGTGGCTCCATCAAAGTTAATTTTGATCCAACCCGGACCTGGTTTCACCCACTTCAGCTCCCTTCTTGATTTCTTCAGTGCAGTCACATCTTTAATATTACCATTCCTGAATTTCAAGCTTGGCCAATTGCAGTGAAGCTCCCAATCAACCCTTGTGTAAAGAGAACTTCCAGAGGAGGCGAGAAGAGCTGCCTGCATAGTCTCTTCAATAGCACTCAAGATGCTTGCTTTGATGCCTTGAATGGATCTTTCCTTATCTTGAAAGATCTGTCTGTTACGCTCCGTCCACAATTCCCAAATAATGATCGAGGGGCAAACCTTCCATAACCCTGATAAGGCAAAATTCTTTTGAGGAATCGGCCAACTTTGAAAAACCTCTTTGATCCCCTGCTGCATAGGCCCTATCCAATTCATTTTTTCCTTAATCATATCCCAGCTTTCTGCTGCAATAGGGCACTGTATTAGCAAGTGATCAACATCTTCCGATGCTGACTTGCATAAAACACATCTAGTTGGTCCTTTGAGTCCAAAATGTTTCCTCCTTTTAGGAGTCAAGATCCTTTTCTGCATAGCAATCCATGCAAAAGTACCTTCCTTTGGCAAACAATGCTTATCCCATAATAGATTGGTGTCCCAAGGCAGTAAATCCTCCTCTTCTTCTTGGGATAAATACCCAAGCTTAACCGAGTAAGCCCCACTTTTGGCTCTACACTAGATAAGCTTGTCGGTCTTCTCAATTCTTGTGAAGCATCTATTTTTAAACAAATCTTCCATTAAGTTTCTATGTGGAGCTGAGAGGTTTAGTGCGTCCTGGTTTTTCCATTGCCACTTAGGGCCAAGAGTGGAGTTCCTGCATTCTAAATAATCAGATACTTTAGATCCCCACCGGGTAGTGAAGAGAACTCTTAAGTCAAGAAATCTAATATCCTCCTTTAAAATTGGGTGGTTATTCCAAGAGTTCCCAAAACAGGGATTTATCCCCATTACCAACATGCCATGAGACGTGCCTTTTGATAACATGTCTGCAGTCTAGAATAAAATTCCATATTGCAGAACCTTTAGGGGGATTAACAGTGGTGAGGATCCTCTCATCTCGTGAAGAATCTAGGTATTTGGATCTGAGGGTTTTGACCCATAAGCTGTCCGGTTGACTGCAAATATTCCAAACCAGTTTGGCTCCCAACGCCAAATTCATTTTTCTCCAATCCTTCAATCTAGTTCCCCCATTATGCTTTCTTTTACAAATTTTGTCCCATGCAATGAGAGGCCATTTATCTCCTTCCTCAGCCCCATTCCAAAAGAACTTCCGCATTCTTTTTACAATAGCATCCAAAACTTTATGCGGGTTTTTGAAACAACTCATTGAATAAATTGGAATAGCTGAAACAACCGCTTGGAGTAACAAAATTCTGCCTGCAGAAGTGAGCCATCTGCTTTTCCAACCCTCCATTCGATTGAAGCATGAATCCATAAGGTTTTTCCACAATTGAGGTTTGGAGGCACCATCGAATAGAGGCACACCAAGATATTTGCTTGGAAGCTTTCCTATCTTGATCTGCATAATTTCACTGATTTGAACTTGTACATTTCTATTTGTGTTAAAGAAAAAGATCTCGGATTTGTGCCAGTTAACACACTGACCAGTTGCCCTGCTGTAGCGATCTAAAGTTGTTTTAATGACACGAGCCTCAGCAAGTGAAGCCACACCAAGGAGGAGGTTGTCATCCACAAATTGCAAGTGTGTTGAAGAGGCTATACCTTCCGCAATCTTAACACCCTTCCAGCTGCCATCTAGTCTCTTGCTAGTGATTAGTCTGCCCAAGACTTCAGCCATTATTATAAATAAGAAAGGGGCAATTGGGTCTCCCCGTCCGATGCCTTTTGAGGTTTCAAAGAAACCTTGGGGGCTGCCATTAACAAGTATAGAGAATCTTGGGGTGTTGATGCAACTTGCTATCCATTTCAACCAATCACCTGCAAAGCCAAATTTTTTAAGAACACTGAGAAGAAAGTCCCTATTTACATTATCATAGGCTTTCTTGATATCAAGTTTGATCATCATTCTATTCACTTTTGCTTCTTTAACTGTATGCACAGCTTCATGTGCAATAATAATTCCTTCAAAGATTGACCTATTGGGGGCAAATCCACTTTGTTCCTCAGAGATAATATTTTCTAGAACACATTTGAGTCTATTAGCAGCAACTTTAACAATAACCTTATAGACTGTGTTACACAATGCAATAGGTCGATAGTCATCAAAAGAGTTGGTTTCAGATTTCTTTGGGATCATGGCTATGAAGGTATTATTAAAATCTTTCAGCATAAACCCTTTGGCTCTGGATTCTTCAACAACTTGCCTTAGATCTTCACCTATGATGTTCCAAGTTTTTTGATAGAAGAGAGCAGGGAATCCATCTGGGCCTAGGGCCTTGTCCCCACCCATACCGAATAAGGCAGTCTTAACATCATCTAAAGAGACATGGCTCATTAGCACTTCATTCTGAGCTTCTGTGATAGTGTTCAGGATAAGGTCTAGAAGCCCCTCATCATCTAGTCCGTAGTGTTGGTGCTGAGTAAAAATATCTTGAAAGAACTCAAAAGCTTCCTTATTTATTACTTTTGGATCATTGGTTATCTCACTAGCCTTGGTTTTGATAGCAAAAATTTTATTGCGAGCCCTTCTTGCCTTAACTGATTTGTGAAAAAACTTGCTATTTTTGTTCCCTTCCTTCAGCCAAGTCTCCTGAGATTTTTGTTTCCAATGTATCTCCTCCCGTGCCAACACTTCTTTGTATTGTCTTAGAAGAGAGTGTTCCTCCAAATATAAGTTTTCATCCATTCCCATTGCAATAACCTTTTCATTGAGGTGTAAGCTTTTTTCTAGCTGTAGTTTTTCCACAAAAATATCTCTGAATACTTCTCTATTCCAGAGTTTCAGCTGTTCCTTAATATATTGGAGTTTTTTATAAAAAATGAAAGACTTATTCCCCTCCCATGCTGGAGCATTTTTCCACCAATGCTCAATATTAACATAAAAGTCCTCCGCTCTGAGCCACATTGCTTCAAATTTAAATGGAGAACGTTCAGGGACCGCATCCTCTTGAATATTACACATAATTGGATAGTGGTCCGAACCCGCAATTGGTAAGATATCTGCTGTGCATAACCAGTTGTGCTCCTCCCAATTTGCCATCAGAAAAAATCTGTCTAATTTCTCAGCTATGTTTAGGAAACCTCTTCTCCTATTAGTCCATGTGAAATCCCCTGTTTTAAAATCCAGTTCTACCAATCCATTGTTTAAGACAAATTCAACAAAGTCACTTTGACTTTTGCTCTGCCATCCTTTGCCACCTTTCTTTTCTGAAGGGCTGAGAATGGCGTTGTAGTCCCTCCCCTAAAATAAAGAGATCATCTTTTCTAACATTTAGGAGATTGGTTAAATCTCTCCATAAAACCTCCTTTTCATTAGGGTTATTAGGGCCATAAACATTAAAAACATAAAAGCGAGAAAGTAATTGCTTTGATGTTACCTCAATCCATTGCCAATTTGGAGATTGACTGAGCAAGACTACATCCATCGCACTGCCATCCCATAGAACACCGAGGCCTCCAGAGGCACCAATTGCCTCTGAAAACACACCCTTCCATCTAGAAAATTTATTTTGGAACAACTTTATATCATCACCCTTTAGCTTGGTTTCTTGAAGTAGAACTATATCCGCTCTCGCTTGGTCAAGACCTCTTTTGAGCAAGCGAGATTTTTTAGGGGCATTGCAGCCCCTGACGTTCCACAAAAGGAGCCTCATTGCTGTCGGGAAAAGGCGAACCTTTTCCCTGATCTCAGCAATTTTGTTTGGTCTACTGCACAACCAGCTTGCTCCAACATTTCTTTTGTGGATTTTCTCCCCCTTCTTTTCTGTTCCCTTAATCGAGGCTTTTGAATCTTGGATTCTGATTGATTTAAGCCCCTTTGCTCAAGAACATTGGGGAAGTCCTCAGAGCCCAAATAGTCAGCATCACCATCATCACTGTAGTAGCTTAAATTTGAGGCAGTTTCCAGCAGATTATCCCCACTATCTCGGGCTTCATCAAAAGAACAGTCCAGATTTCTAATGGGGGAGATTTTCCCTTCATGATGATCACCTTCATTCTTATCCTGATCAACAGGTGTAATGGCTTTATCATTGGCATCTTGAATATGATTAAGAGCAGCTAAGATCGGATGAAAGCAGTTGATTCTTTCTTGAGAAGAAGTCCTTGAGATGGGATCCGATAATAGCAAGGAGGGGGACACCAAAACAGGTCCAGCACTGAATTCCCTCACTAATGGGACAAATTTAGCTTGAGGATTAAACTCAAGTGCATCTATATTCAATGTAGTTGGCTGAGGAGAGGACCTAGAGGTCCTTACCTCAACATCTCTGAAAGAGGTGCCAGGGCCATATAATCTTGGAGAGGATTTTGGGCATTCCTCTGTATTAACCCTACATTTGATAGGAGAGATCTTAATATCTCTACAATGAGGTAGAAGTTGACCGTCATTATTATCTGAAATTTGAACTGCATTTTCTGCTTGATAAACTCCCTGTTCGTTGAAGTCTGGTTTGGAACTTCTGTCCCCTAGCCCGGACACATTGAAGTCAGGTGTGTGTTGCCTACCTTCCAGTGTGTCGGGCACTGTTATAGATTGCCTGAGTCTATCATTATCCAGCTGAATGGATCCAATGAAAGACTTCGATATGGAAGGAAGCTGGGGAGTGTCTTTGACTTCTTGGGTTGACATTGGGCTATCATTCTCTCTCTGTAGAGAGGTCGCTGGAGGGTTTGTAGTGATCTTACAGATCTGCGTGGAGGGATCTTGGCTAGCTGAAGAATTACAACAATTCCCAATCTTAGAGACCCTGTTAATAATCATGTCCTCTTCAAAGTGGATTGACCATTGAGGTTGATTTGTTCTACTAGCTTCAATCATCTTAATCCATTCAACATTGTTATTTATTTCAAGACCTTTGCCCTTCCAGTTTCCATTGGCTACTTCTGATACCAGATTTGCTACCTCTACTTCCACTTTTAACCTCCATTCTCCATGAGCCGTCCCAAGCACCACCAATTCAAGGATTTGATAGCATTTCTGCACTTTGACTAGGATTTTTGAATATATGTAAAAGTCATTTCTGTCTACCACCTCTTTAGACAATAGAAATGTCCCAATGCTATTCCCTATTATTTTTAGGGTTTCCTCATTTTTATATTCCCAGGGGAGGTTTGTAAGTTTTAACTAGACAACAATGTTTTCCACTTCCTCTCTATCTAGATTAAAATTGGGTTTCCAGTCACAGATGTAGATTCCAAGCCCACCTAGTGAGAACGGGCCTCCTTTCAATATCCATTCCTTATTCGCCTTTGTAGGACTTACCACTAATAAGAACTCATTTCTAATAGTTTTAAGTTCAAAATTTCTCCCCCAGTTGGCATCAATCCAGTATTGGATCTTGCCCAACGATGGCCATGGGCCTAGCCACTTCATAAAGAAGGCTTTTTCCTTTAGATTGATCACAGATTCTTCCCATTGAGCATTATTAATTAAAACAGAAGAAGTTCTGATAAGAAGGGTATCATCTACCTTAGGGGCTGCTTGCTTAGATAAGGAGTATGTGATGACTACTGGCTTGGATGTTCCCAAATCTTTAGGTCGCCAAAACTTTGCTTCTATCTGTTTGAAGTTGAATTTGTTAGGAGGTCTTAGGGTCTCATTCCGTTTCCAATATGGAAGATTTTTGTTCTTCCTTCTCCTTCCATTCCTGCCATTGTCTTGAATCCTTAACGGGTCTTGTCTTGGGGAATCCAACCTAACTGCACATGTCGGTTATAACCTCAGCCGCCATCGATGCCTCTCGATTTGTTGAAAGAGTCGGGATTCCTACCCTTCCAATCCCGAGTTGAATCAAAGTTTCTATGAAAACCCATAGGCTTTCGGTTCTTGGTTGGAGCCCATAACATCCCATTCCGATTCCATTGCCTTGATCGGCTTTCAGCCTGTGTTGCAAAGTTGAGACGGTTTCTGTCAAAACCCCTCATGCCATGGCTAATGCCGCCATGACTGTTACCTCTAGAGCCGTTGCTGCTCTCCATTCCATAGACAAATTCCGTCAAAAATAATCTAAATCTTGGTTTAACATTCACTTTTATTTGTTTGATATTTCAATATTTATATTACTACATAAAATTAAACTTTTCACGAGAATGAATTTAAGACGGAAGTTTGAAACTAGTAGTAGTGAGGAAGTTACCCACTTCCAAATGTTTCACAAGGTCCATAACATCAATGGGAGATTTTATACCACTTCTCACCTGATAAAATAATCCTCACTTAAGGGACAGATCAACACTATTCACATGTACCATGTTCCTCGACTTAACCATGTTCTTCAAAGTCAAATAATACTCAACAAAATTTGACCGTTTAACATCACACTCTACATTACAAGTAAATAGGATAATACTCTTTTTTTTTAAGATTATATAAATATACATATATACATCTTCTAAGTAATCATTTTTCATCTTCTGATGACTACTTCTTGAACTAGCTTCATAATGCGTTTTACACTTCCTGCTCTTTTCAAGATATTTTGCTCTCTTCCACTTCCTACTCTGCAATGTTATGAACTTAAATGTTGAAAGATTTTGCAGTGCTTTGTCAATGCAGCTTCATAATGTGTTTAATGTTCTCTGCGCTTCTCAAGATATTTTTGACTCTTATGCTCCTACTTTACAATATTGTGAACATAAATGTTCAATATTTTTCCTCGCTTCTTCAATCTTTACGTATTGTTCTTGCTCTTTAAGCACTTCAAACAAATAATGCCAAAGGCAGGAACTTAATGCTTTGTGTCTTGTTTACTTATTAGATCCCTTTAAATCTAAGATATCGGTGCTTGCCAGTTTGCTCTGGATGTTGATTCAGATGTCTACGGATGCGGATCCGGAGGCGGGTGCCCTTTGGGTACCTGCTCGATGCCTATCCCAGGCACCCTGATGCATGGGGATGCCTCTAGGAGGCATCCACGCGCATCCGGGTGCTTGGGATAGGCATCTGACATGCACCCACAAGGTACCCGGGCGCATCCG
>MU223802.1:2334188-2387250 GCA_018584345.1 Thuja plicata | reverse complement strand
AAATTTTCATATTCTTTTAGTACATAAATATTTGAGATATTTGAAATAAGAGATATATATTAGTGTTCATATAGAAGTAAAATTACATTCAGTTCAATTCTGCTATAAATCTACTATATCTTTAACATGGTATCAGAGCTATGTTAAGGAAGGTCCAAATTAGATTGAAGATAGCAAATTGATTAAAAGTACAATCGTTGTAACATCACATCACTTTCTACATAATGACAAGTGGAGTTAGATTCGAGGACCGTCTTGAGGGAGCATCTAATTTTGTTTCATGGAAATTTAGAATAATGCTTACCTTAAGAGAAAATGAAATAGACTCATATGTAAGGGAAAACATACCAGGACCAAATGACAATGATGAGAAAATTCAATGGAATAAAAATAATGGAAGAGCTATGAAAATCATAGTGGATGCAGTTAGGGATCACTTAGTTCCAATTATCTCTAAATATGATACTGCATATCACATGTTTAAGGCCATATCAAACGTGTATGAAATAAACAACACTAGTAGAGCACTCACCTTGAAGAGTCAACTTCATCACATGAAAATGAACAAAGGAGAAACCATTACATCCTACTTCATGAGAATAACTGAAGTAAGGGACCAATTGTCCACCATAGGGCATGAAATAGACAACAAAAAAATTGCAATGATAGCTCTAAATGGTCTACCAAAATCTTGGGAGTCCTTTATACAAGGGATAAGTGCTCGCTCCAAATTCCCAAAATTTGATAGACTAAAAATGGATTGTATTCAAGAGGAATCAAGATTGATTACTAGGGTAATAAATCCATACACAACAAATGAGGCCATACATGTATTATACTCCAAATCCCACAAAAGGGGAAGAAGAGAAACTTCAAAAGACAGAATAAGGACTCAAACGGGAAAAACTCCTCCAAAAGAAGAAGAGATATGTCACAAGTACAATGCTTCAGATGTGATAAATATGGACATTATGCCTAGACGTGTCCAGACAAACAAAAACAACAAGCTACCTTTGCTAGTGTTGGAAACATTAGTTCAGAAGAATACTCTGAGAAGTATGTGTTCTATTCAGCCTTATCAAGTCAAACATCCAACAATCCCAACACTTGGGTGATTGATAGTGGGGCATCTTGTCATATCACAGGATACAAAGAGCACCTAGATATTCTTGAAGAAAATTCTGAGGAGGAGGTCACTATCAGAGATGACACCAACTATCCTGTTAAGGGGGTTGGAACCTGTACCTTAAAACTAAAATCAGGCATATCACTTCAACTCACTGGGGTCTTGTTCGTACCAGGAATAAAGAGGAACCTTGTGTCTATCTCAGCACTTTAATATAAAGGATACAAAATAACTTTTATGTAAGGAAAGGTCTTGGCTTGGCCAAAGAATTCCACCATCAAGAAGGCCCTATCCATAGGGGTTAGGCATGGATCACTCTACAAGTTAAGCATCGCCCCATCTCAAGCTCTCATTCATGAAAGTTCAAGCGCAAACAATATTTGGCACAAAAGATTGGGACACCTTCACTTCCGAGCTCTACCCTCCATAGAGAAGATAGTGAATGGTATGCCTAAGTTGAATCACAACCATGAAGGTATTTGCAAAGGTTGTGCTCTAGGTAAGAATACTAAAGGTACCTTTCATAATAGTCCAAGCAAAAGCAATAATGTATTAGAACTCATTCATTTAGATTTATGTGGACCCATGTCTATACCCTCTATGGGGGGTTTTTTGTACTATGTAATATTTGTTGATGACTTCTCCCGGAAGACTTGGATTTATTTCCTAAAAAATAAAGTCTGAGGAAATCCTTTTGAGATTTAAGAAATTTAAAGCTCTTGTAGAAAACTTGTCAGGGAAGAATGTCAAAACCCTTAGAACAAACAATGGAAGGGAATACACTTCTGATATATTTAAAGAATTTTGTGTAAATGCTGAGATTAAGAGGGAGTTCACTGTAACTTACAACCCTCAACAAAATGGAGTAGCCGAAAGAAGAATAGGACTGTAGTAAAGGCTGTTAGAGCCATGATGTTTGATCAAAACATGGAAGCCTCATTTTGGGATGAAGCCTCTCAAACAACCGTCTACATACAAAATAGATGTCCTCACTCACTTCTAGACAACAAAACTCCAGAAGAAGTCTTCACAGGTATAAAACCTGACATCAGTCACTTAAGAATCTTTGGTTGTCTTGTATACATCCATGTGCCTAAAGAAAAGAGGACCAAACTAGAACCTTCCAGGAAGAAGGGAATATTTATGGGATACAATGAAACCTCTAAGGCTTATAGGATCTACATTCCTGGTAAAAGACACATTGAACTTGGTCGAGATGTAACATTTGAAGAAGACATTGCCTTCAAAAGATCTATAAGCTCCTTTGAGTTAGAAAATCAAAATGCTCCTAAAACCATGGAAGAAAATCATGTTCCCGAGATTCAGAGGGAGACTCCTATTGAAGAAGAAAATGATGATCACATCACTCCTTTAGAAGAACCCATTAATACAAATCGAAAGAGACCTCTTTGGGCCACAAAAGTAACCCAAGAAGCCAAGAAATTTGCAGCCCCTAAAGGGACATTTCGAGAAAGCAAAAGGCCTCACAGATTTTCTAACTATGTGGCATTAGTGAGTGAGATCATAAATGCAGAACCTGCAAAAGTTGAAGAAGCTCTAAAGCAACATGTATGGAAAGATGGCATGACGGAAGAATATCAATCTATCATTAAGAATGATGTCTGTGACATTGTGCCCAGACCTAAAAACAAGTGATGTTGGAGCATCTTGGGTTCTTTGGCAATCCTAATCAACCAAAAATATGTTTACTTTTGCTCTTTAGCTTGTGTGGAGGCTGCTCGGTAACTGCTGTTGCTCGGTTACTTGTTTTGTCTTGTTTTACCGACGGGTCTCGGTGAATGTTGGCTGCTCGGTGGTTTCTTTCACGGAGTTGTTTCTGTTTCTTGGTTACCTTCTTATCGAGTCATTGTGGTTGCTTGGTCGGCTTCTTACCAAGTTGTTTATCTTGTTCTGGCCGACTTCTGCATTTAATTTCCGTAGCGTAATTAATGTGGGATCTCTCATTGGGATGTGTGTGGACCTAAATCTGGGTCGTTGCTATTTCCTATGTTGGATCTTTAGGATTTGAGTGCCGACCTCTTTGGTGGACTCTTGTATATATTTGGTTTATGTTCTTAGATTAGGGGGCAATTTTTGGGGTATCAGTTTTGGAGATGGAAGATTAAGTGTTAGCAGATTTAGATCACAGGTCTGTGACCTCACATGCATCAAGATTATTCTGTAAACACTTGAATGTATATGGCCGAAACTAGGAAGGCCTTACAGCCCGACATGTAATGAGTTTGATGAATTAATACAAAGTATCTGCTGTTTATTCTCTTCCTTCTTGTGTTGTTACTTTCGTGTTGTTTTGCAAGTTGGTTTGGATAGCTGGGAGTGCCTTGGGCTCCTGTTCTCCTTACCCTCCTTGCGTCAGGTGGTATCAGAGCGAAGGTGAGATCTAGGTTCCTTCTTGTAAGACCTAACCTAGTTGGTTGATATTGTTGTGGGGTAGTAGTTTGCGATTTGAGGTACAATTGTAGAGGGTTTCAAGATGGTTCGTGGGAGAGGAAATGTAGATCCAGGTCTAGCTGATATGTTAAGACAAATGGCTAAAAGATTGGAAGCTGTTGAGACAACCCAGCGCAGAGGAAGGCATCTTGAAGATGTTAGTGATGATGAATTGGAAGAAGTGCAAGGAGAAGCTGCAGTTGCACCTATTATGGATCAGGAAGAAGAGAGATTCCTGTGAAAATTGACAAGTTTGAAGTCCACACCTCAGTTTAGTCCTCTTGAGTATAGTGGAAAATTGGATTTTGATGAATTGATAGACTGGATAACTAAGATGGAAAAATACTTTGAGTATGAGAATGTATCAGAGGAGAAGAAAGTGAAGATTACAAGTACAAAGTTGAAAGGTCATGCATCCTTATGGCGGGAGCATCTGCAATTGGATCGAAAGAAGATAGGAAAAGACAAGATCAAGGTATGGGATAAGATGATAAACAAATTGAAAGGTAAGTTTCTACCTTATGATTACCAGATTAACCTGATTAGGAGAATGCAAACTTTGAAGCAGAAAGATAGCTCGATAAAAGATTATATTGAAGAATTCTACAGATTGGACATTGGATCTGGACATGTTGAAGATGAAGTGGAAAGAATAGCAAGATATTTGAATGGATTAAGTTCTATACAAGATGAGATCAACTTGGTCAAGATAGAGAGCATTGAAGAGGCATATCAGTTTGCCCTAAAAGCTGAGGAGAAATTGAACAAAAGATATGAACAAAGGCTAAGAGGTAGAGGTGGTAGGTTCACTAGAGGAAGAGGTAGATCTCATGGTGAAAATAGTAGATCTGAACCAGACAAGTCAATTTCAGACACATATCAAGAAAAAGGAAAGACCGAATGGAAAGGTGGAAGTTCATTCCGAGGAAGAGGCAATTACTCCCGAGGTGGTTATAGCACAAGAGGGTTCCAAGGAACTTGTTACAATTGTGGTGAAGAAGGACATCGATCTTTTGAGTGTACACATGCAAGCAAGAAAGTCGGTAGTAGCAGAAATACTTTGGTGCAAGAAGAGTCACCGAATGAACATGAGAAGGAAGGAAATTTGATGATCAGAAGGATACTATGGAGTGAGAAAGATAAGCAAGATCCTGTCAGGAAAAGTTTCTTCAAGACCAGATGTAGAGTTGCAGATAAAGTTTGGAAGGTAATTGTTGATAGGGGAAGCTCGGAGAATCTGGCATATGAGGAAATGGTCACGAAGTTGCAGTTGGAAAGAATGAAACATCCGAAGCCCTATCAGATTTCATGGATCAAGGATGAGCATACATTAATGGTGAGTGAACAATGTTTTGTGAATCTGAAAATTGGAAAGTATTAGGATAAGGTGTTGTGTGATATTATGCCAATGGAGTGTTGTCATATTTTGTTGGGTAGAACTTGGCAATATGATAGTCATGCTATACATGATGGAAGAGTGAATAGATATACTATTTGGGTTGATGGTAAGAAACAAATCTTGTTACCTTCGGTTTTAGAATCTGTTGGTGAGATATGTACATCTATGAAAGTTTGTATGAAAGTTTGTTTGATGGAAGGTAGACAGTTTGTTAAGGATTTGAAAAGAAATGATATTTGTTATGCTTTGATTCCTAACAAACCGAGTAAGAATACAGAAGATGAAATTCCTGCAGAAGTTTTTTGAATTGCTTACCGAGTACAAGGAAATCATTTCAGATAATGTACCTTGTCTATGCCTTGATAGCACAGATTCAAAGGAGAACAAATGTTATGGTCATTCCAAATTTATTGTATTGGATCAGGAAACAAATTTTCATGCTGTCCAAGTATTTTTCTTGGCCGATTTCATGGATTTTCTTGTCATTCTACTTGTGGAATTAGGCGTGATTGATTAGTATCTTAACAACATATCTTTATGGCATGGTTTCAATGATTGTTGAAATGTTCTTTGACCTCAAGATGGCATTTTTAAGACTAGAGGATGACGTGCATGCATCAACAACGTGGTTCTCTCTTGTGCACTCTATCGGTCATGCTTTTCATGCCCTAATTGTAGATCTATGTAAGGGAATTCTTTTTTGATTGTAAAGTTTTAGGTTTTTTGCATCTATTTGGGAAAAAGCGCTTCTAGGTCTAACTGATTTTTCATGTGCTACCTATGTATATGATTGAAACTCAGATTCTTGAGCTTGAATTTAATTGGTAATTGCAACGCAAACATTTACAAAAAATCAATATAAGCCATCACTTTTATCTGGTTGCGCAATCTGTATCCATAATTTTCTTAAGTTTTATCAAGGAAACCTTGGTGCACATTTGATATATTTGTATCAGAGCTCTGTTTGTTTGCATCTTAGGTATAAAATCTTTCGTTTTGTGCATATATATGCCATGTGAAAATCTCTCAAATTGGTTCAGGAAGCTTTGAAATAGTGTGTTGATTAGTAAGTAGAGATTACATTATTGGGTTAAGGGCAATAAGAGTTTGAGTTCTACAAGATAGAGCCAAGTAAATCAAACATATTTGAAAATTACGTTTTGTGGCGATGTTAGGGTTTCATATAAATTAGATTGTGTTGCAAGACCAGCCACATTCACTGGTTTGAAGGTAGAAGTTAACCAGCCACATTCACTATGAATCAAGATTTAAAAAAGGAGCTTTTATTTAATTTTTTAACTTGTTTGTTCTGCCATTATGCACAGTCCATTGTCGTAGGTTTTTTATGAATTTATCACAATCTTTAAATTGCTAAAACCTTGGAGGATTGTGTTAATCATAATTTGAAAACTCTCTGAGTACTCTGCAAAACTCTGCAAACTCCCAAGTCAATGAGCTGGCTGAGCCGAGTTGACCAGATTCTGCACTGAGTTTGGCGGAGTCTTGGAGAATACTTGCTGATTCCTGCTCAGACCCTCGAGTCTTGAGCTCAAAGTCTTCTATCTGAGGCTTGGACATAGAATCTGCACTTTTTAAAAGTGAAAGTTCAACTTTTTTTGGTCATTTTTTGCTCTTATTCACCCATTTTACCTAGTTAAGCATCTACATAAGAAGATTTTTTTAAGGATTCAAAGTTGATCAAATCATAAAAAAAAAGCAGCAGAATTCGATGGAGCGAAACGAAGTCACTTTGGAAGAAACAATCTCACATCATTTGAGATTAGCTTACCTTTTAGTCCAAGGCTTGAAAAATGAAGTTAGACTAGGGGGGGGAAGATGATGACATAGATTGTATGTTTTTTTTTTAATTTTGACATATTATTATCATATGTAAACAATTATAACAATGCCATACATTATTATTTATAATTTTGTTGTATTAAAGTGTATTGTTCGAGTTTAAAACTATGAAATTTCAAAATTTGAGAGTTTGAGGATCATATGACATGTTATGTTTGAATTATGATGAATTGATAGTCAAATTAGACTTTATGCTCTCAAAATACATTAATTTTTTTTTGTAATTATGAACTTTTATTTTTTGCCAAATTTGTATTGAGGGTTTTGCTGGGTTGAGTCAAATTTTTTGTTTGCCTAGTTGATTCCAAGTGAGTTTTCGAGCTATGAGGTTAATGACGTTGTAAGAAGCTAACACCAAATATATATCTGAATAGATTTGTGACCAAGATTTATCCTAAGTTGCATCATTTAACGAAACTGCCTAAAGTGAGAGATATGTGATTTGAATGTGTAGTAACTATTAACAAAGAATAGTAGTCAAAGCTAAATATAGATTCATCATTATGTGTGCGATAATCTAAGTTTTTGTAATTGTTTCATCCTTTAAAACTTCGTTACTGGGTACGCTCTTAAGGCGTTCCACACTTGTATTGTGTACATTTAGGTACGAGTATGCTTGGGTACACCTTGGGTATGTACCTAGGCGTACCCAAAGGCGCTGAGTGCCAAAAAATGATAGAAAATACATTTTTTGACTTTTTTTGCTTCCAAAAGCCCTAAAATACCCCTAAAAGCACAATTTCACCTAATATAAAGATCATTTTGCTCTCTTCACTCCCCCTTTTCTCAAATTTCTGCATTTTTTCCTATCGTGGGGTCTCTCTCATATCTAACATCTTGTGCAGCTTATCATTGCTGCCTCTCAAACCCATTAGGGTCTCCACTCCCAAACCCCCACTAGTTAGTGGGATCTCTTGTCATATAAGAAATTTGATTAGAATGAGGGGGGTATGGGAGTGGAGACCAGAATCAAGAACTTAGACAACTAATCACTATTAATGCCAATTGATAAAGATAAATATTAAATATTTAACTATCAATTGGCATTTGATATTTATATTTATCACTACCATTTTCGCATTTGGAATTGATTAGTGATGAAGTATCATACCATCAAATGTTTTTAGTTTTACAATTCTGTATATTTCTGTAATGTCCCTGGTTATTCTCCTTATATAATTACCTGCGAAACCGACGTTAGTACAAAATATTATTCAATACTTATAGGACACTTACTCTATTCTAAGTTAGTAAGGGGGGTTTGACCCTAGGACTGCCCCTAGGTTGGGCTTCACAATATTCCCAATTCACGGCTTGAGGGATATAAGACCCACTCTAAGCACTAGGGCTATCGACCATCTTTCCATAGAGCACTTCTCCTAGGTTCTCTTGGATATGGACACCGTTATCCAAGCCTACGCATATGCATATGACTGGCTATTAGTATATATACTGCCTAAATGAGATTATAATAATCTCAAGACTAGGGAAACTATAATAATTTCCTCTAGCCCCCTCCAGATAGGAATCCATCTCTATTGAATATAAGATTCATTCTATATGGTATCCAAATCATCATTTTTGGGTACATACCCTGAGACTAGGGAAACCATGACAATCTCCTCTAGTCCCCCTTCAGATATAGGAATCCCATCTCTAATGAATATAATGTTCATTCTCTATGGTATTCCGGGATCCCATCTCTAATGAATTTAACATTCATTCTATATAGCATACAGAATCATTATTTGGGGCACATAAAATTGTACAATATTAACATTGATTATAAAATTAATACTAAGTTTATTCAAAAGAGAACACTTAATTTTGTACAATAGATATAAAGAATAATTCAATGATAAATTACATAAATTGCTTGAATTTATAATTTGCATATTATTGTATATATTTAAATGAATCTCTCTCTCTCTCTTTCTCTTTATTTATATATATATATATTACTAATTATTCATGAAACTTTATATATTTTATTCCATTCCAAAATAGTCGAATTCTGGTCGACTGCTGCTGTTTGCCCCACTGTCGCTGTGTATTTATTTCCTCTTTTCTCTTTAGTCTCCCTTACATCCTGGTTGACATATATTTATATGGGGTAGGGAGGGGGGAGTCACGTCCCCTCCACTCTCGGTCGCACCATTAGGGGTGTGACTGGTTGCAGCCGTAAGGCTGCGGCCCAGTCACACCACTAAGGGGGCGACCCTTGGTGTCGACCATTCTCGTATTTTAATAATCATTATTTATTGTAATATATATTATAATATATATATTACAATATATATTATAATATATGGTATTAATTATGATTTGTTATATTATGATATTTGTTTAATAAACATTATTTATTGTAATATATATACAATATATATTATAATATATTTAATTATTATTTGTTATATTATCATAATCATATTTTATTTATTTCCCAACATATTTTATAATGTGTTATATTTATAATGATGATTAATTATTAATAAGACATACTAATAACATATTGTTATTTCCAATTCTTTAACAATTGTCTTTAAATTACTAAGGTAATAATCATCATAATTTACATAATCACTTGTACATTTTATTGATAAAGAGTTAGAGAATGCATTACTCGAGGGACATCACAGTTCCCCCTTCTTGACTTTGCTTGTCCTCAAGCAGTTTAAGACCTTCCTCTTTTTCCCAAGTGGCATCTTCATTTGGAAGATGCTTCCATTTTACCAAGTATTCCATGATCGTCCGGTTCCTTAATTTTCTTTCCCGAGTGTCGAGGATGATCTCAGGATATAATATGAGTTTTCCTTCATTATCCAAGGGGGGTAGTTCATTACAAGGAATTGTATGTTGTCCGATGACTTTCTTAAGCCGGGATACATGAAACACATTGTGAATTTTGCTGCCTTCAGGGAGCTCTAGTTCATAAGCCACTTCTCCAATTCTCCGTAATATCCTATAGGGTCCGTAGAGCCGAGGTTTCAATTTTTCAGCACCACTTTGTTTAAGAGTGGATTGTCTATATGGTTGCAGCCGTAAAAAACTAGATCTTCATTATCGAAAGTTCTCTCTATGCGTTTCCTATCTGCATAAATTTTTTGTTGATTTTGAGCTTTGTGTAGATTTTCTTTTGGGGATTTCATGATGTACTTGTTTTGTTGAATGAAGTCTTGTGCCTTGTCTACATTACTCTCTTGAGGGATTAGCTCTCCCAAAGCTGGGGCCTCATACCCATATAGCGCCTGAAAGGGGCTCATCCCTATCGACATGTGATGTGTAGTATTATAGCAATATTCCCCTTAGTGTAGCCATTTAATCCAAGCAGTTTGTTGACCTATAAGATAATTTCTGAGGTAACCCTCTAGCCACTTGTTTACTATTTCAGTTTGTCCATCTGTCTGTGGGTGGTAACTTGTGCTTGGTGTCAGGGTTGTTCTAGCCAATCTAAAGAGCTCTTGCCAGAATTTACTAATAAACTTACTATCTCTGTCACTGATAATGTTTTGTGGGAGTCCATGGAGTCTAAATACTTCTTTGAAGAAAAGTTCAGCAATTTGGTAGGCATTAAACTCTGTAGAGACTGCAAAGAAATGTGCGTACTTAGTGAGCCTATCTACCACAACGAAGATGATATCCTTCCCTTGTGTTTTGGGCAATCCTGTTATGAAGTCCATAGATATACTTTCCCATTTTTGGTGGGGAATGGGTAAAGGTTGAAGTAGCCTGGCTGGATGGGTGAGTTCAACTTTATTACGATGACATATCATACACTCTTGTACATACTTTTTTTCGATCTTTCCAAATGTACCTTTCTATGATGTGTTTATAGGTTTTATAATATCCCTATTGCCCAGCTAAGGGGTTATCATGAAATTCCTTGAGTATCTTACTGTTGAATTCGGATTTGGGGGCCAACAATACTCTTTCTTTATTTTTATGAGGTTATCTCTAATTTTATAGTTTTCATTGGGTAGATTGCCCCTTATGATTTCTTTAGCTTGTGTATCCTGATCATGTTCTTTGATAATCCCTTCCTTCCAATCCTTGGAGATGCTGGTGAGAGTGTTAAGATGTGCCTTTCTAGAAAGTGCATCTGCGGCCCCATTATTTGCTCCCTTAACATATTCTATATCAAAATCATAAGCTTGTATTTTACTCACCCATTTTTGTTGTCTGCCATTAAGATCCTTCTGACTCAAAAAGAATCGTAAGCTATCATGATCTGTTTTTACCATGGATTTCCCACAAACCAAGTATTGTCGGAATTTGGCTAAAGCATGCATTATGGCTAGCATCTCTTTATCATAGATAGAGTAGTGTCTTTCTGCTTCCGTAAGTTTGCAGCTTTCAAAAGCTATGGGATGTTTCCTCTGCATGAGTACTGCTCCAATCTGTTCCCCAGAAGCATCACACTGTAATTCAAAGGGTATTGAGAAATCAGGAATAGCTAGGACTGGGCAGGAACTCATGGTTATCTTAAGTTGTTCGAAAGCTGTTTGGGCCTTCTCATTCCAAGTGAAAGCTCCCTTTTTTGTTAGATCAGTGAGAGGAGTGGCAATTTTTGAAAAACCCTTCACGAACTGTTGATAATAACTTCATAGCCCAACAAATCCCCTTAGTTGTGTTAAGGTTTTAGGGGTTTTCCATTCCTTGACAGCTTTAAATTTTTCCTCATCTACGCTTACTCCTTTGCTAATTTTGTGCCCCAAGTAGATGATTTCTTCTAGTCCAAATTCACACTTGGATATTTTTGCATATAAGGACTATGATTCTAAAATTTTCAAAACTTCTTCAATGTGTTTGAGATGTTCCTCCCATGTCTTACTGTAAATGAGTATGTCGTCAAAGAAAATAAGTAGGAACTTCCTTAGTTGTTGTCGGAAAATATGGTTCATACATGATTGAAAGGTTGTTGGTGCATTAGTAAGGCCGAATGGAAGAACTAGGAATTCAAGATGGCCATAATGACAACGGAAAGCTGTTTTGGGAATATCTTCCTTCCTCATTCTAATTTGATGATACCCGAATATTAAATCGAATTTTGAAAAGTATTTGGCCCCATGTAATTCATCTATTCTAGGGATGGGATATCTATTCTTTATTGTCTTTTTATTCAAGGATCGGTAGTCTATACACATTCTCATTGTTCCATCTTTTTTCTTAACAAGGACTACTGATGAAGCAAAAGGACTGCTGCTGGGTTGAATATGTCCCATTTCTAATAGTTCTTTAATGGTTCTTTCGATCTCTTCTTTAAATTTGTAGGGGTGACGATAAGGAGTGGTGATGACAGGTTTAGCTCCTTCTAATTCAATTGAATGTTTGAACCCTCTTTTTGGGGGTAATCCAGGCGGAATATCTTCAAAGACCCTTTTATGTTTTCTGAGGATGGGGCGGATGTCTATATGAGTTGTTTGTTCATGGGTAGAGGATTTATCCAGGATCATATATTGGGCTATCCACTCTCCTTGATCATGCCTAAGTATGTTTTGCATTCTATTACATGATACTATTTTTGGAGAGCCATCTGGCTTCCCCTTTAGTATTATTTCCTTTCCTTCATGTTGAAAACATATTTCAAGATTTGGGCTATCCATCGTAAATCGCCCTAATGAATTGATCCATGGCATTCCCAGAATGATGTCATTTTGTAATTTGACCACAAAGAAGTTTCTTTTTATTATATGCTCCCCCACCTTGATTTCCAACTGGGGTGTAATTTTGGTGTATTGGTCTATTGTTCCGTTGCCGATGATTACTTCGAACCCTTTGAAATCTTGAGTTGGTATATTTCGTCTATCCACAAGCTGTTGGCTAATGAAATCGTGTGAGGCTCTTGTATCCACTAAAGCGGTTACCTTTTGTCCTTTAACTATACCTTTAAGTTGGAAATGTCTGTTCTCATTTCTTTGGGTGATGACGGCTAATGTTCCATGCTCGGGGTCTTCCAATCTGGTCCTTTTAATCGGCCCTTCTTCTTTGGATGTTTCCTCCATGTTATTCATTTGTCCTCTTTTGCACTGGTGATCTTTAGTGCACGGTGCTTTACATTTGAAGCATAACCCCTTTTTCATGAATTCTCCTCTTTCTTTGCATCGATGGTCCTTACTCCATGGTTGCTGACATGAAAAACATTTTGTTTGATCTCTTTTCGGTCCCTTGTTTCGATTTGGTGTTTTTAAAAAAATCGTTTCTTGGTTTTTCCTTAGTCGTATCATATTCTGTCATTTTTGCTTTCCGAATGGCCTCTTCTAGTGTTTGAGGCTCAAAAGGTTTTACCCTTATTTTGATATGTTCCTTAAGTCCTTCAATGAACATATATACTCTTCTTTTCTGAGATATGTCGGGAACCATGACTGATAGGCTCTGAAATTTGTTGGCAAATTCTTCAATAGTCCCTATTTGTTTGGTTAATTCCTGGAAGTACCATTCTGGTTCTTTTTGATCAAATCTACTAATGAGTTTTTGTGTGAATTCACCATAGGTATTTATACTCTTATGTTCAAGAGTGATGATGCCACGGTGCCATCAATTATGAGCTTCCCCGATCAAATAGATTACTGCGAATTTAATGACATTTTCTTCTGTGATGGGGCTGAGGGAAAGGTAAGTGTCTAGTTTTTGTACCCAAGCTTGAGCAGTTTCTTTCCCAGTGCCATCAAAATAGGGTAGGGTCATTTTTCCTATCTTGGCTCGGATGTCTCTTTCCCCATGGTTTCTACGTTTATTGTGGGTTGCTAGAATCTTGGTTTCATAGTATTCTTTAAAGGAAATAATTCTTTGGATTTCGGGCTCTAGCCTTGCATACATTTGAGTCAGTTCTTCTACACTATTTGTGGTTGGTTCTCCTTCATCAATAATAGGCTCTTCCCTTGGAAGAAATGGCGGTAGGGTGGTTCTAAGGAAAGAGCTTTGAGTTGAGTGTTCATTCTCAGAGTGATTGGATTATCTCATCTTGAAGCTGGAATGGGTCTTTCGTTTTTTTTATTATTATTCATGTTTTGGATGGCTTGGAGTATTAATTGGTTGGTCCTTTGAAATCTCTCATTGGTTTGTTCCATGAAGTTCCTTAACTCCTGGGCTAGTTGTTCTGCTATAGCTTTCTTCCCTCTGGTGCGTTGATAAGTTTGCATGTAACAGAAACCACAGGTTGGCAAGATTATTCTCTGATACCACTGTAATGTCCCTGGTTATTCTCCTTATATAATTACCTGCAAAACCGACGTTAGTACAAAATATTATTCAATACTTATATGACACTTACTCTATTCTAAGCTAGTAAGGGGGGTTTGACCCTAAGACTGCCTCTAGGTCGGGCTTCACAGAAGACCACTCTAAGCAATCGGGCTATCGGCCGTCTTTCCATAGAGCACTGCTCCTAGGTTCTCTTGGATACAGACACACACACACACATCCTAGGTTCTCTTGGATACATGCACCATTATCCAAGCCTACGCATATGCATATGACTGGCTATCAGTATATATATTGCCTAAATGAGATTATAATAATCTCGAGACTAGGGAAATTATAATAATTTCCTTTGGCCCCCTCCAGATAGGAATCCATCTCTAATGAATATAAGATTTATTCTATATGGTATCCAAATCATCATTTTTGGGCACATACCTTGAGACTAGGGAAACCATGACAATCTCCTCTAGTCCCCCTCCAGATATAGGAATCCCATCTCTAATCCTTAGAATATAATGTTCATTCTCTATGGTGTTCAATATCAGTGTTTCCGGGATCCCATCTCTAATGAATTTAACATTCATTCTATATGGCATCCGGAATCATTATTTGGGGCACATAAAATTGTACAATATTAACATTGATTATAAAATTAATACTAAGTTTATTCAAAAGAGAACACTTAGTTTTGTACAATATAAAGAATAATTCAATGATAAATTACATAAATTGTATGAATCTATAATTTGCATATTATTGTATATATTTAAATGAATCTCTCTCTCTTAGTATATATATATTACTAATTATTCATGAAAGTTTATATATGTTATTCCATTCCAAAATAGTTGAATTCTTGTCGACTGCTGCTGTTTGCCCGACTGTCGCTGTGTATTTATTTCCTCTTTTCTTTTTTGTCTCCCTTACATCCCGGTCGACGTATATTTATATGGGGGAGGGAGGGCGAGTCACGTCCCCTCCACTCTCGGTCGCACCCTTAGGGGTGTGACTGGTCGCAGCCGTAAGGCTGCAGCCCAGTCACACCACTAAGGGGGCGACCCTTGGTGTCGACCATTCTCGTATTTTAATAATCATTATTTATTGTTATATATATTATAATATATATATTACAATATATGGTATTAATTTGAATTGTTATATTATGATATTTGTTTAATAAACATTATTTATTGTAATATATGTTATAATATATATATTACAATATATATTATAATATATTTAATTATTATTTGTTATATTATGATAATCATATTTTATTCATTTTCCAACATATATTATAATGTGTTATATTGATAATGATGATTAATTATTAATAACACATATTAATATAACATATTGTTATTTTCAATTCTTTAACAATTGTCTTCAAATTACTAAGGTAATAATTATCATAATTTACATAATCACTTGTACATTTTATTGGTAAAGAGTTAGAGAATGCATTACCCCATCTACCTCGACATAACAACATCTTGTAGCATTGTTATCTTTTCTCTCAGTTTCTGTACCTTTTGAAATTGTGGAAGATAGGCCAAACCTTTCCCTTTTGTTTGGAGTTTGAGACCCCACTTGAGCATCTAGCACTCCGACTAAGCATAGTTTAGAGGAAATATTGTTGGTAGACTTTTCCTTTTTCAAGGTCTTTGGAATAGCCTGCTGACCATGATCATCTCCCGAACCCTTAACAGTTTCCAGAGATAGACCCTGTGCGGGCTCATTAGAATTTTTTTCTAAGCCTCCTTTTGGTTCTACATACTCCTCTTTTTCCACTGAATACAATTGAGGGGAGACTTCCCTCCATCAAGGTGACTGTTTGCTGATTTTCTTCTTTTCAAATTGCATCTACACACCTCTTGCAAGTTTTAGAGTCAAATCTGCTGAAGGGGCTTTTGTCATATCCATCTCAACTAAAATACGGGCATAAGTAGTATGAAAAGATTCTTGAGATCCTGCTTCCACCCACAAAAATCTTCCCAAAGTATTTCCAATAGCCATGAAACAAGATTCGAACCAAAATTGTAGCAGTAAATTTGGAAGTCTTACCCATAGAGGAATTTTGTCAAAGGATTTGATAGCTGGATTGAAAGTTGGGTACCAGGGTTTCAGCAACAGCACGTACTTGTTCTCCCAACTGCAATGAGATTTGCACAATAGTTTCTTCCTATCCTGTTCATCATCAAACACCACCAGAAAAAACCTTCAAGCACCAGGGCAAATCTGCACACCCCCGTCCAAAATGGGGCTCCACTGTTCTAAGATCCATTTGTGCAGCTCTCCAAGACTGGGCCAAAAACCTTTAAACCTTCCTATCAAGCCCATTTCCTTGAATTTTTTTTCATTATCAGCTACCTCTTCTCCAATCTCTTCATCCAAACAGACTGTTACTGTATCTGTGAGAAGCTCAACACAAGTTGTACCCATTCCCTCAACGCTGCATGCCTTTTTAACCGCCTCTGCATACAAGCCATGAGCCTTCTCCCCACATGCCTGCTCCTTTTGAAAATCCCTTCTTTCCCTTATACAAACAGGGACCCCATTCCCGACGTCCTTCCTCACAGATTCATGGCATCCATTCCTTCCTTCAACAGCAGATGACGCCTCCCCTCTTTCAAAGCCCTTAAAATCTGCCATCTGCGACCTTTTATATAGAGATATATCCGTGCGGGATGCTCCACCTTCGTTCTTTGCCGGTCTCTCAAACCCTAACACATCAATGTGCCGGACTCCACCGCCTTTTGGGTTCTTATTCACAGTAAAAATGCTTCAAAAATTCCTGCCTCTGTTACCCCACAGGATATCCTGCAGACATGCTGCCATGAACCTGATCCGCCCTCCCCAATAGGCTTGGCCGAGGTGAGAAACCATTTTTCCGTAGCGCAGGAGCCTTAGCAGTGGTGGAAATCATTTTTGTATATATTAGATTGTAATTTATTTCAATGTTTTTTAATATTTATTAAGAATTAATAATATATATATTACTTATATTAATATAATATATAATATATTAATTAAATTATATATATATGTATGTATATATACATACCTGTTTTTTTACGGATGAACCCAAAACAAACCCAAACCTCCCCCCCAATTTTTTTGTTTTGTTCAAACCTGCGAACCCGAAACTGATCCCAAACCAGGACTGACAACTTAGGTAACAACCTTAGCATTAGGGGTTAATATAAAAAAAAGAAACCGGTAGATGTACTTTTGTTAATTTTGATATTACTGGCTGTGATTCCTTTTGGGCTCAGAAGGGACATATTGAATGTTTTTGTGCGAAGTGCAGGGAAGATTTTGAGGAATTTTTCTTTCGAAACCTGTATGGTAGACAAATTTTTATATTTAAAAAGCCAGGAAATAAAATACGTAAAGGGTTGTAGTTGAGGAAGCCCACAGGATTTCTAATTGATATCGAAAGTTTGGAGAAACATTTTATGCAAATATGGTTTATGTTTTGTGGAGCTGACAAGTGAATGTGATTTTTTGTTTTAAAAATAATGAAAAGTAGCCTGTAAAAGTTACCTTGCTGGAGTGTAAGCATAATATACTGATACTTTGAAATGTTTCTTGACAGTTTCATAAATTATTCTGTTTGGAAGCCTTATCAGGGCAAGATGGCTGGACACGGTATAGTAGTCTATTCTTTAACTTCCCCTTTCATGCTTATTCTGTCAAAGGGTTGTGTAACATCATCTCTGTTTTATCCAAATGCTATCTATATGCTACAGTTAGAATGTTTAATGCTATTTAACCACAGAGAGGGTTTGTGATGTACTCTACACTACATAAGTAAATTAACTATATTCATATTTTTTTGTTCCTCATGTACAGGTGACAAGCATCGTGCCAGTAAGAAGCAAAAAACCTCGAAAAAGGTTGTTTCTTCATTTCTCTAAATTTTTTCATAAATAAACCAACCATTTTGTATGTAATTTTTTCCCTTCAAAACTGTAGTACAGTCATGGACCAGGAAACCACCAAATGTGAATTTCCAGGTAGAAGCTAGTTATTCTGAAAAAGAGTCAAAGTCCAAAACAACAAAAAACACTATGGTGCAAATAAAAAAAAGCAAACTACCTAGGTCTAACAAGCATTAAGTTCAAAACCAATAAAATATGACACAAGAAAACATGGCTAGAGAATAACCAAAGACTAATAAGATCTTGATAAGAACTTGTAAGACATATTGCAAAAATAGAAGAGATGAATACCTCTAAAAGATTGAGCTTGTGGAAGTTATGTAAAGCCAAAAAATGCCTTTTATTGCAGTTTGGCTGTACACCAAAATATTTCTTTACGCTCCTCAATTTTCTCCATATTTTGTGACTGGTGCCAAATACACAGGCATCCTCATGGGTATCTCCACTACCATAAGTTGTCTGCTGCTATTGGTGGATGTAGCATGGAATGCCATGCAGATTTTGTTAGCTAGGCAATGTCTGCTTCTCTATCATATGGAAGCCAAACAACGTTGAGCTTTATTATTCTAGGTTCTAAAACATGAACACAAATAAAACCTGGAAAACTAAAAGTGGACTGAGAATTATCCATTACTGCATTTTATAATTACTTCGGTTTTCTTTGAAGAATTCGTGAAGGGATTTAATTGGATTAGTCTTTCTGAAATGACATCCTTTGTTGTTTGTAATACTGACATCCTTGTTTTCCATCCATATAAACCTATTAAGAAAATGCTCTTCATGGCTATTATGGTCAAGTATAAACCATATTTACCCATATCAGGATAACCTACAAAGAACTTTAGCCGTTGTGACAGTGGATCTTTTAATCAAATCTTTGAAAATTAACCTTCAGCATTTCTGAGTGTGTTTGCTGATTGATTTATCAGGTCTGCATTCCGTAGGACTCTCATGCTACTTGTTTGCTTGTCTGAAATTCTATTGTGTCAGCCAGAAAAATGAATTATTTTAAAGATTCTTACATGACTTTGGATCTGGAACAATGTTAATCACTCATAGTATATCCTTCCAAGAATCTTCTGATAAACTCTGTGCAGAGGATGGAAATTAATGCTAATGGAAATTTCAGTTCTTAGTCAATAGAACTGTTTTAGTTCCTCCAACATTTTATTTCTTTCACACAGTGGTGCTCTTGTACATTATTGAAGATCTGCTGTGATTGCTATTTATTCCTTCAGTTTGCTAAATATTTTTGTTTAATTTATTTATCGTAAGTAGGGGGCTACCATAGTTTTTTGAGTGCCTCATTATTCATGTAATGATCTCTGGAAAACTCCTGGTAAATAAACAAAAAGGCTTTAACTCTAATTGTTATACTTACTGTTTTGCTCCATCTACCAACTCTAGTACAGCTGTATTCTCAGTTTGGAAAATGAAGATTTGTTATTATCGTTTACTTTGTTAGCTCTTTTTCTTGCAAGAATCAACAATACATCAACAATGCTTGACCGCTATTCCCAACACAGATTCTTACATGGAAAAGGCTAATTAACAAGGATGAAATCCTTCTTCACTTAGAGCTCCACAAACTCAGGCGGGTGTACCTACTTACTGACTCACTGAATCACAGAGAATCTCACAGTGGACTAAGGATTTATAATCTTTCTCCTTTTTAAGTTCGCAGAACTAGGAAGGCTAACCCATGGATTCATTTCTTTAAAGAATCACCAACAATGTCTCTACTATTCACTATAGATTCGGGACATTCATGTTTATAAACAAAAAGTAAAAGATTTTCAATATTTGAATGATTGATGATGAGAACTACTTTTCAGAACTTAGACCAGTGCCTAATCCCGGACAAAGATTCCAATCAAATGTAAATCTACAAAAAACCAATTAATAAGAACACAAACAAGATCCCAGATAGAGTGCCTTACAAACTATCCTTTCATTTTCACATCTATCTATCAGATTTTCATATTAATATCCAACCCTCTGGGATTACTCACAAGACTGACTCCTTCCTTGAAGGAAGCTCATAAATAACTGCATAGTTACCTTGTAAACAGCATGTTCAGAATGCCTTACAGACTAAACATACAAGAGCATGAATAAAACTACAAAAAGACACCATAGATCTAAAACTAGAGATTCCACTTGTATTTCATTAATGTATTTCTGCTTCAAAACATTCAAAAAGACACAAAAATTCAAAACTAAACCATAATCTGAAGTCTGCTATGCAGCTGTGAATTCACCATCCTTGTTACAATGGAGAAAAAATCAGATATAGGAGAAAGGAAAAACAATCAAGTCACCGACACCTGCCTGTCCCCAAAAATATCTACAACTGCTCAAACGGAAACTGCGAAAATCTGATTTGATTTTCCCTCAAATTATCTACAAAATCCTCTTCTTCATTCCGAGACCTTTCCTGCAACATATAATACTCTATACTTTGGATCAAATTTGCCCTCTGAAACCTTAGTCCAAGTTTGCCTTCCCGTGCAGATTTTCATTTAAAAGTTTGAAATATTTCAACTTGAAATAAAATACTTTTCAATAGTTGGACTATTGAAATGAGACAAATTTAACTTTAAAATTCCCTTTTTTGTCCAGACTTACCAGAATGCGACACTTGTTGATTGGGCTTAATGGCTTAAAGGGTAGATGGTGAGCATCTTTCCCCTAAGCCATTAAGTCAGCCCTTGGATCTTTTTCAACTTGCTCACCTTTTAATCATTTTCCCTTTTGTGATGGATTTAATTAAATATTTCAGTTTAATTCATTATTTCCTCAGAATGCACCACAATGCGCCACTTGTCGCTTAGGCTTAATGGCTTAAAGGGTAGATGGTGAGCATCTTTCCCCTAAGCCAGTAAGTCAACCCTTGATTCTTTCAAAACTTGCACACTAGTTAACCCATTTGTTGAAATGAATTAAAATTAAAAAATATCTTAAATTTGCACATCTCACCAGGATGCGCCAAGTGTCACCCTCTGATTGGTCCGCAGGTCCACTTGGCGCCACGTGTCGATCTCTCATTGGTGCCTCTGAACTGCATTGGACTTGGCGCCACGTGGCGTCCTCTGATTGGCTGACTGGTCAACTGGGCGCCACTTGTCACTTGTGCCATGTGGACCAATGGCTTAATGGCTTAGGCTTATCTTCCTTGCAACTTTCTCATTAAGCCATTAAGCCATTCGTCGATTTTGGCTGCCTCGAGATTCGTGCTAAAATCTGCATCCTCTTAAGCCCAGTCACCTGCCATGTCAACCTTGCGGGTCCCGCCAAAATTTGGGCGCCTTCTCCTCGGGCACGATTTTTGAGACAAGTTTTCAGCTCCTGCGCGCGTGCCCACAGTCTTGGCTTTGTTCTTCAAATCTCTATGTGAGGCTTGTTGTATTTAAACATTTTGAAACTCCTCTTTCCCATGCATGTGGGATATTGTTTTTGAAGATTTTAAAGCCTTATTTGCTTTGGCACCCAAAATATGGTTTGACTTCGACATTAAGCATCCAAAGCACTGCGCAGTTACCGTTCAACCATCTTTGGGCGCTCCTTCCCTTTCACTTCACATATAACTCTATCGCCTTACAATATATACACTGCAGATACCCCCTTTCTTACCAATGTGGGATATTCTTCTTTACGTTTTTTAAATAAAAGGCTATGCACAGTGCACTAAAGTGTTTGTCCTTGTAAACAATCACCCTTACCGCCAAACCCAACCGCCAAGAAGCTACTGGCGCTTTGATTCACATCATAAGTAGAGTGTTTTAATATAAAACCCACTAGTGAGACAATTTCCCAAAGAATATGGGACAAAACCATATGGCATGCTTGCGAAGACAAACTTCCTGCGCAAAATCTAACTTTCTTTGCTTGGACATTCCATGCTTCCCCAGACGCTTCTTTTCAAACCTCTGTCTCGGCTTGGGAGGAGATAAAACACAGGCGTATGTTGCTGGGTCAGATCCTTTATTCTCAGGTTGCATCATGTCCATGAATTTCTTCTCCACGTGCTCAGACAATTTTGACAGAAGTCAAAATCCAGGTTTCTTCGAAATCACATGCCTGGTGTACATATTTTCCTTCAAACCTGCACACACGTTCTGGACTTGCACATTGCTTTTGATAAATTTGTTAAGTAGTTCACGTGGCTTGACTTACTCTTGCCACGACTGTAGAAAATGGCATTACATCTGCAAAACTTTTAAAAGACTTCCCTCAAAATCTCCAGCGCAAGGCTTCATCCCTATGTCACGCAGCCTTTTAATGCTTTGATCCACCAAACATGCTCATGGTCTATCCAAATTTGGCCTTATCTACTGCCTCGGGGCCTTTTAGATGTGTCATTGCATAGCACTGGTATCTACTTTGGATTGCTGAGCAGGAGGGTGTTGGCACTGGTTGTTGAGTCTTGGCAAGGGATCCACGCGTCATTAAGATATACTCTCTCCTTAGAATTTAAAAAAAAATCTGCATGCTTTGTAATGAACTCATCCATAGCCACAATGCGCGCTCCCAAGACAATAGAATCAATGCCTTGAGAGAAGACTTTTCTTTCGAAGGGGAACTGAAGCAGCGGACAATGCACTTGGCCTTGGCACCATATTCTAGGGTATCATTAGTCTTGTGTATGTCCCCTGGATCAGGACTAGCACAAAGAACCATCAGAATTTTGGTTCCATTATCCTCAAATGAATCCTGTGGAAGCATCATGAGCCTGCTGTCTCTGAATGGAATGTGACTACCTCCATTTGCTATGGCCTCAACAACTCACTTGAGTGCAATATTTCCTTGATTGATCTTAGCAGTCTGAATTTTTGCCTCAAACCCAACAAAACCAGATTGATCAAAATTCTCAGATCCAGCCATGTCTACTAGCATCAATTTCCCTTCTACTGTAGGTAAATCCAAAGTTATAAAGTGTGTTCCTGACAACCCTTCTTTTCTCTACTTTGGCAACCTTATTTGCAATCTTTACAGCACTGCAACCAAAAATGAAGACTGCATTCTTCACCTTTCTGCCCATTACTTCTAGTCTTGCCTTGTTTGTGCTTCCATCTTTCGCAGGCATGAATTGAACTCATTTGAAAGTTTATGAAAATCATTCGTCTTTGTTTAATGCACAGGTCATTTCTTTGGCAGATTGCGCATGGAATATGTGATTATCAAGGATGGAGATCACACATTATTGAGGGATTTTATTAAAACCTTACCACGTTTGAACCTAGAAGTCTACATTAAATCCATTTTGTAAAAGAACAAGCAACTTGCTTATATAATAATAATTGCATTCCTGAGCTCCCAGCTTGAACACCATCACCTTTAAACTGATTTTCACCTTCCTATAATTTAAATATAGCTTTCAGTGGAACTAGATCATAAAGTGTTGAATTGGAGATCACCACAGTCAATCCTTTATGCCTTTGATTACTGACTTCATTAATAGCAATTGGCCTCTGGAACTGGCCTTAAAAATTGACGAAATCAAATAACTGGAACATGGCGGTGGGCACTCATGTTCTATGTTCAACATTCTTCCATACTGCAAAGCGGCATCTGATGAAACCCAATAGGTCCAAAGATTTTAATTACCCAAGTCGCCTCTTTCCCAACGATTCTGCAAATTACCCTGTCCAATAACAATGAACTGCAATTGGTTTCGACTTTGAAAACAAGTCAAACGACCTCCTGAAGACCCAAGCTTCTGGACATTGGAAGTATGCTATATGGAGAATATTGATCCAGAAGGGCAGCTCTTGACAGTCATCCAGACACATTTGGCAGCCCCTCAAAAGTAGCCACTTGGAAATGCAGGAAACAAGAAACATGAAGAATAATGATTTCTGCAAATGAAAAGTCTTGAAAAGTGTGCAAACAAAACCCTCAGGAACTGAAACCTCGCAAAATTGGAGCAAATTTGGTCTATAATTCAGGGCAACCATTTGCCTGATGTGACCAATCTCGGTATTCAAGATATAACCTCACAAACAGGGCCTCTGACCAAACTGTGCAACTGATCTGCATCAAATTGTTAGAAATTGCAAACGGAATCGGATTGGCAAACTGGGCAAACGGATTCATCATGGCCTGAAAATCTTCATGGTAGCACATTTCCATGCCTACAATACAAGGGAGAATTCAATTGTCCATTCCATTCAACCGGGTGTAAAATTGTAAGACCTCAAAGTAGGTCATTCAGAAATCTGCACTTGATAGTTTGGCACACTGATAGAAACTGCAAATGGAACGGGCTTAGCAAACTGACCAAATAGACTTTTCGCAACTTGAAGACGGAGACTCAAGAAGTATTTGACCTCTATAATGGAGTACAAAAGGGTTTTTTTCAATTAGGTCACAAGGTCAAAAGTTACAATCAGACAAACAGGGCTACTCAAAATTCTGATCAATTACACAATGCATGACAACAACAAATTACCAACTTTGAGGGGTTTGAAAACTAGTCAAAACATATTGAAATGACTTGGGATTTGAAACATAGGTTCTCCGATACACATACTCAACATTCCCCAAAGTGGTGGGTCATGAAACATTTCTGGGTGCAAGATATTCAAAGGCAAACTAGGCCTGTTACAACAGATTGACACTTAGGCAGAAATGCAGATTTGGACAAGTGCTCAAAACAAGACATCACGAAACAACTCAAAACTTGAAATTAACGAATTGGGATGTCTTCATATGCCTAAACAAGAGTGATGAGTACTTGACATGCATGGAAAACTTCAGAATCTCATCTAGGAAAATAAGCTCAAAAAGCACTTATAGGGGGTCATAATGCGAAATTTTAATATGGTACTTCAAAAACCCTTATTGCTTTTTTCAGTCCCAACATACTTAACATTTTGGAACTGGTGGTGGTTATATGCATAGTTTGAAAACTTTGCGAGAACTCTCTGAGTACTCTTTGTTTTTTTGCTCTGTAAGATTTTACAAATTTAAATCGTGAGTTTTATAGACATAGGAAAAACATGGATAAAAATGCCAACACGGGCAAAATGCTGGTTAAAACACATTTTTCACATATGTTTGGGCTATAAAACCTTGCATTTTCTCTTTTGAGATATCAATTTTTAATTTATATATTTTTTAACTGAATTTTGCAAAAAACATATGTTTTTATTAATAATTTTAATTTTTATCATTCTCTAAGTTGCTGAGTTATTTGCCGAGTCAAAATTTTTGGGCTTGCTGAGTACTCTCCGAGTCCGAGTCAGTGGACTATGGTTATATGTTAGTGTGGAGAGAATGTTACCACTTGGATTTAAATTTGTTCTTCAAGAAGCTGACAGTCCCTTAAGAACACATAGATTTAGTCAGCAGATCCCATGTTAGTTTGGTCCCCTTCATGGTCAAGAAGTGACATAGGTTTGTATTCTTTTGCAAAAGGAACTCTAGTCTCTTGGATACCTTCTTCTGTATGATATCTTGAAATGGGGGTTGAAGTTTAATGTGGTCTCATTAATTTACTTATTTGATTGCTGTATTTAAATTTTATTTATTTCACGTTATGATATCCACAGTTCTTTATATTTATCTTTTTCATACGCATGTGTGGACAGTTATTAGCTAGTCCTCTTCATGGTTTCAAGTCTCCAGGGTTTGTTCAAGTTGACATTAGTTAGTCCTGCTTTTATTGTTGTGTTGATTCAGTGCCCATTATGTCAGATTCTACATGCTGTAAATTATCTTACAAGTTAAAATTTCCTATTGTCTAAGCTCAAGTCTTGCAAAACCTTTAGTATAACTATAAATTGAAGTCCTCCCAGTGAACAAAGCACTGGATCATGCTGCCACATCACTGTACCTACTTGCGTCATTGGTATGCAATGAACTAGCCATATTAGGTCTATTAATAGCATGAAGAAAAACAGTCTCCATACTTATTTCTAATATTGAGACCAAATCAACATCAAGGAGGTCAAAAGACACCATTCAAAATCCAGATTGAATTGCTTTATCTGCTTGATGATAGTTGTATTGCATATTTTCTATATACATTAAGAACATTCAGAAAACGATGGGAAACAATAGCAAGATGATTGCCTACAACTATCTTTTCTAACAGCTTCCTCAATGGGCAAACTAGTGGTGCTTCCTCCATGCAGGTGGCTCCTTCCCAAGCCACCTTCTTTAGTATTCTAATCCCTTGTAACTGTTAAGATATCTAACTTCCGTGCCATGCCACAAGAACCTTTATTTGTGCTCTTGAAGCAGCCAAGCATATGCGGTATGAAAAACTAATTACCAACACTCATCTGAGCAAACACCAGGGTCTTTATATGTGGCACAACCTCTGAAACATTCCTTCTTTTGGTATTCTAAATTCCCGGAGTGCAATATTACTGTACCATAGAGATCCAGTCTATCATTTTACTGATAATTTTATACTCTCAGCCATAGTAGCCATGCTTGCAAACCGATGAAGCTCAGGGAAAAATGAGAAAAAACAGCATCGACAATTATTTTCAAGAAATAGCTTATAGTATGAACATTTTATGACGAATTTCATACACAATTTTTTATTTAGGATCAATTAAGGTTAGAGAGAGAGTGGGTCAACATTGGACAAGTTTCTCAAAAAAGACAAGCAATCTCTACATATCGCATAAAAAATGAAAAATGTGGTTTGTTTCAATTTCAAGGTTTTTTGCTATTATGCTTGGAGCTGTCGTTTTAAGCATGACAGTGCATTAGGAGCTACTTCTCTAGACTACCTCTTATCTGAAATTGAATGCTTATGGATAAGTATGTTTCTCATCAACATTTTGTATCACAACATATGATTCATCATCAGGATGGAGAGAGCAAAAATAATGATGGATTGGATAGTGTGATCCAAAACATTGATGACATAAAGACACACAGTTCAATCCAAAAGCATTCAGTTTCAGTAATATGGTCTTTGGAAACATCATATACTTTTTATCTTCCCCTGATGTATGGCTTTCAATATGTTTTTGATAGTTTATTCTCATTTGCAAAGTATATTTCCTCTCTAATCTATTTTCTATGCAAAGTTAGAAACTCTGTTTTCTATGTCCTATGTGTGCAAGTTCATCTTCCACAACTCACTTACTGTTGGTGATTATAGCACCGTCTGTTTCTCTCATATTCTATAGACAATAATGAGGGAAAAAATGGGAAATGAAGGGAAATATGGACATTTCCATTGCATTTGCTATAGAAAATGAAAGAAAAGATGGATAGAGTGTCAATTACTGGGAACCATCATGAAAAGTATGGCAGTCATATGCACAACTTTATTAGAGTTAATGAGATCTATGACCCTATGATAGCATTATGCAGGCTAAGTCTTACACTTGGTGCAAAATGTAAATAGCCTTGTTTGACAGGGACACATTCCCCCGAAAAATCCCCACGTTTTTGGGACGGGGACGTTTCTAGGATTTGGGGACTTGGGGAAAACGTCCCCCTGCTGCACTGCCACTGCCACCAGGACATTGCCGAGGTGTTAGGGATGGTGGGAAGTACCAATGACATCCCAGGGATTCCTAGGAGCCCCTTGATTGTCTTGGGGACGTCTAGGAGCCTTGTGTGGTCTCTTGTTAGAAATTCTGATTGAAAACAAAAAGGTGATAAATTTGTGAAAATGACATTCGCAATGAAGGTTTGTGAGGTTTTGGAGGCTTTGTGAGGGGTCCTGCCCCTTGACCTTTCTGGGGCGGTGCCATTAGATCCCCACAAATAGTGCCGCCCCTTGACCCCGCTGGGGACTCTGCTCCCCAGACCCCCGCAAGGGGTGTTACCCCTTGAGCTTGTTGGCGACTCTCCCCCAAATCCCCACAAGTGGCACTACCCCGTGACCCCAAATCTCCACCCACCATTGTTATTGTTAATGCAATCATTGTCATGTTTTTTATGTTTATTAGTTTAAATTTCACTTAGTATGCTGAAGTTGCGGTTGCAATTTTTATACTTATTCTTGGTTTGCTCCCAAAGTTTGAAAAACTGTACGCACCATTGTTATTGTTCAAATTTTCAATGCAATCATTGTCATGTTTTTAATGATCGTTAGTTTAAACTTTACGCAGTATACCAAAGTTTCATTTACAATTCTTATACCTGTTCCTTGTACATCTTTTTATAACTAATTTTTCAAGCACTATATGTATTTGCACCACCCCCTCACTGCGGTCCCCAAACTTAGCTCCCCCCATCATCAAAACCCATCCTTCTGTCCTGCTGTCAGGAAACTTTGTGGAATTATGGTAAATAGTAAAGGCATTGCCTGAGAAGCTTTCTCATAATATTGCCAATTCTTCATAGAGCAGGAGCTGGTAGGAAAGGACTAGTGTCAATCAAATACATAATTGGTAAGGAACTAGGGCAACGTCACAATAGACTACTTCAAAATTGCAGCAGACATATGCACAACTTTCTTCATCAGAATTGATAAAACCTTTAATTTACTGGGAATTAAGGTGTATCAACCTTTGATATTTCCTAGCATTGATTATTTAATGTAATATCTATTATCTGCCTATGTTGTAATTATTTATGTGCATCCGTTGATGTCACTTTTTGGGAGTTGATTCAGAGTGGTGTCGTCCTACATGTAAGGAGGCAAGGATGACATGTTTCCTATTTTTTAGGAGATAGGCATCCCATTTTGTGGAAGTTAACTCATTGTTCATTTGTCAGTTTAATTATGACATGAACTATGATAGTGTAAGAGTTGGAAATAGAAGTTGCTATGACAGGTGGAATTTTGCATGTGCATCTGCCTTACATGACAAGGAGGTATTGAGTTTTGCTTGTTGCATGCAAGGAGGTGCTTATGCATGCTATGAGGTGCTTATGCATGCAAGTGCTCAAAACTTGCCATGTGGCCTTTATAGGCATCCTCTTCTAGAAGCATCCTTATTTGCTTTGTGAACAATATAAGTACGGGTGTTTGGTTGAGGAGTCTAGAGGGAGAGAGTGGGGACAGTTATATTTGCAGCAAATGAAGTGTTGTCAGATTAAAGACGTAAGAGCAATTGAAGTGAATGCATTATAATCTTGCTATTGAAGATAATACATGCTTGGCCTCTCTTCTTGGTGGAGTTTTTCGTACACAGGTTAACCACATAAATCTTGTGTTGTGAGATGTTCTTCATGTGTTGTTGATTTGTGCCATTCTTGGTTGCTGCTGTTTTATGTTGATATAATGTTCATTTGCCTGATGTTTTGTGTTCATTTAAGATAGGTTTATTAACATGTTAAAGTGGCTGATTTTAGCATGACAAATAAGATGAATATCTCTTTGGTTTTCTGTAATAAGGCAACTTAATTTTCATATTTGCACTGTATGGTCTAATGTAATATCCCTTCCTTAGACAACTCAGTTGTCAGCTGAAGTTGGCCTATTATTTGGGTTCCCATAGGTTAGCAGAGTGGTTAGTTGACCCATCCAAAGGTTTGTGGAGCTACGCAGGGTCTTTATAAGCTGTTTTGGACTGTTTGGGGCAGTCTCCTAAATTGTAGGAGAGATTCCTACTTTTTAGGAATTGACTGGGAGTTTACCGGAACACATCAGGGGACCTTCGGGATCATTTTGGAGAATTTGGTTGCAGTTCCTATTTTTTAGGGAGGTTCCTTATTTTTTAGGGTAGACTGTTAGTTTACCTGCTGCATTTATACATCATCCTTGGACTGGTGGCATAATCAGATTTCAGTTTGGTGTCCAGATGATGAGTTTATGAATAATTTGGGAATAATTAAATTATTGCCTAAAGTTTGATTTAAATAAAATAATAATAAAGTGATTTTAATCAAGTCACTTCATATTATAATAAAATATATTAAAGTGGCCTCCATAGCACACTTCCCTAGGCAATGTGAGTTATAATTTATTATTAAAAATGGGGCCATATCTTTAATGAATAATAATGCCTAAGAGGTTTGAACCTCTAGGAGAAGAAATAAAGTTAAATAAATTTATTAAAATAAATAAGGAGAAACTCTAAAAGGTATGGGTAGGGTTGGAGGAAATAAAATAAACATTTGGGCAGCCATTTCATCATTTAGAAATGATTTTTACATCAGCATATTGGAGGTTGGAGCTCTAAGAAGGGTTTCTACAGAAGTTTGGTCTTCCAGGATCAAAAACTCTTGGAAGAAGTTGAGAGTTGGACAAAAAGCGAACTCTCCTGGGGACAAGATTCAGTATAGATCAGATTGGGCTTCAGATTGGCATCGATTTTGGAGAAGAATTTCACAGACCAGACATTGTAAGAGCTGAATTATTGCCTCAGACTTCAGATCAGAGAGTGGACAGCATTTTATATACATCGCTAGGCATCCATAGCCAGCTGTACCACTCCAGATCAAATCCACGTCCCTCCTTGGATGACATTAGGGTTTGAGGAGAAATTCAAAGCAAACTAGAATTAGTTTTTTGGATCAAATTCTCAGTTTGAGCAGTATAGAGTAGTTAGACTTGATAAAGGCAGTTAATAGTTATTAGAATTGCAGATTAGAATCTTGAAAGCTGTTTATACACATCCCAAGCTTCTACATTCCTGCCATAGAGCTCCAGGCAGACTCCCACGTCCATCCCTAGCTAGGTGTTAGGTTACAGCAGTAGCAGGTATTAAAAAATCAGAGATTTGTGGCTTCCATCAGCAGATCGGTGATAACAGAGAATCCAGATCAGAAATTGCCAGTCAAACAATTCAAATTTGCTGCCGATCATTCAAATTTGAGATCTGTACAGCCTGGTACGGTAATGTTAGCCATTATTTGAATTAAATAAAATCAGACTTTATTCTTTGTTTGGTGTGAATTATTGTTTGCAAGTTTCTTTCAAGTATTTTCATCATTTCAAAGCACTATTACCAAAAAAAATACACAAAAAATCAGAAAACATCAAAACAGAAACAAACAAAAAAATTAGACAAATTCTTCCAAATTGATGGTCAAAGACTTTCAAGAAACAAAAATCAGAAAAATTCCCTTGGAATTCAGTTTGTGATCTTTCATCTATTCCTCAAATCTCATAAATTTTATTAATTGATTAGTGATTGAAAATTTCCCAATATAACCCTATGATGGCATTATGCAACATACAATTGATCTGGGTGTGTAAAAGTGTCCTGAACAACGACTCTTAAAGCTTCACACTTGTGTAAAATGTAAACAGTGAAGGCATTGACTGACATGCTTTCTCAAAATTTTTATTTGGATGGAGGACTCAACAAAAGAAATAGGAACTTATGCATTTAGAGAATACATAGTTTATATTGATCAGCGATTTGTCATAAATTCATAATTGAGATCTTACACGTCATATGACTATCAAATTAATAAATGAAATACTCCCATAAAGTCTTAGAATAAGGGTACCAAGGTCTTGGAATTGGGGACATGGCGATAGCGATAGGTAGGGAGGTTTGGCGGTAGTGCTCCCACATGTTCCCTATCACGGTATATTCTGGGGTTGAGGGGTGGAGCATTTGCCTCCAAGTCTAGATTAAACCATTTTTAGATCATGTGGACCTTCTTGGTGCATGCCATGTTTGATAATTTTATCACCATATTACCAAGTCCTCACTATTTTTGAGCAAATCTTTATTCTTCCAATCCTTTCTTTTAGCATATTTTCTCCTGTGGACATTGACATTTTTTTTTGAAGGCAAAATAAGACCAAAAATATCAAAAAATGATTTGAAGTGCTAAAAATTGTGTGGATTTTGTCATAACCTAGTCACCAAGAACAGGGGTGCTTGGAGACTGGTACTAGTATCGGTACAACTAATTTTCAAAAATAGGAGACGGGGGTATTGGTACCGGTATGGCTAATTTTCAAAAATAGGAGACGGGGTACTTGGAGATGGCATTTTAAATTTAATTTAATAATTTCCAGAAATTATCATGACATAAAAATTTGAAAACAAGCTTAGTAAATAAGTCATACAAGAATACTAAATAGTAAAGGCAATTTCTCTAAAAAAGTCTAGCCTGTCAGTAGATCTGATCACTATAATTTGCATGGATTTTTGTATCATGCAAAATATCAAACATGAAACATTACACAGACTTATTTTATTTATTGCCTTTTAATGCGTTTTGTTCTAAGTTTTCTAGTGTGAGGCGTCAATTTTTGGTCAGAGACTTCAGAGACAACAACCAAAAGAACTTTGTTAGGAAGTTTCTGGAGACGTCTGTAATTTGAGACACGTCTGTCTCTGAGACACATCTTAGTGGTGGGAGACGGGTCTCTGGGTTACCATGGTTATAACCCAATGCTAGGCATGACAACACAAGAAACTGGAGTTAGAGCAAAAATGTTTGCTAAGTCCTGGAGAAAACTTGAGTTGGCTTGACTAGACCCTAACTTAAGTTACAGTGAGTTAGTCAAGTACTTGATGAGTTTTTCTACTACGGTTTATAACTTTATACCATATCACCAAAAATATATTGGGGTAAAAACCAGAAAACCAAATTAGTAAGATCTTTCCAAACAGTTGAGATTTAATGGGGAAAAATCAGATTTTCAAAAAAAATAGAAAAATGCAAAAAAGAAAAAGAAGAAAACTTGGTGTTTTTTAAATTTAAAAGTGTTACAGAAAGAAGAAAAGTGAGTTTATTTGATGAATTGTGCATTAAAGATTTTTTCATCTACGTGCATATTGCCAATCACATTGAATTGCAAAATGCATATTACATAGTCCGTAAACGATAACTAAATACTAATTGTTTTCAAAATTTAAATTACAATCTAGTTTGTACAAAATCAAACCAGGAAATTAAGTACAGTTTTTCAAAAAATTCAGATGTAGCCAATGATTCTTGCTACTAAGAAAATAACTGCACTAGAAGGATGTAAGTCCTAAATTTAATGGATGGACATATTTTTTATATTATAAATTATTTTTATAAATAAAAACAATTAATTTGTAAACACTTTAGAAGAAGAATTTTGTGTAGCTCTTTTTGCATCAACTTTTTGGATCACAATACATGATCCATCATTATGAAGAGGATGAAAATGATCCACAATTGCAGAATTGACTCTTTAAAGAGGGTCAAATAGATGATAATGAAACACAAGAATCTGAGGGGAGGATTAAGAGACAAATAAGATAAAGATGAAAACATATAAAGCCTAAGCCTAAAAATATGATCCAACACGAGATAGAAAATAAATAAATGGAAATAAGGTGATTTAAGAGAACTGTAATGAAAATTGCAATAAAGCGAATTAAGTTACTATCAATATAAAAAGTCAATATTAGGTTATTGTTATAACTATAGTCTGTAGTCTAGGACTCGGAGAGTACTCTACAAGCCAAAGATTTTTGACTTAGTCAAATCTCGACAAAACTTGGCAACTTAGAAAACACTTAAATTTGAAAAGGCCATATTTTTTTGCAAAATACAGCTATAAAATGTGTCAAATGAGTTTGGCTGGGTCTTGGAATAGAGCCCCTGGTGGGGTTTGAGAGTTAGCACCCCTCACAAGGGTTGGGGCAGCCAAATGAAGACCTTCGAAACCTTAATGGTACACACCGTTTTAATAATTTTGTAAAAGGCAGAAAACAATGACTAAAGCTAAAAAAGCAACATTTATGGAGTGTCGAATAGGGATTTGCAAGGAAAAAAATGCGTGTTTATGGTTTTTTTTTGCCTTTTTGGAGAGACAAGTGAAACAGAGATTTCTTGAAAAAAGTGACGAGTATTTTTAGAAAACTTGGCATGCAGAATCCTGTGAGTAAAACTTGCAAATACTGAACTGGTGAATCACTCAAGTAATTGATGAGTCATGAAGTTTCTGCGCTATGTTATAATGATAAAAATACAAAACAAGATCAATGATAAGGAATAAGATTTGACAATTGGAAAAGCTTATTAAGTAGAGGAGCAAAAAGGAAGTAATAATAATAATCGAGCCATAAAAAAATGAATTAGTAACAAGACAAGAAATAAAAATTCATGGAGAGAAGCAAAATGATGCAAAGAGGCAGAGATAAAGATGGAAATGATTGAAAACAAAATTATTAAAATAATACAAAATAAAAGAAAGTTGAAACAAAGCAATACTAAAGCAATAAAAAGGAAGAGGGCAATTAGGAAGCCAAAAAAGTTCAGGGAAAGAATGAACTAGGGACAAGGAACAAGAAGGTTACAAGGGAAGGTATTGATAGGGGTGGGATACAAAGAACTGAGCACAAGTTTTGGGAGAGGACGAGGCAAGGTGAGGAGAAGAGAAGGATGAGGGGGAAACAAAAGGAAGGGGGAAAAGATTCCCAAAAATTGGGGGGAGGTAAGGAAAATTGAAGAGGAGGGAAAGGGATAAGCAAAGTCAAGGAGATAGATCAGAGGGAGAGGGAGATGGAGTTGGTTTGGAGGGAATCCAGAAGGGCATTCCAAGTTAGGCTTAGGATTTACCCATCATCCCAGTTTAGGTTGTTGGGTTGATTCCCTTATAAAAATGGCTTATTTGAACTTTCTATTGAAGAAATTATTGTCTTTGACCAAGACATGAGAATCTTGAGGCAAATGTGGTGTTTGATGCTAGAGGAATGCTTTGAAAGGGCAAATTTTGTTATTCTTTCATGCTTGATGTTGGCCAAATGTTCCTTGGTCTAACTGTTGATAGAGCGACTTGTCTCACCAATGTAGGGGTTCTACAAAAGTAGTCAATCTTATAGACTCCAAAGTTGAGAAGAATGTCTCTAGAGTCTTTGGTGGTTGAGACAAGGTTTTTGGTGGTCAAGAGGCTTGAAGGCATGGTTGAGTCCTTTTTATATATGATTTTGGCAATCTTATTAGACTTGTCTTCAATATAGGGGAGGGTAGCACTAGAGACCCAAACATAGTTTAGAACTAAGGGAGGCTTTGGCTTGTCTAAAAAGTCTCTCATGAAGACATTGGAAAGGTGGAAAAGCTCTTGGTTAATATGTTCATTATCACAATTGTGGAGTTCCCTACATCTACCTTTTGGGCAAGGTGGTGATATGTGGAAGGGTCTACATGGGTGGATTTTGGAGACCTAACAAACAAGGGAACCATCTCCTTTCTTGATGAGAAGGATATCGAGGAAGGGGAGTTAGTAGTTGTTTTGATTTCTTTGGTGAATTGGATGTAGTCAACAATATTCTTTAAGTGAAAGTGGAAGTTTTCTAATTGGTCAAGGCCATGGGATGGGGCCAACATATGTTTTTCTCATCCATGTAGTGCTTCCAGTTTCAACATTTCAGTTTAAGGTGGGAATGTGATAAGGTCTAGTACATTGAAATGTTTGATGTAAAGGTTAGCTATGATAGGAGAAAGAGGGGGGATCCCATGAGAACTCCATGAGACCTCTCATATACTATGCCTTGGAAGGTGAAAAATGATTACTAACACATTTCAAACTTAAGAGGAAACAATGATATTTGATTGTCAATAGATATTCAAGTTATAACATATTACATGGCGATGTTTCTAAACGGAACACTTGTGAATAGAAACATGAAATAGAAACTTACTAAAGCTACTGAGATGACCATTATAAAAACATTACAATATTATTTTATTAGTTACAAATACCCATTTTGAAGCCTGAAAATAGTTGCAAATATTCCTTGTTGATCTTTTCTTAGTCAACAATCATGTACCTGAAAGATTTGAAGTTTGAATGTGTTTGGCAAGTAGCAGTTGTGAGCTGAAATCACACAGAGCAATTATTCAAATATTCCTTGCTGATCTTTTCTTCATCAACAATCATGTACCTGAAAGATTAGAAGTTTGAATGTGTTTGGCAAGTAGCAGTTGTGAGCTGAAGTCACATAGAGCAATTGTTCAAATATTCCTTGCTGATCTTTTTTTAGTTAACAATCACGTACGTGAAAGATTTGAAGTTTGAATGCACTCAACAAGGAGCAGTTGTGAGCTGAAGTCACAGTGCACTTGTTCAAGTCACTATCGTCACGTTCCAAACAAATGTGAAAATGAAAAGAATGTATTTTGTATCAATATAAAATTATAATGTTATAAATATATAAAAAGATTTATAATTTGCAAAAGAAATTAATTATGTTCATAATTAATTTGTATAAAATTAGAAGGCAACATTATTTACAAAAAAACAAAAACAAAAAAAGCCTGATAAATAATAGGTCAGAAATTGTTTAAAAGGGTGATTTTGTAATATCACAGACAACGAAGAACAATGATTTGGAGATAATGTAGCCGTAACATCTTTTTTTAATAGTTCTACGGAGTTCCTTGATAGGGGGATGCGGGGATGGGTTTTGGGGATAGGGGGACCAAGGGCTAAATAATTAGGGGACAGCAGGGGGACTGCTGCTGCGGAGGAGTGGTGGGGGGATAGGTGGTGCTAATATACAAATTGAGCTGAATTGAAATCTTCAAGGCAAAATCTGCAATATAACATCTTTGAGAGCGCCACATGAAAGGAAAACTAATTTTCTAATGTTAAAGGTTGCAATTAGTATGTAATGGCATGTGCCATATAGCAAGCAACTAGGCGGCATCCTTGGCGGAGGTGGCAGAGCTATGGGGGGCATTTCCCCGAAGTCTTGGAAATGTCCCCTTGGAATATGGTTTTTTTTGAGGGGGATGCGTCCCCGTGGAACACGAAGTGAGTTTTTTTCATGGACAGCAAGGCAATGACATGGATAAAGAACAACATGTTAACCTAGCATTATATATAATGAAACAATTGAAACAAAATGCATGTAAAACCCTATTTTGTCCAAAGAAATAACCCAATGAAGACAAAATCAGTCAACAACTGTTAAAATTCAGTTTAACGTGCAATTGCATACAATTTGGGTGTTTAAAATTGTGAATAGTTGGGAAAATTGCTATAACAAATTGTTGCCCGTGAGTTCATAAAACTGCAATTCTTTTGAAGAAAAAATTGCCAAAGCTGGCAATTACGTATGCTAGATTATTCATTTGGAAGATGTAATTTCTCCTGAAATTCTTTTATGCTTTGCTTGGAATAGACAGTTCAAGATGTTTTTATTAGTGGACTGTGTAAATCCCATGTGAATGCTTTCTTACACCTGTCAGTGTCACAATACAATTGCCAAGTGGTGAAGTGTGTCTTCCATGGAATTTCATGGATTCTTCCAAGTGTGGTGCTCTATTCTATGAGGGCCAACAATCAAACACAGTACAACTCATTAAATAATACATACACTCTAGGATTTAAAAGTTGTACAACACCTTATCTTATTTCTAATCAACTATATGAGTAGCAACAAATGAGGGCAAAGCCACAATAGACATCTTTGGCAGTGCTGACAGAACTATTAATCTCTCCCTTATTTCTGGTGTTTTAATATATTATACTATTTCTTTAAAAAAATCAGGCATGGAACAAGATGATTCATTCAGTGATGCTGAATTTGGGAATTTGTGGACGCTTGACAAGAGGACAGAAGAGACAGTTGATCAGAAATCTGAGCTCAACCTTGTTGAATTATGAAAGAAATGTAACTTGTATGGATCCCTCAGGGAATGTAATATAATACAAGACAATGGAATTTGTAGCCAACATGTAGTACATGTATCAATTGTAAATGAGGATGTAAATTCCCTCATAAATACCGCGTAGAACATATACGGGATGATTGTAAGAGACTGATCCATTGGTCTCCTTTTTCTTTCTTTTTTCTTTTTTTGGGGCAAGACCGGAGGTTTTCTCTGGTCGACTCTTTCCTACTGGTGCCCTTTGAGTCAACCTGTAAAAATAAAAAATTAATAAAATAATTTGGCCAAGGCCTCTTACCTATCAAAAAAAATAAAAAAATAAAAAAATTAGGCATGATTGCAGATGATTGCCCGATCAGACTTTTTATAATTATTGTTACACCTGAAGATACTTACAGAAATTAATACATGCTTATGGAGGGTAACAGAAGTAAAATCTAAATCCCAAGCCAAAATTTTCAGTGACATAATCTTATGATGACATTATATTAGCATGCAAATAATTTGTGTTGAAGTGCCATCAACATTAGCTGTCAAATCCTCAATCTCAGCATGAATAGTAAATGCATTTCCCAAGGTACTTTCTCATGATATTGGTAGTATTGCATATAGCTGGAGCTGGTAGGAAAGAACCAACATTAACTAGTATGCAAATTGTGATAAACTTGGGAAATCTGCAATATATACGTCTGAGAGTGCTGACAAGTCTATTAGTTCTCTCCCCTATTTCTGGTTTATTATACAATGTCCTTAAAAGACTGAGGCACGGTTTCAGGACAATTGTCTGCTTGTGATTTTCATAAACATTGTTACACCTAGAGATACTTATAGAAGAGAATTCATCTATATGGAGGATAATTAATGGACATTTAAAATCCAATATATTTCTTTCAATTACCAAATTGGAAGGACTTGTGAGTTTCTCTTAGTTTATCTTAGAGAAGAGTAATATATTTTAACCAAGAATCATTAACCATGGCTTGCCTTTAGAGACTCCATTTAATTCGTTTGCATTCAGATGGATACTGATTGCTGTTCTCATTGGAGGAAGATTTTTAAACTACCATTTTCACTGGGAACAAGTTTTAGTAATTGATCTGAAACATTTCTAAAAGCCTCACAAAATGAGACTAAATTGTATTTTTTGTTAAAATAATATCTATTTTGATATTTATCTAATCAACTGAGGCACTGGACAGGAGGAGCTAATTTTAGATGATGACACGGATTATGTGGAGGAGTATGAAGAGGAATACCAAGATGGTAAGTTGTTCTTTGATTTAATTTATCTTATGAATGTTTTGGACACAATTTATTGCAAAAAGAGCTGATTATCTTAGAAAATAAACAGGCGAGGGAGAAGGTATAAATAAAAGAGATTTTACCAAGTTGGAGTTGAAACCTGATCATTTTAACAGACCACTATGGGTTTGTGCTGATGGACGCATTTTTTTGGAGACCTTCTCTCAACTTTATAAGCAAGCATACGACTTTCTAATTGCAATTGCAGAACCTGTTTGTAGGTAAATTAGGATCCATTGCCACAGACATAGATGTTTAGATGTTTTTTTGTCCATTTTTTTTTGTAATTGTTTAGATGGCCATAATGATGGGAAATGCATGTTCCATGCAGACCAGAATCCATGCATGAGTATAATTTGACACCTCATTCACTTTATGCGGCTGTTTCTGTTGGTCTTGAAACTGAAACAATTATCACTGTCCTCAATAAATTATCCAAGACAAAACTTCCTAATGAGATAATTGATTTCATTAATGGCTCAACTGCAAATTATGGAAAGGTCAAGCTTGTATTGAAAAAGAACCGTTATTTTGTGGAATCTCCATATCCAGAGGTATTGTGTACTCCAATCCTTTTCAAGTTTTTGTTTTATGTATATTGAGTTACACTTACAATTTAAGGGCTCTACATATTGTTGTTGAAACTTAATATAATATCTGACATGTGCAGGTTCTGAAAACCTTACTGAGGGATGCTGTTATTGCTCGGTCAAGGATATTTTCGTCTGAGGTGCAATATCTTAATGTTCATTTTTTAATATTTATCTATACAAGTAAATACAGAAAGAGATAACTAGACAGAGCTACACTTTCTGTGGTTTCGTGGTACAGTTCGGTTTGTAAAATGTAAGTAAACTCAAGTTCACTTCCATAAGGCAAAGTTTAGAAGATGATAGGACTTGGTGTTTGATTGATTGTAACTAATGGCGGATATCAGCAGCTGTCCAATAAATGACATTTTTCAATATTGGAGAAAAAGTGTACAAATATGGCTCATATGAGCAGCCGAGAATCAATACAACCAAAATTAGCTCGTTGGGAGCACAGTTCAGAGTAATACATGAAAGCACCAAGCACAACCAGTACTCCAAAGTGTAGTATATGACTGATACAAGTTAATAAAATATGGAGTCCAATGACATTAGAGATGTCAAAAAGTGGTACAAAGCCATAAACAAACTAGGAACATAATTAGCAGCACTGAAGACAACATTTTGTTTTATCTTTATAATTTTGCGCTCATATTCTGTATCTATCACTACTTGCACCACATTCTCAGTTCCAACCCCCTCAATAGCATCCCTAAGTATTTGTAATTGAAAATTAGCATCCTTGTGGTGCTTGAACAGTCAATGACCTTAAGGAACTAAGCGCGTTTTGTACATGTGGCCATAATGTTAAGGATGATGCTTTATATCCATCCAACCATCCATGATTATGCTACATACACTAGTGACCCAGGTAGCATTTATTTTCTTCATTAGAATATTAATCTTGAAATTATTTTTATCTAATATTGTTGTCCTTGCTTTTGTCTCCCTTGATGGCACATATGGTTTTCCTTTGATTATTTTTGCCACATTCTCGTTATAATCAGGATAGTGAACCAAATGGAATAGAATGCAATTGGCAAAGAAGAATTTGGCAATGGAATCTACCTCATCTCTATTTTGCACATTGGATAGTGATGCCATTGTATTTTCAGCATCACTAGTGGTCATTCTACATTTCTTCTTAGGCTCTGGTGTGTCTACCTCTGAACTAGATAGAAAAGTACAAGTAGAATGTAACGTTCCCTTTCTGAATTAGTATTTGATAAAAAATAATAATACAATTAAAATATATAAATAAATAATAATTGATTATAATATAATTTAATCACAAATCAAGTCATTCATAAACCATGAGAGCTGATTATCTTCAGTTCGGCAACCAAGGTGGAATAACATTTACAGTGACAAATCATATTATAATGAGAATGAAGTCCACGTCATCCCATGATCTAAGTTGGACCAAATAATATCATGTCTGAGAAATTACGTTGCATTAGAAATTAATGAAGTAGCAAATATTAAGCATTCACTATTTCCGCCAAACAAACGATGTTTCATAACAGCGGTAACCATACTTCATATCGTCTAATAAGAAGCATCTATCAAGACGACAACCTAGCATCAATCAAATACCAACATCGACTTTAATTGAGACAAATATCGATAGTCATTACTATGTGCGTAATCCGCAGATGAGGACTCCCTTAATAAACATTAGCAATCGATATAGCTATCATATATCTTATGCCCAAACCACTTATGAGGTAGCACAATGAATTGATATTATCAATGATACGAATGTTTGGAGAACTAACCGATTAATTAACGAAGAATGTGATTTGTTGTATGGACATAACGGTTGGTGAAGAGGCTTGTCTTACCAAATATACGGTATAAGGAGACAACTCCAGCAACCATTGAGAGTGGGAATAAGGAACTAATGGAGTATATTATGGAAGCATTTTCAGTCCTACAATTTCACGGAGAAATTGAGAAGAATCATTTAACCATAGAACAATGAACTTTGCCGTTTCCTGAAACATATCTGTTGATGTACACAATGGTCCAGTGGACACTCCGGATTGACTATCGTAGTCTTTGATATATTTCTTGATTAGGGATGAGATCTGATTTAATAACGATATTCTTAGAATGTTATTGCTTAAGGTTAATTTGAATATTAACAATCTAATTGAATATTATTAGCGTCACTCCTCAAATATATTAAGATCATCTATACTCTTGGAATATCAACGCTTAAGTTACGATGAGGAAAAGACGATATAAGAAAAGGGAATCACATGTTTTTATATATATATAAGAGATCATAATTTTATATTTGAAAGTTATGATATATAAAAGTATATGTAAAATTTTATAATTATATAACGATCATATAAAGATATCTGCATACATGAAAATATATAAGGTTATATAAAGATATTTTTTATTCGTAAATATACTTATAAAAGATATATGAATAAATATAATATGTATTTTGTTAAGGGTAATGAATTCAATTCATTAAAGATAACCAAAATAGTATACGAGTGAATATATATGATCATACATTCATCTTATTAATGATAATCAAATAACATATATATCAATCTAACAATAATAATGGAATTAGGATTGTGTTATGATATATTATATATATGACAATTATATATACTTAGCCAATTCCTTAAAATACCGTTAGGAGGATAGGTCGGCTTGTCAAGGATGGAGTAATACCATGTTGGAGTAAACTTCCAAGATAGGGATAAGGACTTATATCATGAATCCTTGAGGACGTAGCCCCAAAATAGGAAATGCATATATGTGCCACAAATCCTTTGAGGGAGCTTACTCGCAGATGGTTTCCAAATGCCCACAGACAAGTAATTCCTCATCTTTCTTAAGGTTAGTGATTAAAGCGAAGTGAGGCATTGGAGATTGAGTATGTATTATGAATCAACGATTATTCTTAATGTAATGCATAATGATGAACGTTAACCATTAGGAATTAACGTTCTCCTAATAGGTAACATTATAAGAAGCCATTCTGTAGTGCAGTACCAAACCCTAATTGGGAATTACTGAGCACATTAAGTAAGGTCCTTGTTGGGGACATGGCATAGAACAACCTGAAACTTGTGGATCTGGGGCAGTCGAAGTACTAGTAGGGGTAGAAGCCCTTAATGGAAAAGTGACAGTTACAAGACTTTGGTTGTCAATGTAGCCCACAATTTATTTATGTTAATTCTTTTTCAAGAGATAATCCCTTACATACTTGTACATCTTTGCTTGTGACATAAAGTTGTGCATTAACTCCTGTGTTACTGCCTTAACATTCAAGTTCACATAAATCATATCTTTGTTGCGTAGTGCCACCCATTGCACTAGGTTTTTCTTGCAATCTTGTGGCAAATTGTTTTGAAGTCGACTTGTTTTTAGATGGAGCTTGGCAAAATATTGTAATAATTTTGAAGAGCAACTAAAATCTGCACTGCCAATAGAACTAGTTGTCGCACCCCCTCACATTTGTATTTGAAGTCTTGAATTGAACTGCCATAGGCTCTTCTTATTAAAATAATATTTATATTGTATTGATGGTTATCTATTTCTCTGGTGTAATCCATTGTAAATATTAGAATCTTTCTAATATTTAGTCTTCAATTAGTTAGAATAGAATGTTTCTATTCTTTACGATTGTTTCCTAAGGAAACATCGTTTATTCTTTTGTATATATAGATCTTTCGATCTCTGTTAATAACATCAAGAATTTTACCAATTACTTCCCGTAACATGGTATCAGAGCTAAGGTAGTCTTTTTTCGAAAAATTATAATTTCTTATGAAATTATCAGCTCAAAATTTTTTGAAATCACTTTGGCATTCAACAAATTTCGATACCTAATTTCTTCATTGAAATTATTCTGCAACATTTGTGTCGGATTTTGTTCTTTCGGCTTGGTCGCCATTGTCTTCCACGGTTTCCTTTACTGCTCCCGCGTGTGGCTGTTTTCCTTACTCCCGCGTGTGGCCGTTTTGTTACTGTTCCTGTGCGTGGTCGTCTTCTTTCTCATTGACAGTGATTTGAAACGCGGCCACCCTATGGTCTTCCTTGCTCACGTCTGTCTTCAAGACATTACTTCTGCAAGCGACGATCTTTCTACGTGGGTTCTGTTCGCTATTTTTTGTGTCTTTTTTTGACACCATTCTGCAGTTTGTTCAAGTGTGGAAGCTTCCTGCAGCCATTACGACCTCTATCACGGTTGTTTTTGCTAAAAACGACAGTCGTTGTTCACAATTTTTTGCACATTTGCCATTTTTTTGGTGCTTGAAGCTGCGACCTAGGGTTTTGTTCGAAAACTCTAATTTTTTGGCTCCCAATTTTATTTTGATCACAGTTTCTTGGTGGGTTTTTCGAGAGCTCAACTGGGTTGTCGTTCGTTTTTTCTGGGTGCCTCAATTTTCGTGCCTCAATTTTTGAGCCAGCGGATCCAGAAGCTGACAACATATTCCTTCTGGGTTTTTCGAGCTCTCTTCTGGGTTCCACTTCATTTTTCTAGGTCTTTTGACATTTCACCTCGAAGTACGTGCCTTCTCAGTTCTACACATTTTCACTAAAATTCGTGCCATGGCATCACTGACAAATTTACTGCTCGAGGGAAATCAAAAGTTTAATGCTCGGAATTACAGCACGTGGAAGTAGCGGATGCTAACCATCTTCGAATATCGCGACAACGATCAAGTGGGTCTGGGTGCTACTAAGCGTCCGACTACAATTGGTCCTGATTAGGTTGCCTATGACCAACATAATTGAGAGGTAGTAATGTTTCTCAAATTAGCAGTGGCTGATGATTAGCTCCCTCAGATTCCATCTGACAAAACGATTGCCGAGATATGGGAGCATCTCAAAACCCTACATGAGGCTTCAGATAAACGGAGGGCTTTCTTTCTCAAGAACACTCTGTTTTTTATTATCATGGATGAGCGGGAATCGCTCTAGGATCACGTGAATCGAATTCAGGATATCTGTGATTAGTTGCTTGCCATTGGACGCAAGATGGAGGAAGAGGACATTGTGGTAATAACCCTAAAAAATTTACCCAAGTCCTACAAGCATTTTATCGAGACTCTCAACATCACTTCTACTGGTGTTGATCTGAAGTTCACTGATCTCTGCACACTTCTGCTTCAGTAAGATCGGTGGAAACAACAGTTCGGTAGTAGTTCCAGCTCCACCTCCACCGAGCAAGCCTTTGCTGCTAAATCCTTTCAGAAGGATAAGGGCAAGTCTCATTCTTAGCAGTCTTCTCAGCAAAAGCCCTCTGCTCCAACATCAGAAGGCTCCACTTCCACCAAGAAAGCCTTTGCCACTACTGGCACAAGTATGGTCACATGAAGGTTGAATGTCGGAAGCGCTTAGCTGCCCACTCTAAGCAATATGGTTTGCAGCCCAAAGCGAACAACGCAGAGCACACTGAGCAGACATAATCTGCCTTTTACCCCTTCATGGCTAAAAGACCAACAAATCATGTCAAGTCGTCTGCCTGGTACATTGATTCAGGTGCCCCTCGTCATTTCACCCACCGGAAAGACTGGTTCACTGACTACCAGCCTTATTCAGATTCAGTTATTTTTGGTGGAGGAGAAGAGTACACTGTTGTCGGCAAAGACAACATTTAGATTCAGTCTGCTAGGAGGAATCTCGTTTTCCTCGATGTGTACCACGTTCCAAGGATGGAACTCAATCTACTCTCAGTCAGTCAGATGCTGCGACACTCTCCACGGCTAGATGTCACCTTCAGTTCACATCAATGCACCATCACTGATAGGGAGACTCAGTCTGTTGTTGCAGTTGGTCTTGAGGATCATGGTCTTTTCAGATTTGCAGATTTCTGGTACTTCTCAGGACCTTGCTATGTCTGTTCGACAGTCTTCTGTCAATTCACTTTGGCATCAACGTTATGGGCACTTAAATGTGCGCTATCTCTCTCAACTTGCTGGTGATGAGCTTGTCCTTTGTTTGCCAGAGATTCAGACTCAGCAACTTGGAGTTTGTGATGCATGCCAAGCTGGGAAGCAGCATCGCACACCTTTTCCTGTTGGCGACTCATGGCGGGCTTCTTAGGTACTTCAACTTATTCATGCCGATATCTGCGGCCCTATGGCTACTCCTTCTGTTCTCGGCTCCAGGTATTTTCTGTTGTTTGTTGATGATTTTAGTAGAAAAATGTGGGTCTATTTTTTAAAAAAGAAATCAGAAGCGTTTACTGTATTTCAGAAGTTTAAACCTCTAGTTGAAAAAGAGTTTGGGAAATCTATTATTGCTCGTAGGATAGATAATGGGGGGAATTTTGTTCTATTGAATTCTCTAGCTTATGTGATCTTCATGGCATCAAGCGCCAGTTAACCACACCCCACACACCACAATAGAACAGTGTAGTTGATCGTTAGAACATAACGATCACCGAGATGGCTAGGTCTATGCTTGAGCACAGACATGTTCTGAAGAAATTTTGGGCGGAAGCAGTTAACACTGCTGTCTACCTTTTCAACCGGTCACCCACTGTGGTGGTCAAAGGCAAGACTCGGGAAGAGGCTGGGTCAGGTCGCAAGCCCAGAATCAGTCACCTGAAGGTTTTTGGCTCTCTTGCCTATGTTTGGATCCCTGATGCATCACACACCAAGTTGGATGCCAAGAGCCAGAAACTCTTGCTTGCTGGATAGAGTAGTCTTTATAAAGCCTACCGCTTGATCGACATAGAGACATTTCGTCTCTTGTACAGTCATGATGTAGTCTTTGATGAGCAACGAGGACCATTCATGCCTGTCTCTCCTGTTCTTGATTCAACAGACCAACCTTTGAAGGCTCGTGATTTGAGAGTTCGGCTTCCCTTAGGTCCATCTCATGGGAGGGCTCCCGCAGCTCAAGTAGCTCCAGTACTACCAGTGATTCCTGTACAGACACCTGCTTCTCTTGATTTTGATCCAGATTCTTCTGATGAGGAACCTGCTCATAGAGCATCTCCTGATACTAATGTTGGTCCTCCTCTTCGGCCTAAATGGTGGGCTAAGACACTTGATGATCTTCGGGAAGATGAGCTCATCGAGGGGAGAATTGCTCGGAAAAAGAGCAAATCTACATCTACTGTCAATATTGCTCCCATGGCCAACATTCACAGTGTGTTTGAACCTCAGACATACTTAGAGGCTAAAGGAATTCCAGAATGGGAACAGGCCATGAATTCTGAACACCAGAGCCTATTGAAGAATCACACTTGGGTTCTTTCTGATCTTCCACCAGGGAAGAAACCCATTGACTGCAAATGGGTCTACAAAATTAAGTATAAGTTTGATGGTACTCTGGATAAGTATAAAGCTCGTTTAGTTGCAAAGGGCTTCTCTCAGTGTCAGGGCATTGATTATGAGGAGACTTTTGCTCCTACAACAAAGATGAACACTATTAGATTAGTCCTAGCCATGGCAGCTTAGTTTGGCTGGCATGTCCATTAGATAGACGTCAAGAGTGCTTTCCTGAATGGTGACCTATAGGAAGGGGTCTACATGACGCAACCTCCTGGTTTCAAGGTTGCTGGTAAAGAACACCAGGTACTTAGACTGGTGAAAGCTCTCTATGGCTTGAAGCAAGCCCCTAGGGCATGGTACATGAAAATTGAGAAGTACCTCAGTGATCAAGGCTTCCAAAGGAGTTCTTCAGGCTCAAATTTGTACATCAAGACTACTGGCAGTGACAACATCCTTCTGGTCATTTATGTGGACGATCTGATCATCACTGGCAGTTTGACATCTTTGATTTAGGGAATCAAACAGAGTTTATGCCAGTCTTTTGATATGACTGACCTTGGCCTCATGCATTATTGCCTCAGTGTTGAGGTTTTGCAGCAGTCTTTTGGTATACTCATTTCTCAGTCCAAATACGCGAGGGCTCTGTTAGACAAGTCTCGTATGCAAGATTTCAAGCCTGCATCTACACCTATGGAGAAAGGTCTGAAGTTATCAGCCAAGTCTGATTCTTCTCCAGTTGATGATACTACATACAGACAACTAGTAGGCAGTTTCATCTATCTCTCTGCTACTAGACCTTATATTAGCTTCGTCGTCAGCTACATTTCATGGTTTATGACAGCTCCCAAGGCTGATCATTGGATGGCTGCTAAGCGTGTGCTTCGTTATGTGAAGGGCACTCCTGATTATGGAATTGTCTACTCTCGGAGTCCTATTCCTAGACTCAGTGGATTCACAGATTTAGATTGGGCAGGCTCTGTTGACGATAAAAAGCCAACTTCTGGATATGTGTTTAGTTTGGGATCTGGTGCCGTCACCTGGACCAGTAAGAAGCAGCAAGCCGTTTCTCTCTCCTCTACAGAGGCCGAATATAGAGGGACAGTTAAGGCAGGTTGTGAACCTATTTGGCTTCGTCGGAGGCTTGGGGATATGCAGATGTCACTAGCAGGCCCGACCACTTTGTTTGTTGATAACGAAGGCGTTATCAAGTTAGCACGGAATCCAGTCTTCCATTAAAGAACCAAGCATGTAGATGTTCATTGTCACTACATTCGGCAATTGGTTGAAGACGAGACAATACATTTGCAGTATGTTACTACAGTGGATCAGATTGCGGACATTCTCACCAAGCCTCTTGGTCCAGACAAGTTTGCAAAATTCAGAGGACAACTTGGTGTAGTGGATAGATTAACCATTAAGGGAGGGTATTAAAATAATATTTATATTCTATTAATGGTTATCTATTTCTCTGTTGAAATCTATTGTAAATATTAGAATCTTTCTAATATTTAGTCTTCAGTTAGTTAGAATAGAATCTTTCTATTCTTTACGATTGTTTCCTAAGGAAACATCGTTTATTCTTTTGTATATATAGATCTTTCGATCTCTGTTAATGACATTAAGAATTTACCAATTACTTCCCGTAATACTTCTTGATGCTCTTCATCACTCATGTTGCGAGAAGTAGAACTCATAGTGATGTTGCAAGAAATGAAATTTATTTTTGTCATACATGTCATTAAATAATAAATTTGCATAAGCTAAAGACTAGAGGATTTTTTTTTTCTTACCCAAGTCACATAAGTGTAGAAGTAGGGGAGGATACACAAAAATTCCACTTATTTTTCTAATACTTTAGATTGCATGAAGTGCAAAAGTAGACACACAAAAATGAAATTCTAATTTGACTGATTAGATTGTGAGGTTTTAGGTGGAGAAATTCAATGGGAAGAATGACTTTCAGCTATGGAAACTCAAGACTTGTGATTTGTTCTTGCAACAGGGATTGCAAAATGCATTGGTAGGAAAGTCAAAGAAACCTGTGAATATGACTGATGAAGACTGGGAGGATCTGGATGCAAGAGTTCTAAGCACAATTCGGTCGTGTTTGACAGATGAGGTTCTTTTCAATATTGTTGAAGAGGAAACAACAACAATCTTATGGAACATATGGATAGACTTTATATGATGAAGTCGTTGACCTTTACATGACGAAATTGTTGACAAACTGAATGTACTTGAAACGATTATATAGTTTACGAATGAAGGTAAAAAATTGCGAATAATTTAAATACTATCAATACTCTTGTATGCCAACTATCTAGTATGGGTGTAAAAATTGAGGATGAAAGCAAGGCAGTTCGTTGCCCGATTCTTGAAATCACTTACTCACTTTCCATTAGCTTTAGCACAATAGACACCCTTGAATTTGATTTTGTTGTGGGAGCTTTGTTGTCTAAAGAGGTGCGACAAAAATCTAATATAGAACTTCACACTACAAGCATTGGTGGCTAGGCATTGATCCACCAAAAAAGGGGAGGATTCAAGAGGCACATTCAGATCTAAGTCAAAAGGTAGAAAGGGTAAGGGAAAATGTTGACATTGCAATAAATTAGGGAATCTCAAGAAAGGTTGTTGTGTAACATACTAAACCATAACAAAAGAAATTCTAAACATCTTATGAAAATCTCAACTTCAATAAAACCTTCATCCATCTACTATTTAATAGAAAAGTAACTGTTTCTCTTTCACATGAACATGAAACTTGCCCACAACTGAATTAACTAACATCTATAAATGGAAATTAAAACATTTATAAAAGAATTTGTCTTCGCATGAACAAGAATATAACTAATAGTCTACAACTGATTCTAGTGAAATGGATTGTAACTGAATAACAAAATCAACTAATTTCATTCAAGTGATAACATGAACCTGAGTGAGAAGAGAGTAACTGTGCTTGATCCATTTTGGTAGTTTCGAATCTTAAATGTCTTCCTGAGAGAGGGAGAGCATCATCAGAGGCTTTACGTCCCATCCATTGACCATTGGTCTCCCACACAACTTCCTCTCAGATGTGGACTGAACTTACATGAAAGGTGCAAAAATTGGGCTTGGACTAATGCCATCCAAGTCTCTGGTGTTTAGAACCTACATCAATCTTAGTCACATCCTCTAGACTCCACGCCTAAGAGTATGACCTTCCTGACTAGATGTGCACTCTTGGTTAATGTGACTGATGGTCGCATGCTGATTGCATAGTGCCACCTTTGCCAAGGTTTATAAAATGCAAGCACTACACTTTGTGCTGTTAGATTCATCACCCTTACTCGTATAATTGAGTCTATTTGACTCTTTGGGTCTCCATGACCCATCTTAGACTTGCTGTCCATTTCAGGCAATAATGCCCTAATAACCTTAAAAGAATGGTGACCTTATTGGCAACTGTTAACATATATGGTTCTTAACAGTCAAGAGACCAACTAAAGGAAGTCATTTCCGAACAAATCTCAGCTGTTATAAATTGTATTTAAATTTGATTGATTATAATTTATTCATTGTGTTTTCCTCCCCAGGATATGAAAAGAAAACCCTCTCGAAAAGGATTATGTTCTAGTTTCACCCCCATGCTGTTATGTTTCTATTTATTCTTTTTATAACCTTTCTGATTAGGATTTGATCAAAGAATTCAAGTAAGATCATACAACATTCTTATTGATGCCATGCTATCATATATGTATATTAAACTGGTTTAACCAACTGAGGATTAAGATAATTACAGAGTTATCGAGATGTTAAGTTATCATTGCAGATAGTTGTGATTCCTGTAACTTAAGATGCAGATTTACTGATTAGAATAACTTTCTTTTGCAAATAATATTGAATAATCAGAGTCTAGGGATGAGTGACATAACTTTCCTTATTCAGATTAGGTAAATGATTAAGCATTACTCGACAGATGAAATAACTCCTTGAGCAAGTATAGATTGAGCTCGATGATAGAAGGCTAGGGTGTTATGACCACCATGCATTACAAAAGAATGCCACTGACCGCATTGCACATTCATAACTAAAATACAAATTCATAACTATTATACAGATTCATAATTGCTATGCAAATTCATAATTGATATTCAGATTCATATCTGATATTCAAACTCATAAATGATATACGGATTCATATATGAAGTGCAGATTCATAAATGATATGTGGATTCATATCTGAAATGCAGAGTCATAATGGATATGCTTGACTTTGGACTTCATTCTCCTATTCAAAACGTAGCGTAGGACTGCTAATGGAGACTGTGTTCGATATGCAAGTCTATGATCTTGATTCTTATATTCTTGTACGATTTCCTATTGCTAATGCAGACTTAGAAATTGGTATGCAGCAAGGACTCCAATGTTTACCTTCTGATATGTGATACATGGAATATTAAAGCTACTGCTAATGCATGACATTGAATCCGACCCTACTCATTCATTCTCTAATCCATACCAAGAAATGCTATGCTGATTATTTAAATAAATATGAATCATTTGAATCGATTCTAGGAATAACATTACTTAGAATCAATACAGAAGGAATCTGCTTGCCTATAATAGACAACGAAGAATGATGCCACAGAATAGGGATCAAATTCCCAAGTCAAACCTTGCTTGATAAAGTATGGAGCTAATGCAGCAACTCAATCTGTTAGCTGAAGAATGGATTCCAATTTAGGATGATGATAATAGAATTATTTTCCGTATTTTAACATAGAGTGCGAAGGTTCAAAGAAGGTGTCGAATATGAAAAAGATTGATAGTCGATATCTTAAGAGAATGCTGTCCCAAGAAGGGAGCTAGTAACTGCCATCATCTTGAAAATGTTACCCGCAAGAATGGTAACTCCTTGTCACTTCGATGGCAAGGAGTAACCTTCCGCTACCTCCATGACGATAGTATGATATAAGCCGATACATGGGAAGAATTAAAAATCGATACTAATAATTATTAAAAAGGTATGCACTTAACACCCTTCCTTTATATATATATATATATACACTCGTTAATACATATGTATATGTAATTATGCTTATTTAAGCTTGGTGCCAATTTTCATATCCCCATGCATATTGATATATAAACTCATTGTATATGCATACATATATTCGCTCATTATTTCATGACTATATGTATGTGTGTACGTGTATAGTTTTCTACTTGCATACATACACATACGACAATAGGCATTCAACCTATTTATGTAGAGAGAGAGAGAGAGAGAGAGAGAGAGAGAGCTTTACCACACGTTTGCATCCTCTCTCCTTGACGATACTCTCTCTCCCTTCTTCAAGGCTGACCATTCTCTCGCATCCACTAACACATGAGGTAGCTAGCCATAAGTTACATTTCATTCTGATAATCTATATTAAACATTTCTTTCTAGCATAAATCATCTAGGTTTACCAACTATCCATGTTTGTCAGTATACATCATTATCCATCAATATATTACGTTATTCATTCAAATGCATCAGTATTCAATGATATTCAATATAAACATATTTCAATATTAACATCACACTTTCAGTGAAACAGTTAAAACAATTATTTGAAATGTCCACAAGGTAGGGATGTAACATGTTGAAAGAGGTGGAAGCAAATCGGATTGAGACAAGTTCAAGTATGGTCGGTGAATTACTATCTGTTTGTAATATCTTACAATATCATGAAGAATGCCTGCTAGATTTTTGTTGCTTCTAATCACATATGTCCACATAGGAGTGGCTTTTCTACTTACCAAGCTATAAATGGTGGTCTTCTTATGGGAAATAATGTTTCTTGTAAGGTGGTTGGGATTGGGAGCATTAAGATTAAAATGTTTGTTGGTGCTGTAATGACATTAACAGAGGTAAGATGTGTATGGAATTTGAAAATTAAGTTAATTTCCTTGGGAGTTTTGGATTTTGGAGGTTATTATTTTCTGTCAAGGCAGAGTATTGTGTTAAATTTTAGGATAGCTGCAATTGTAATAACACTATGTTGTATGTATTTTCCAAATGCAACAATCTCTCTTTCATTTATATTAGGAATGAGGCTAGGAGAGACATGTCCCTTCATGGGACATGTCTATTCATTATTATTTATAAGAAAGGACATGCCTCTTCCTATTAATCATAATTTAATCAATCTTATAATGTTTCATCAATCAATCATTAATTAAGAATAATATAATAATTTAATATTGAATATTAAATTTCATATGATTAATAATAATATAACATATATAATATATTATTATTAATCAACATGTATTATATATAATTATATTATAATGATCATACGACTGAAGCTACAAACATTAACACTCCCTCTTAGCTAGGGAGGATGATCAAACAGAATGTGTAGTGGTCTCCTATGTCAACACTTATGACCCTCACCATAGCTATACAAAACATC
>MU223802.1:2308972-2332122 GCA_018584345.1 Thuja plicata | reverse complement strand
CAATCTTATAATGTTTCATCAATCAATTATTAATTAAGAATAATATAATAATTTAATATTGAATATTAAATTTCATATGATTAATAATAATATAACATATATAATATATTATTATTAATCAACATGTGTTATATATATTCTAATGATCATACGACTGAAGCTACAAACATTAACATATTGAAAGTATCCAACAATATTTTGGTGATCATGAAGTCTACAAAGTCTGAAAACCTTTACAATCTAGAAGGGAGTACTCAAGTAAATGAAGCAACAATGGTATGTATTGAAGCAGATGAATATACTTGTTTACAAAATCAACGATTGGGTCATATCAGTGAGAAAGGGCTAATGGTACTGATAAATTACAAGCTGCTTTCAGATTTAAAATATTTGAATTTGAATGTTTGCAAGCATTGTGTATTTGGGTAGTAGTGTAGATAGAAGTTTAAATCAGGTAGTCAATACGAGTAAGGGTGTTCTAGACTATATTCATTCAGATGTTTGGGGGCTATCCCTTACAATTTCTTTTGGAGGATCATCATATTTTGTGAGATTTATAGATGATTACTCTAGAAAGGTATGGGTCTATATTCGTAAAAGTAAAAATGATGTGTTTAGTGCAGAGTAGCCGAAAAATCCTCTGCCCCTATACGGATATAATATGGCATGGATACACATCGGATTCCCTACCCACACGTGCCAAAAAATCCTTAATTTTCTGACTGTGCCAAATACTATGTGATTTGATTTTAAAAAAAAAATGACATAAATCATCCTTAATTAAAAAAAAACTTCAGTCATGCAACTTTTTTTTGTTGGTATAAACAAAAACCTGCACCAAATGAGGAAGACAAACGAAATCTTTTTCTATTTCAGCTACCCATTTTTTTGGATTATCTTTGAGAGCAACTCTATTATTTTAGAATATTGTAATATTTAAATCAACTTATAATTGTGCATGTAGCAATTACATGTCTATATTGCTTTTAAAGTAATGAAAAGATCTTGTAATAACTTAGAAAATTGTGTGAAATATATGTGTTATTTTTTATGAATGTCGTATCCAACCGTATCTAGATTGGGGGTCTTAAAAAATGGCTGTATCTGTATCCGATACTGTACTTGTATTTGTATCCATATCTGTAATCATGCAACTTTGGTTTAGTGTATTGAAGTAGTTTAGAGTTTTGGTTGAAAAGAGTAATGCCAGAGCAATCAAGTGTTTAAGAACATATAATGCAGTTGAGCTAACATTTTTGGAGTTTGAAAACTTTTGAAGGAAGTTGTGATTGGAGGGCATAAAATCATAGTTTACACTCCTTAGCAAAGCGGTGTTGGTGAACACATGAACAAAAGTCTTATTGAGAGAGCAAGGAGCATGCTTAGTAATGCCAAGTTGCAGCAAGAGTTGTGGGTAAAAATAGTCCATATAGCATGCTATTTGGTAAATCGGTCACTATCAGTTGCAATAGATTGTAAGATTCCCGAAGATTTATGGACAGGTCATTCTTATGATTATTCAAATTTGAATTTTTTTTGGTTGTGATGCATATGCTCTTATTTTTAAGGATTAGTGTTCTAAATTGGACCCCAAATCCAAGAAGTACATTTTTGTTGGGTATGGTGGTGAAGTTCAGGGATATATTTTGTGGGATCCTACTACCCACAAAATCATCATTAGTAGAGATGCGGTATTTGATGATTCTTCTCTCATAAAATCAGGCAATTTAGAAGTTGATATGGATCAAGAGCAAGTAGCACAATATCAATAAGTTAAGTTTGAAACTCATCCATCTGTAGAAAATAAAAAACAAGAAGCTTCTGAAGATGATGATGTGAATGCAAAAAATATGTAGGAAAATGTTGAAATGCCACAACTGTCTCTAAGGAGATTTACAGAGGTTAGAAATCCTCCTAAAAGGTACGATGATTTTGTTTCATCTGTTGCTTTGATTTCTAATGACGGGAACCAAGTTGCTATCAACAAGCAATAGATGGCACTGAGAATGCTATATGAAAAATAGCAATGAAAGAAGAAGTGGATGTCTTGGAGAAGAATAAAACATGGGACTTGGTAGAGCTCCCAAAGAATAGGAGAGTTGTTAGTTGCAAATGGGTGTACAAATTGAAGAAGGGTATCAATGATACAATTGAAAGGTGCAAGACAAGTTTGGTTGCAAAAGGATATTCTTAGAAGGAATGTATTGATTTTCATGAATATTTTGAACTAGTTATTAAGTTCGTTTCTATTTAGGTTGTGATAAAATCATAAAACTTAACATTAGTTGCATTACTTGATTTTGAGTTAGAGTAGCTAGATGTTAAAACAACTTTTTCACATGGAGTTTTTGTTGAGGAGATACATATGGAACAACCATAAGGGTTTGTTCGAAATCACAATAGAAAATTTGTTTGCAGAGTCAAGAAGTCATTTGTACAGCTTCAAAGAGTCACCTAGGCAATGGTACAAGAAGTTTGATTCCTTCATGGTGAGCCAAAAATTGACAAGTGTGTATGACCATTGTATTTATTTCAGAAGTTTGAAAAATGATTTGTTCTTTACCATGGTGTTATGGTTGACAATATGTCTGTAGCAAGCAAAAACATGGCCTAAATTAGCAAGTTAAAGGTTTTGTTGGCTAGGATGTTTGATATGAATGATATAGGAGCAACAAAATAAATTTGGGCACAAAAATACATAGAGATGGGTAACATGGCTAGCTTTGGTTATCACAAATAAATATTTGGATAAGATCCTCATAATATTTGGTATGCAAAATGTGAAACAAGTAAACATCCCTTTAGCTTCCTATTTTAAGCTTTCAAGTTTGTCCTAGTAATAAAGAAGAAAATGATTATGTGTTTTGAATACTGTATGCTAATGTAGTAGGTAGTTTAATGTATGTGATGATATGTACAAGACTAGATATTTCACATGTAGTTGGTGTTTTAAGCACATACATGGCAAATCCAAGTAAAAAGCCTTGGGCAACAATGAAATGGGTGCTTCAGTATCTCAGTGGCACAAGTGATTATTGTATCGCCTATAATGGTTGCAGTGATTTAGTGTGTGGTTATGTTGATTCAGATTTTGCTTGTGATTTGTACAAAATGAGATCTATTTCAGGTTATGTATTTACTCTTGCAGGAGTACCTAATTGTTGGCTGTCAAGCTTCAAGAAATAGTTGGTTAAAGGGTCTATTGACTGAGTTTGGAAATGTGCAAGAGAAAGTGATTGTATTTTGTGTATCTTATCTTATGGAAAATTTGTTTTTTTTTTCCTTGAGATAATTGCTAATTTCTTTAAAGATAAAAAACTAGTTTTTTTCTAAACTTGATGGTGGTGGTTATGTTGATAAGATAGATAAATCTAATTTCTTTGAAGATATTCTATATATCTCTTTCCTTGAAGGTTAAGTGATTGTAATAGCAGCAGTTTTGAGGGTTGCAAATATTTTTTCTGAGCAATAAAAATACCAATTCTTTGTCCTGTGGATGTTTCCTTTGTATATTGTCAGGGTTTTACCATGTAATCTGTGTCTTGTTATTCTGTTTATCTTCTAACTTATTTCTTTGCAACTAATATGTGCTGCAATCTTTAACTCTTTTGGATTTGTGGTTCTGCTTCCACACTAGATGGAGCTAGGGTAGATGCTAGTCACAGAATATTCCTGAAGTTGACTACTATAAATGTGGTACAGCAGCCTCTGGAACCCCTTAGGCATTTTTCTAGACTTGTTTGGTGGTGTGGCTTTAGTCAAACAAGGGCAGTGAACAGTATTTGATGCCTAGCAGCGAACACTATGGGAATATAAGCTGGAATCCTTCACACTAAAACTCTTAAAATGCTTATTTTTATTTGCAGCAGTAGATGATCTTTAAACTCCTCGTGAACATCAATAACAAATTTAACCTTCTAAAGTCCAATAAATATTGATGGCTTGACAATAGTGGTAGATGTAATTGGAAATACTCGGTTAATCCAATTCTTGACAATCAAATCTACAGTGAATTTTCTACAAATCAACACCGACGTAATTCTTAAGAGGGTTTTCATCCTTGAATGCTTCAATCTCTAAATTTGAAGGAACACCAAAATGACGAAATTAGATGATTTTCTTTGAGCAAATAACTTTTTTTTTAGAGTTGCCTTTGAGCCCTCCATATTGATTTACTTTTTCTTTCAAGTGTTTAAAGACATTTTAAGTTAAATATTATATTAGCCCCACTCAAATAAAATAATAATAATACATGTCATCTCTTTTTTCTAATGCTATAAAAATAAAGTTACTAGGACAACTTACAATATTATTATTAAATTAAGTTATTTAGAAAAGGGTACATGACATTTTTCCTTAGTGCTATTACATGTTCTTATATATATTTTGTAACACTTCTATTTGTTGTTAAGTATTTTCTATTTTCACTTAACAATAGTTTCTCTTAGAGAACATTCAACAGGCTTTTGTGTTGTCATACAAAGCCTGGGCTTCCTTTTAGAAGATTCACACTATAATTAATCAATTAAATTTATTTTCTTTCTTTTTTTTTGATAGGTGACCGCTTTTAAGTGGAGCTTGTACCGATGGGGCTACAACAGGGGACCCCATCCGTAAGAACCTGCTGAGGCATTAACACCTCATCAATTGACAATTGCGGGTTTCTCCTCTCCCGCTTCTCTTCTTTCTTCTTCCCTCTCCATCCTCATCTCTTCTCGGCCTCCCTTCTCTCCTTTTGCGTTCGATCTCCTTGTCTCCGCCCTCTTCCTCCTTCTCCGGTCATCCTCCAACCTACCCTCCATCCTCCTCCCTCCAGTGACCCATACTCCGCCTTCTCCATGCGGGCAGATAGCAACCTCCTCTGTCTGACAGTCTACTGTGTTCACCAGTAAGTGTTATCCTTGTTGCATTTAGAAGCCAAGTCACTCCTTCTCTCGTCACCATTCCGTCCTTGCTGCATTTAGAAGCCATGTCATTCCATCTCTCGTCACCTTTCCTTCCAGCCTTCATCTTCGCAAGACCTCGATGAGACTTGAAACCATGATCGCAGTATTAACATTGCTTGCAACTACTGTTACACTGCAGGGTCAACCCCTTAAATTTTATTTTCTTGAAAAGAAAGATTGGTTTGTGTTATCCCTCCTAGTTTATAATATTTCTCTACTCTAGTGTATTATATTTTACAACCCAATTTTATGTGGATGAAGAATTGTCCTTGATGTTGCATAAAAGATGAGATATATGGGCCATTTTACACTGATGGTTATCAATATTGTTTTTGTTTTTCCTTAAGTTGTAGTTGAGTTCTTTTTTTAATATTTGCAGCTGTCTGAATGCCAACGTTGTAATATATTTAATAATCATAAAGTATATTTTCTGCCTTCTTAAATGAAAATCAACTTTTTTGTTAAACTATGCATTGAAAGGTTTTTGGCAGCTAGGTTCTTCATTTGTTTTTTTTACTTCAAAAATATTTGCTTTCTGAGTCTCAATCCTACTTTATTTTATACTTTCAGGTCTCTGACATGCATGGGGGGGATATGTTTACAGTTAGCAAAGCTCCTAATGAAATGGGAGGAAGCCATACAGAACTTATCTCTAGTGAGGACATCACAGCAGCGATTGAGGAAAAAGAAACACATTCATTTGAGATTGATCCCAATCAGGTGAAAGGGCAGTTTATTTTAAAGTTTGAAAATAAGTTTATGGGTCTTATGTCAACAGGCTAAGTCACAAGGTTTGAGTTTGAGTTTGAGTTCGAGTTCGACAACTATGAAATTCGGATGAAGTTCAGCAAGGACAAAAAATTTGAAAAAAAATTCGGCATTAAATTCATCTTATATGTATTTTTTAAAATATAAGTATATCTAGTAATTTATTTTTATTTTTTTATTTTGACTTTTAAATAATAAAAATGATTAAAATTTATTGTATTTGACAGATTGACATAATAATAAATAATTTATATACTAAATATTAATATTTTAATAAAAAATTAATATACATAAAATTTATAAATAATATATAAACTTAAATCTTTTTAATAGTAAGAAGTAAATAAAAATAACATAAAATTATAAATGTAATCTTAAAACATTAAAAAATAAAAACAGAACTTAAAAAAGAAAACAAAATATTAAATAGAAAACTTTCGAAAGTCAACCTCTGTTCTGTTCTTTGCATGGCGACAGGAGAGCTCGGCAAGGCAGAAACAAAAACCAATGATCCTTGTCTGCAAATTTGGTCACAGCTCCTGTCGCAGTGCTGAGTCGCAGTCAAGAAACCATGGTCGCAGTGAAGAAATCATGGTCATGGCACTGGAAGAGAAAACCTAAGCAAACAACTTTGTAGAATAAACTCGCAAAGAAAACTAGCAATTTCACTGAACCGAGGGCATTATTTACAAAGAAAACTAGCAGAAAACCCTTTAAAAATGCTTAATAAAATATGTTTTAAGAAAAGTGGAAATTGCTTCTGCCGTACGATTTTAGCCGAATTTATACGAATTTTTAAATTTTTTTTAGGTTCGCCGAATTTCAAACCTGAAGCTAAAAATTCGGCGAACCTTGTGACATAGTTAACAACTATACTATTTCAATATATGCTTTGTTGGTCCTTTCTATCTGATAATAATATTACTCTTGAATTTCTGCTAGGTTCTGACCAATTTTTCTTGTTTTGATTTTGGTAGGTTGAAAATGTGAAACAGCGTTGCCTACCGAATGCTTTAAATTATCCCATGCTAGAGGAATATGATTTCAGAAATGATACTGTAAGTCTTAAGCATTTAACTGTTTAAGTTCCTTCACTTCTTTTAGTGGGCAATTGAATCTACTTGGTGAATATGCATGTGAATATTATAGCTATCTATGTTATATTTTAAAACATATCAATAATAATGTGGCAATTCCTTTCTTTGTAGGGACTTTCTTGCAACTCTCTCTCTCTCTCTCTCTGTATATATATAGACACACACACACATCAAATCTCCTAAATTTGGTGGGAAAAGATGCAGCCTGTTATCACTTTATTCAGTCCGTCTTGATTTCTCCCCATGATTTTTCATTCCTTTTCCACAGGGCTGTAGCATTGAAATGATATGACTTCTTTAATAGTTGATGATGTTCCTGCCATGATTCTAGACTTTGATTCTAGACTTTGCTTTATACCTTTGTATGAACTTATTTCTAACAAGTATTTGAAATCTGATCTTGCATGTCACTGGATTATATACTGTTTATTTGTAGTTGAAGCATATACTGTTTTTTCTTTGCTGGAAGATCATGCCTTATTGTTAAACAGGTTAACCCTGACCTGAATGTGGAGTTGAAGCCTCAGGCACAACCACGACCCTACCAGGAAAAAAGTCTCAGTAAGATGTTTGGCAATGGTATGGTTTTTATATTATGCTGACTCTGCTGTATTTTCCTTATGGGGATTGGGCTTTGATATAATCGAGGCAACATTGGTCTCGCCTGATAAATATTTTTGACCACATTACTTGAAGATTAAAATTCAAGTAATCTTTTCGTCATTGCATTTTGTTCTCATTATATTCATTGATAAAGATTGCCATCTGTTTAGCTTCTTTCACACCTGAATTAAGAAATTTATACATTCTGATGAAGGTAGTTTGATTTTATGATGCCTTAAGTACTATTTTTTTGTTCTACTAAACTTTCACAGTCCAGTAACCTTTTCCTTCACTTTTATCGAGGAAAATATTATCTTTATTGAGTGTGTAGGAGAGAAATATTTATACACATACATACTAAGTTGCTAGTTCAGGGTTTGGGTATGGTGGTTTGTTGATGTTTAAAACCTGTGTCAGAATATATACACTAAGTTGTTGCTAGTTTGGGGTCAGGGGACTTCCGTTTGCTGATAACTTTCCCTATGTATGGTACAGTCAAATAGGTCCATATAATATATGAAGTATTAAAAATATAAAATAAAATCATAGTTTGCCAAAATGTAGTTATACATTGATTGAGTACATGACAACAACAATTGATAATTTAATGTCAAACCTTAAGAGATAAAACGGTTATATCAGTGTAATTACACATGGAGAATTAATACAAATAATCATATTGCTTTAAATTGAGTGTATCAAAATCATCAGTTGATTCAATTAAACCATGAGAAGCTCCAGTGCCCCTACCACTAACTGCAGTGTATGATGTGCTCTGTCGTAGTTTCATAGCCTTCATCATTGATTGAGACTAAGGAAAGTTATGCAACAATAAAATTGAGTTGAGATGCTCTAACACTACATCCCAATGCGTCGTCTTCTTCTTGTACTTGAATTCTAAGTTGCCAATTTGGGTATGGGTATGGGGTTTGGGTACGCAAGTATGACAATTTCTTTTTCGTTGGGTACAAGTTCGGGTTCGTCCAACTCCATACATACACACAACAGACACATGTTCAGACATTGAAGTTATAAATAGAAAAAGAAAAAATGATACTCATAAATCCATAATTGCCAATAAAATTATACATAAAACACCTCAAAAATCATATTCATAATTTGCAAAAATGAACATACTCAAGTCTCAAAGTGTCATTACCTATGCTCCACGAAGTTTCCGGGATGGGGACGTTTTAGGGGACAGGGACGTGTTTCCAGTATTGGTATGGTTCAAAGCTAAATTTTAGGGGACGAAACGTCAGGGGATGACTATTAAAAAATAGGCGAATTTTTATATATAGAGAGAGAATTCAAATATGTATATCATAGCATTGATAAACCATTCACCATAGACATTTTAGAAGCTGAATACATAGCAAATTAACAAAATTGAAAACCACCCTCTTGCAACTCAAAAATGATAAGTTTCTTGCTGCTGCTCTTTCTTTTTCTTCTTGCCAAGAATGGTTGAAATGATGAAATGAAGAAGACTTTACCTTTTTAGTGTCCAAATAGGGTTCCATAGTTTTTAATTGCTATTTCTACCCATGTGGGGCCCGACCAACAATTTTTTTTATTATTTTAAAAGTGACTTTTTGCAAAATAGCAGACTTTTTTTTGGCTAGAAAAAAGGGGACGGGACGTCAGGGGACAACTATTAAGAAATAGGGGAATTTTAATATATATAGAGAGAATTCAAATATGTATATCATAACATTGATAAACCATTCACCATAGACATTTTAGAATCTGAATACATAGCAAATTAACAAAATTGAAAACCCTCCTCATGCAACTCAAAAATGAAAACTTTCTTGCTGCTGCTCTTTCTTTTTCTTCTTACCAAGAATAGTTGAAATGATGAAATGAAGAAGACTTTACCTTTTTAGCCTCCAAATAGGGTTCCATAGTATTTAATTGCTATTTCTACCCATGTGGGGCCCGCCCAACAATTAATTTTTTTTTAAAAAAAGTGACTTTTTGCAAAACGGCAGACTTTTGTTTGGCTGGAAAAAAGGGGGCGCTGTTAGGTACCGGGGACGGCTAGGCCGTACCCGATACCTAATGGTGTCCCCAAGTCCCCCAGTTCACATGAAATGCTGTTCTGGGATGTTTCCTTTTTTTTTTTCATTTTTGGAACAACATTTTTGTGACATTTCCTTTTATTGCATTTTTTGTCAATATTTGATAAAGAGATGATGGCCATCATGTATGCATTGGCCGAGCATAGGCAAAAATTTATGGTGAATGCGGACCACACTAACTTGAAGTACCATCTTAGTCAGAAGGCCTTGAATTAAAGACAATAGAAATGGGTGAGTAAACTTTAGGTCTATGAATTTGACATCAAATATCTTAAAGGAAATACTGTAGTAGTAGACTCTATGTCAAGGAAACCCACTCTATCCGATATGTCTAATGTTTCGGCTCGTAAAAAAGCTAATATTTTAGTAGAATATTGCAAGAATGATAAATACAAAGAAGCAAAGAAACTCATCTTAGAGAAGGATAGAGTTTATTTGGTACTCAAGTAAAAAATGAACGATAAAAACTTGAGGGTAATCCTTGATACACTATTGGTGGGTCACCTTGGATGTTTCAAGACATATAGACAAATCATGGAAATGTTTTATAGAAGGCATTGAAGGATGATGTCATATCAGAGCATGCCTAGCTTGGCAACAAAACAAGACATCAAGCTTTTCTAGTAGGCCTATTTCAATTCCAGCCAATATCAATATAAAATGAGAGTATTTTTGTGAGTTTCGTTATTAGTCTTCGACAAGTTCAAGGTAAGATTGCATATTTGTTGCAGTGGATAGGTTCACTAACTATGCTCATTATTTTACCATAATTTCAAAGTTGTAAAATTTCAAAGTTCAAGGCACTACAAGTGGTTGATTTGTTTTTCAAATAAGTTCTTAGATTTCATGACTTGCATGAAAATATCGTGAGTGATAGGGATAGCATGTTCCTTAGTCTATTTTGATAGGATCTCTTACTGTTGATTGGCATAGAGTTTACTATCATCCTCAAATGGATAGGAAAATACATTGTGGCTAAATGGATGAAAAGATTTCAAGGAATTATGTATCAACATGGATCAAATGAGGCTTTATGTTGGTAAGCATTGTTATAATACTATACATCATATGTACATAGATATGGTCCTATTCAAACTTTGCATGGATATGATTCTTTATCTTTTGTGATTTGATTATCATAGACAACAAGTTGCCGAGAGCAAGAGACTTCGTTTACAAAGTCAAGAAATTTTGGAAGCACTTAAGGAGAATCTCCAAAAAGCTCAAAATCAGCAAAAGATGTATGAGATTGCCACCAATGGGAGAAGACTTGAGATTGCGAATGTGGTTTTCTTATGGTTGCATCTTTATAGATAATCTTTTCTCGAAAGGGGTGGTGTTGCAAAGTTCAAGCCACATTTCAATGGGCCCTACAAGATCTTGAGGAGGATTGGAGAAGTTGCTTACGAGTCAGAGTATATCACAATCGGAATAGAGTGGCCTCATTTTGATGATGAAGGCAAGTTGATTTTGGCACTTGAAGCCATCATGGATGTGGAGTAGAAAAACTTGAGAAACAAGAGCATCACAAAATACATGATTAGTTGGAAAACTTTTCTTGTAAAGGATGCCATGTGGGTAGGAGCTTAGATTTTGGAGCATCCAAATTCGCAATTGCTTGTGTGCAAGCAATTTTGGGAAGGGTGCATTGTCATGTCCTCTTTCCAAATATAAGTCATCAAGAGACCCTTAGCCAGTTATTTTATTTCTTGTAGGATATTGGGATGATGAAAAGGAAATAAATTAATGATCTAAGTTGTTCTAAAAGTAACTTTTTGTTATATTTGTAAAAGAACAACTTATGTTTTATAATATTTTTATTAAAAAGTCATGAATTGTTTGTAGGATTGGGATTCAAATGTAATGTTAATTAAAATGACTTTCTAGACATTTTTCAAAAGTAAAGATTTATAGGGAAAAGGTGAAAAAACCATATTGTCCTAAGAGCTTAATTAAGGAGTTCTTCAGCATTGAAAAGGGTTACCAATTTATGAAATCAAAACCTATTTGCTTGTGATCAAATATATGTTATGGTGGGACTCAATTTGACATTCCCAAAGTTTGCTTGAATCCTAACTTTTCTGTAAATTTGGGCCTCATTTTACCCATCATAGATAAGCAATTTGAGAGATATTTAGATGGTTTCCCGTTTGTCAAAACTTGTCCAAGTGTTGTTCTCCTTCGTCTTCCATGTGCCTATCATATGTTGGATGTTGCAAAATACTACGAAAATTCAAAGGTTGGGGAGTTTTTGGTCATTTTTTACGTTTCTACAATTTGTGGACATCCAAACATATCTTTAGTCCAATAACAAGCTCTAGTGTTCGCCTTGCTTAAAATTTATGTTGGATATATCCCTCCTTTAATTCTTTCCATTTCCCTTCATATTCATCATTTGTGGGATTTTGAGAAGAATCTAGATATTTGTCCCTCCTTCCATTCGTCTTTGGACTTCTACAATATCTCCGTGCATGTTCCAATCTCCCTACTTTCATTTTTGTAGGACCGTGATGGTGGTCCAAATGTCTTCTTTCTTCCTCATCTTGACATCACATCTTGTTTTGCTTGCATTTCTTTCATTCCTTCTATGTTTCTTTTATGCACTTTCCTCACGATACCAAACATTTGATCTAATGGACTGTTTAGGGGAGGCAAAGCACTTCAGCAAGATTGACCTTAAGAGTGGCTACCACCAAATCAGGATAGATGAAGGAGATGAATGGAAGACAACCTTCAAAACTACAGAAGGTTTGTATGAATGGCTTGTAATGCCATTTGGTTTATCTAATGCTCCCTCAACTTTTATGAGGCTTATGAACGAGGTATTGGTAGAATGCATTGGTAAGTTTGTTGTTGTCTACCTAGATGATTAGTTTTCAGCAAAACTAAGGAGGAGCATATTAAGCATTTAAAAATTGTTTTCAAGAAATTGTATGATGAAAAACTAATGATCAATTTGGAGAAGTGTGACTTCATGAAGCAGGAGCTTGTATATCTTGGTTTTGTTTTGTCTCAGGGTGACCTCAAAATGGACCAAGAAAAGGTGGATGCCATTCTAAGTTGGCCTATTCCCAAGGCTGCAACTGAGGTGAGAAGTTTTCATGGTTTAGCTCAGTATTACAGAAGGTTTATTAGACATTTCAGTGGGATTTGTGCACCTATGTTAGACACCATTAGAGGTGGGATGAAGACAAAGTTTCAATGGACACCACAAGCTTAGAAAGGGTTTGAAACACTCAAGGAGAAGATAGCAGAGTTGCCTACTCTTGTTCTTCCAAGCTTTGATAAGCTTTTTACAGTTGAATGTGATGCAAGTAATGTGGCCATTGGGGCTGTCATAAGCCAAGAAGGAAGACCGGTAGCTTTCCATAGTGAGAAGCTAATTGATGCAAAGAAGAAGTACTCTTCTTATGACTTAGAGTTGTATGCTCTAGTCCAAGCACTCAAGAAGTGGAGGCACTACTTGCTTCCAAAGGAGTTCATAGTATATATTGATAACCAAGTTCTCAGCTTCCTTAACTCTCAAGACAAACTCAGCAGCAAACACATGAAGTGGGTGGAGTACCTACAAGCCTACACTTTCAATATCAAGCATAAAAAGGGAGTAGAAAATAAGGTTGCTGATGCATTGAGTAGAAGGCTGCTCATAGTCCATGAAGTTCAGCTACAAAGCATAGGTATTGATGGCTTTAAAGACCTATAAGCTGAAGATGAAGATTTTGCCCAAATCTACAAGGTATGCAAGGAGTTTAAAAACAACTTTCATAGTGAGTTTTCTGAATATACTTTGCAGAATGATTTATTGTTTAAAGGAGGTTAGCTTTGTGTTCGTAGCGGGTCTATGAGGGAAAATTTGATCCAAGAAAAACATAATGGGGCACTTAGTGGTCATTTTGGAGTCAACAAAACTCAAGAGCTAGTCACTAGGTTCTATGTTTGGCCTAGAATGAATAGAGATGTTAGACAATATGTTGAGAGTTGTGTAGTATGCCAAAAAGCAAAGGGCACATCCTCCAATGCAGGTCTTTATTAGCCACTTCCAATCCCAACCAGACCATGGGAATGCATAAGCATGGACTTTGTAGTTGGTTTGCCAAGAACAAGGCAAGGATATGACAGCATTTATGTTGTTGTGGACAGATTTAGCAAGATGGCACATTTTATACCTTGCAAGACTATTCATGATGCTTGTAACATTGCTCAATTGTTTTTCAGTGGAGTGGTGAGGATCCATGGATTCCCACTTAGTATTGTTTCAGACAGGGACACCAAATTCATGAGCTATTTTGGGAAGACCTTATGGCAAAAGCTTGGCACTAACTTGTCTTTTGGATCTGCCTATCATCCACAGACAGATGGCCAAACAGAGGTGGTCAATACGAGCCTTGGTAACTTGCTAAGATGCCTCACAAAGGAGTATGGTCAAGCATGGGACCAACTCATTGGACAAGCTGAATATGCATACAATGATACAATGAACAAATCTACTGGTAAGAATCCTTTTGAAATAGTTTATGGCTTTCACCCAAGAGGGATTTTTGAACTTAGAGAATTGAAGAAAGGAATGCATGGTAGTGGATATGCTGAGGACTTTGCTCATTCCATGAGAGAAGTTCATGACAGTGTGAGAAAGAACTTGATTGAAAATGCTGAAAAAGTGAAGAAAAAGGTGGATGCAACAAAGAGGGATGTTCAGTTTCAGATTGGAGACTCTGTGATGGTACACTTGAACAAACATAGGCTGCAAAAAGGTGTTCCTCACAAGCTACAGATGAAGAGGCTGGGTCCATGTAAGATACTTGCAAAATATGGCAACAATGCATACAAGGTGGAGCTTCCTGAAGACATTGGGCTGTCACCGGTTTTTAACATTGCAGATTTGGTAGCATACAAAGGACCCATTCAAGATGCTAATTAGAACCTTCAAGAGGTAATACAAGAGGTAAAAGATCTGAACTTAACCCCTACTCCATCTGTAACAGCTGAAAAGATACTAGACTCAAGGGTCTACAAGAATACTACGAATAAAGACTATGGAGAACCTTGTCAAATGACATGAAAAAGAAGACGATGATGCTACTGGGATCAGAGAAACAAAGTTCAAAAGGTTGGGCATTGATTCAAATATGCTCAATCCAAGGATGGATTAACCTTTCTTTTGTTTGGGGGAGTATGGTGCAAGAGCACACCTAGCTCAACCCCTTAGTTTTCTTGCTATTTGATTTTGGCATGTACTGACTCTAGCCAAGTCAAGAGAGTTTGTGTGGACCTTAGAAGGTCATTGTTTCTTTGTTTCCCTAAGATGGATATGACTAGGTCAATCCATGACTAGATAGTTGCTTAGGAGTTGTCTTGTGTGTTCTCTTGCCAATGTTGCAGAGATGAGTCCTAGAGTGGAAAGGGGACTTGAATAGCTTAGGCTATGTTTTAAATGATTTTGAGGATGATCATATGCCATATGTAAACATTTGAAGAACAAACCTCAAAGGTTGGAGTGTTATATTGAGTTTGTCATTTTCTTGCCAAAGTTGTCAACTTGGCCAAAAAGTGCTAAAATGGGAAAAGATGGAAGAATGATGGCCGAGAGGCCAAATCATGCTTAGACATCATTAATATGCCTTAAGCAACACCCCAAAAAGATCCCAAGTCCTACTTGGTAGGAAAAAGCCAAAAGACAAAACAAAAGAAAAAATTGCCATGACAACTTTTGAAGATTGCATGACAATTTTCAAGAATGTGTTGCAGACCGAGTTGGGTGAGGAAATGATGAATGTAACGCCTCAATCCATGAAGGGAGGTTATTTAGGAAGTGGAAAACCTATCCAAAACCACGAGCAAGCATTTGTAACAGTTGCAAAGAGATTGAATGAAGGAGTTTTAATGGTGTATTGGAAAACAGTCACAGTTTTTATGTTTTCATTTGCATGCATGTGAAATTGGAAGGAATATCTCGTTTTGATGTTTGATCCTTGTTCTTATGATTATAATACTTATTTTCTCGTCACACCAGGGATGAATTGAAGGTCATGATAATCATGTTTTGAAGGATTTCCTCATTGACTGTTGTAATTGCCACAGTTTTGTAGAGTCACTGTTTTATGCATGCATGAAGGGTGAAATGAATTAGGATCGATGTTTTAGTGATCTCATTGTGTTCTTCATGATCTTACAAGTCTTTTTCATTTAGGTTGCAAGTTTGGAGGAGGTCGTCTTCTTATGTTTTGAAGAGCTTTTGTGTTGTGTCAATCTGCTGTCTCAGTTTGACAGTCTTCGTGTTGCTTTTTGGTTGCATGTAAGGGTTAATGGATGGAGCTCATGATCTAACCTTGGACTCTTAGTGAGCATGCATATGTAGACATTTTTCATTTACAAATCAAGTTAGGAAGAAGTCATTTTGATTGGTTTTAAAAATCACTTGTATTTAGGCAGTTTGCTGCCACTGTTTGAGCACTTCATGAGGATGTGCTTGCCACTCCCTTTCCCACCATAGAAACTTTATGGGTTTTTGGAGTTTGGGAGTGGACTTGATGTATGATATGTGTGCAAGAGGAGGGGCCCCAGAAACAAGTTTTATCATTTTTACAATGATGCCCTAGGCGAGTTGATAGCACCTGGCTAGGCAACATTAGAGCTTGTGAGAAAGATACAGTGGGTTGAATGCATTGAAGGCTTCAATCCAAGTTTGGATTCAATCAGAGGGATGTGTGAAGAGCCAAAATCCAGAAGGAGGAGTTCCCAAGTCAGGATTTGGTATGGTTTTCAAGAGACCCTAGAAGGGACTGTCTAAAGCAAATTGAAACCCTCAATTTTAGGCCAAAGGTGACTTTCCAGTGTACGATCAGTTGGAAGAGTTGAGACCTTCAAAATCTTGGAGGTCCCCCAAAAGGGTACTCAGATATCAAATTTGTTTATCACCTTGTTAAGGAGATTGTTGAGCTAGAAGGTGAAAACCTCGTTTGGAGGGCTAATTCTAGTAGCCCTATTTGGTGCAAAGTGGACAATTTTGTAAGATTGAGTCACTAAACTCAATTGAATTGAAGTCAGAAGGTTGAATGAGATTAAAACATCCAAACACATCCCTCATTCCTCATGAAACAATAAGAACCTATGTTGGGTGGAAATGCAAGTTTGACAATAAGCTAGAGCCCTTGGTTTGGCAAGCAAACTCACTGGTGTAACTAGGTAGGGCAGTTGGAAGATAGGATTGTGATCCTATACAGGGTAGGGTATCCAAGTGAACCCTAATAGGCTAGGAGAAAGCCTAAAGCAAGTCCTTATAGCCAGTAAGGACATTAGAGCAACCCTATCCCCAGTTACATCAAAATCTAGGAAAGGTATCGAAATCCTTTTGCTAATTGTTTTTTTTATGCATAATTCAACTTGATCTTTGGGCATCCTACCATTTAGGCATCCCATCCCGATGTTCATTCGCTCAAACTGTGTAGATATTGTTGCATGAAATATTAAATAGCAAAAATGGTGGTGAGTTTGTTGGTCCTAAAACATATCTATATTACAATGATTGTCTAGACTCTTAATGGGAAAAAAGTAGAAGATTGTTCTAGATCCAATAAAATTGAGTAGTGCCAATCCACATATTCTTAGAGAGATTAAGGCATTGATAAGTCCTACAAAAAGAAAAGTGTTAGTTAAGCATAAATTAGCATACCTATCTTTAGATAAATACAGGTAAACTATGTCGAAAGATATCATATTAAACCATTATTATATTTCAGTTAAAAAATTGTTATTATATTATTGTTATAATTAATATTAAATCATTATATTATGATATTGTAATTAATATTAAATTATTATTAATAAGATAGGATTATATTATTATGTTTTTATATTTCTATTGAACTCTTGACAAAAGTAAACAATATATTATAATTCATTCTTATCATATCTAGATAATAGTAGATTTTAATGTCATTTTTTGTGAATGTCTATTTTTTATAATTAAACTAATATAAAATTAAAAAAAAAAATAATAAAATGTTTTTTTGTTCTTTATGCATTTAAGTGTCACAAGCAAGCCAAATTAATTGCTTCTAGTTTTGATTGACGGACTTTTTCACATCCATATGTGAGTATTATACAGCTTCGGTGTAATAAGGTGTATACAATGAGTACTTTGTATAGACCAAGACCCATAAGAAAGTAGTCTTGGATCATGCTACAATGACCTTATATTGAGCTTTAAATAAGTTGTATTTTAATAAGAAAGTCACAGATTGATCAAATTTACATTAAATTCTTGAAATGAAAAAGAGGAATAGACAAAGATTTCCCTTATCTCAACTTATTTTCTGGAGAGAACCCCTTTCCATTCATTTAGGGGAAAATGTTTCAAAGATTCTTGTGAAGTCATTCATGAAAAAAAATTAACCTCGGCAATTTCCTGAATATGGTGGAAAATACAGAGAAAGAAATGAAGACCTTGAAAACTGGAATGGGTATCTCTTGTAGTGTTCACGTTGCTAGAAATAATTAAGTAAATAAGCTACTGCGAATTTCTGAATACTACCATGCTCTCAGTGGAAGGTTTCAATAGATGCTACTCAAGACATATCTATTAATAAAGAGCAGAAATAGAACATCTCTGACATATATAATATATTAATAATCCAATTAATTAAATAAAGTGAAAGGATATTAGTAGTAGTTTCCTAGTTATTACCAATTGGCTTGAAGTTTGATGTTGTTTCTGCAGTTAATATCACCAAAAGCCTTCCTTTTTGAAATACCTCATGCTCACAGTATGATGGAAGTAGTTGTCTTTGCTAGTCTGCAGGTTACTGTTGTAAAAATATAAATTTGCTTTAATGACGATTTCCATGAGATTATATAAACACCAAGAACTCTTCAACTTTCACATGGAATATTTGCATTGATAAGCTATCTTTTTTGTTTATATGGTCAAAGGAACCATGGATCTCAAACTTTTATTTTGGAATGAGTTCCAAAATTGAGTTTGGAGGCTTCCATGGGATATTTCAAAGGATATGGGGATTTAACTTGTAAATTTATTTCCATCTCAACAAATTGATGATATTATTAGAATTTATGAGTTATTCCTGCTCCTTTTGGAGGCATGTCTTACTTTTCATGAGATATGTTGACATCGATACTTTGCAGGTAGGGCAAGGTCTGGTATCATTGTGCTTCCCTGTGGGGCAGGAAAATCGCTAGTAGGAGTTTCGGCAGCTTGTCGTATTCGAAAAAGTTGTCTTTGCTTGGCAACCAATGCTGTATCTGTGGATCAATGGGCATTCCAGTTCAAACTATGGAGTACGATTCGGGATGATCAGATATGCCGTTTTACTTCTGACAGTAAGGAAAGATTCAAGGATAATGTAGGTGTGGTTGTCACTACATATAATATGGTTGCATTTGGAGGTAAACGTTCTGAAGAGTCGGAAAAAATAATTGAGGAGATTAGAAACAGGGAATGGGGTCTTCTTCTAATGGATGAGGTAATTTATCTTGTAGGGCATGGAAGTAATATTTTTTATTCTTAATTAGGAAGAGAAAATTTAGATATTACATTGGTGTTACTATAAGTTATCTGGTACTTGGTAAATATTTGAGAGTAATATCTACATATGTTGTAACTTGGTTAATTTTTATTCTATCCAAGACTTAGTTGCGGGGCTGTATCCAATTGTGTGTGACTTCTGCCTAAACAGGTTCATGTTGTTCCAGCACATATGTTCCGTAAAGTTATCAGCATCACAAAATCTCATTGCAAACTTGGTCTCACAGGTTGGTGCCTACCAAAGGCTTTCCAATTATCCAAACATGTAGCACTAACTTTAAAGGATATTTAAACCATGACACTTCATTTTTGGGCAATGACAAGGTGACTTTTTAAAATTGTAGCCACACTTGTACGTGAAGATGAGCGCATCACGGATCTTAACTTTCTTATTGGGCCTAAGTTATATGAAGCTAACTGGTTGGATTTGGTGAAGGGAGGGTTTATTGCTAATGTCCAATGTGCAGAAGTATGGTGCCCTATGACAAAGGAGTTCTTTGCAGAGTACTTGAAGAAGGAAAACTCCAAAAAAAAACAGGTGTGACTTTTAAAGTGACGAGTTTACTTATAAAGGTTATAGGTAATGCAGTACAGAGAAAGATTATGATCTGGAATACTTATTTCTGATTCTTTTCATAATTAATTGGATACAGAAAAGACTGGCTCTTTTTGCCACGATGTTACTTTGTATGATCATTTATTTTCTCTTCCAAGTAATACAAGCACCATAAATTACCATAAATTCAGAACAATGTCATAGCTTGTGTGGTCTTAGAATGAGGCTGATAATATTCTTAAGAAACCTGGCATGTTGTGCATCAAGGATTATTTCTGCATTGCAAAGGCTAAACTAGCTAGGTTAATTATTTTGATGTCAAAGCTTCCATTTTTTCACTTGTTAAAATCCTATGACAAAAAAAGCTTTGGAAATACTACACCATGTATTCTGAAATAAAGCTGATTTTGTCATTATTGTATATAATCGAGAGCTCTTCAGCATAATGCACTGGTATTTTTTTGGCAGGCTTTGTATGTAATGAATCCCAACAAGTTTAGGGCATGCGAATTTCTTATTCGTTTCCACGAGCAACAACGTGGAGATAAGATCATTGTCTTTGCAGATAATCTTTTTGCTCTCACAGAATATGCATTGAAGCTTAGGAAGCCTATGATTTATGGAGCAACCAGGTTTTTCTGTGGCCTCTCTGGAATCTGTCAGAACTTTGCTGCAATCATTTAAAGCATTTCGAGTTGAAGAATTTTGTTGAACCTTTTTTTTCTCTTAAACAAGTACTGGGATTTTCTATTTTGAGTTTCCGTTTCGTATCATTTTAACAGAAATGCTTCTGTTTTTCTTCTTTTCTTCAGTCACACTGAAAGAACAAGGATTTTGGACGCATTCAAGCACAGTCCAGATGTCAATACTATTTTCCTTTCGAAGGTAAACATGTTCTTTCATTCTAGAGAATTATTTGATATTTTGTTTGGTTTTTTGGGTCCAGATTAGTGTGCCTATAATTTGTAAATATTTTGTTCTGACAAGCTACCTTTTTTCCAACTATAAAAATACATACTGGATACTAGAAGTATGGTTTCATTATATCCTTCATGCATTGCATTGCTTTAGCTGCCTTACAGTTGATGTCTGGGACAAAAATGTGGCAATAATCTTCTGTTTCAGCTTGGATTCTGGCATCACAATTTGTTTGCCCTGTATATAATAATACCATTCTTCAGCTGGTATCACTTATTCCTATATGAGGCAGTGATTGTACCCTCAGTCATACTTGTAGTTACTGGGTCTTTGGCATACCTAGCTAAAGCTCTTCCTTCCATTCAAATTCAATTGAAGAAATGACCGATAATTTAGGTCTCTGGGAGGGGTGCATTTGTAACTTTGTTGTTCTTTCCGTTGACATACTCGATGTCAAAATCATAAGTGTGTACTTTACTGACTCATTTTAGGTACCTGCCATTGAGTTCACACTGTGATAAGAATTTTTTTGAAGCTGTTGTGATGCATACAAACTATAAAATGTGCTCAAACTAGACATTGTCTGAATTTAGCCAGTGCATGCATGACTGCCAACATTTGCTTTTCAAATATAGAGAAATTACAATCAATTTAATTATTTATGTCAATTTTCAACTTTAAAGTGATATGGGTTGTTCTTTTTGCATGAGAAGAGCCTCTAATCCTTCTCTTGAAGCATTGCAGTCCACCTCAAAAAGTTAATGCAAAATTAGGCATTGCTAGAATAGGACTAGTGCACATTACTCTCTATAATTGGTCAAACATCTCTTGTGTCACTATGGACCAATGGTAGACATCTTTCTTAGTTAATTTTTTTCAAGGATAATGCTATCTATGAAGTCCTAATAAATCTGCTGTAGTGGCTTCAAAGTCCAAAGAATCCTCATAATTGTTGTGTCCTTGGAAGAGGTCATTCTGGAATGAATTACATCTAAGTTAGATCCATTTCTACACTTGCCCTGCTGTATCCTAGGGCTAGAATTTTCTCTATTCCAAACTAGCATTTTCTTTTCTTTGCAAAGGTCTGCTAGGAGAACAGCCATCACTATATTTAGGCGTTTTATGTGTTCCTTCCATGTCTGGCTATAAATCAAAATGTTGTCAGAGAATAACACAAATTGCCTCAAATAAGGTTTGAAAATTTCATTCGTTGCTGATTGGAAGGTGGCTGGTACATTGGGGAGCCCAAAAGGCATCACCAAAAAGTCAAAGTGCCACAATGACACTTGAAAGTAGTCCTAAATGTGTCCCAGGCTCAACCCTTTTTTGGTGATATCTAAATTGCAAGTCAATTTTGGTGAATATACTGCCCTACATAACTCATCAAGCAACTCATCAATATGAAGTATTGGATACTTGTTTGTGATGGTTTTCTTATTTAGAACCTTGTAACCTATACAGATCCTCATTGTTCCACCTTTCTTCTTCTACGACCATTGAAGATGCTAATGGACTTGTGTTGGCCCTCATGTGTACCAATTTCAATAGCTCTTCAATAGCTCTCCCTATCTCATCTGAAAGCACGAGGGTGTCGATAAGGTGTTATAACATTTCTTGTCCTTGTCTCTAGCTCGATAGTATGTTTCCAAGCGCAGAAGCATATTTATCTAATTTGAAGGGTATTCATCCTTGATTGAATCTGTAGTACCAAAAGATAGCCTTGTGATATGATACAGATTGCTATCCAACTCACTTGGCCTTGTCTTAAAAGACTCTTTATTTAGTGATTGAAACTTGATGTATTGATGCCTTCCAAACATAGTTCCATGACTCGGACTCGCCTATAACTCAGCAAGGTCGACTGGACCCGTGACTCGCCGATGACTCGACAACGACTCGACAAAATGAAAAAACAGAGATTTTTTACGATTTAAAACTTGTTTCATGCACCCATTATTGAATAAAGCTTAAAGGCACTATAACATCATCAAATAGAAGCTAATTTGATCACATACATAAACATACATCCATCACATAAGTACAAACGTAAATTACAAAATTGGCAAGTAGGGCATTTCTCGGAGATACTATGCAATTTACAAGCACAAATTTGGTGTTTATTTTCCCGAGGAGTTATTTAGTTTCAAAGCAACTACTTTTCATTCTTTCCAGTTGATGGGATACTTAGTGATTTTCATCTGCCTTCTTTTCCTACTTCTGTCATCCTTCATCTGTTGCAAGTTGCAACTATAGGATAGTGTTGAGAACAGAGATACTTGTTTTAAATTTAGATATGAAGAAGAGTACCAATAGCACCAACCAGTCAGAGAGAGCATAGCTCAGTAATTGGATTAGTTTTTCATTCTTGTCATTAATTTTTTTACAACAATACTTTGGTTTGCTACCCTTTTCTCAATGTACAAGAGATGGATTGTCCTTTACATCCACCTCTATGCTTTATTTAATAGAGAGGTTTTGTACTAACTCTTTTCATTTGATTATCTCGATATGTATATATCAAGGCTATTGGTGCTAGTGTGAGTTGGGCCTTTTATAAGTGTTTTATTCATATTGTTATTGAAAGATTTTTCTTTGTACATCTTATACTTAGTGATTTTCATCTGCCTTCTTTTCCTA
>MU223802.1:2266268-2294556 GCA_018584345.1 Thuja plicata | reverse complement strand
CCCCCCCCCCCCGTTCCGAAAACAGGGGGTTTTTGGCTGGGGACGCGTCCCCGGGTTACACTGATAATAATCCATATCAATATTAATACTACACGATATAATTTAATCCATACTAATAAGGAAATCAATGGGATAACATTAATTTATAAAAATTATAATCCATACTAATCATATCGATGGTATTACTAATTTGACCATGATAACCGACTTAATAATAGCCGATGGACTAAGTAAGGAGTCGACAACAATAAAGTATAAGCTGATAATAATAAGAAATCGACGGTAACCATAACTAGTCAATGATAAATTGACTTCGTTAATCATTGAATCATCGGAGTGAATGGACGCAACCTTCAATGCTATCGGCATATAAGTATGGTCTAGAAAACATGGGATAGGGACGGGGAAAAAAGGCACGGATATACATCAATTAAGTACCCGATCATTATATTAGTCAAAGACATGAAACACGGTAGTTTTGGAAAACAACTTACAGCATGTTGGGAAAGAAAACCATAAATTGCATTGGATATTGGGTCTCTAGCCACCCATGGTAAAAACACATTCACAGCCATGACAGAATTGGATGTTTGCTTCACACTGTCTATTTAAAATATGAAGCTTAGTGATAAGGAAAAAACATACGAGTGTCTCTGAATATGGGAAGCATATTCAGAGACATATTAACATACACTTGATGTCATAATTAATTAATCTAATTGTTACAGAATGTGACAGATCTGAATATAGGTGAAATTAATGAAATAAAAGCTATGATCAATTTATCAGCTAATGCTTGCTTAAACTGTAAATTCTGTAATTCTTTAATCATCATGATGGGTAGGGAGTTTGCAAGAGGAGAGGAATAATTCGATCACATTGAGGCAATAGATCCCAAAACGGGTGTTAACCATGAGGGACCCTCTTGTAGATTGCCCTCTTGTAGATTGTTTCCATCCCAAGGGCAGTAATTCTACCATCCATAATGAGGATTAGAAGAGCAGGGTATACATTTTGCCAAGTATGATGCATTATCCTAATTTGGCATTGGAAAATTTAGTCTAATATTTAATTAATATTGAAGCTAATGAACAAGTATCCATATAGCATACTTAATTAGAGAAGATAAAAAGTTTCTTATTATTTTCTTATACGAATCCAACTCTAATTTCTAACCATACTTGCCTCTGAGTCTTCGTAACTATATCCTAGAAAGTGGGATCATTACAACAGCAGTGTAACATGGGGACACGTCCCCCACTAAAGCCCGGAGTTTCCGGTACTTGGACGTCCCAGAGTCTTGGGAACAGGTACTTGGGATCCCCCCACCGCTGCTCAGCTGCCGCTCAACCTCTGCTACAACGCGGGGATGGCCAGATATATAAATATATTTTTGGCTGATTGAAGGACGTTTTCAGATCATTTGCAAACATAATATGGGCAGTTTATGAGGGTTTGTAGCTGCTATTGTATACATTATTGCTAGTTATGCTGATTACCCTAAATAAAAATCAGAACTGGGGTTTCTATGTTTGCAATTCATGTAGCTATTGTCATATTTATGATGTAATATAACTCTTCCATTTGTATATAATATAAATCTTCAATTTGCTGATTTGACAATTTTATTTAGTATTCTAATTTCTAATAGTAATTAGTAATTTGATATTCAATGTATAAAACTTCAAGGTTCAAGTATACTGTTGTCTGTATTTAGTATTTCAAATACTATATTTGGCATTTGCAATTTTGCTATTTTTCTTCTTATATTATTATACATCTTTTCATAACTAGCATTTCAAGTACTATGTGTATAGTATATTATATATACAACAACCCCTCATAGCCCCCTGCTGTCGTTCCCTCGTCATCTCCTCGATGTCCCCAAATTGAAGCCCTTTTTGCCCCCATCCCGGAAACTCATCCCCTCGTCCGCCGGTCCCCCAGGACCTGTGTTACACTGGATTTTAGCATACTCGAATCACACTTAAATAACTGATTTCCACATCTTGACTGTCTAATTCGCAAGTCTCCTAATTTCCCTGCTCTGCACATGTTCAGTCTACTTGTTTTTAATTTTACTTGAATTCTGATTGAGATGAAGGCTTCCGATCTGTCCTTATAAGTTATAGGCTGCCTTCCAAAAAACGCACTTGTTGGGCTAATAAGGCTGACCCCCTTATGCACTCAAACCTTGGATTTTGTATTGAAATTATTACGTCAGCTATGTGGATAAATTTTCCAGGTTGGTCCTCTTTGTTTGCAATACATTTTCCTTGTTGAAGATATAAATATAGGGTCGAAATGTTAATGTTTTCAGATTTATGTAAGGAAAAATTACAATCCATAGATACCTTTAAAGACTGAAAATAAGAATGACTGAAATTAACAAAGAAGGGGGAGAAGAGAATTACCCGGTTTGTAGCAAGTAATTCCTCTTCACCTTGAGCCTAATGTTTTTCCATCTTTAGCTGCATATTTTCTTCAGATGTGTATGAGAAATGACTGATTATTATGATTGCTGCAATTATCAGATTCGGGTGTGCTGTAGGTGCAAATTTTCCTTAACATGTTGTCTTCGATGCCTTGGATAATTCGCACCACAATCCACATATATATATGTGTGAAGACATCCTTAAAATCAATGGTAAGGGCCAACTAGAATCGGCTTAGAATACTTCACATAATATTAACAGAAGTCGTCCCTTGTGGACAGTAAGAAGTTGTCCCTTTAGGACATTACTAAGTCGTCCCTCTAGGACATTACAAAGGTGATTCTTATCTATCATTCAAAGTTTAATACAATTAATTTATGAGATGTATGTTGAGATGAAAAATAAATAATATTCTTTATTATTCATCTCAACATACATGTCATTGATCTTTCCGAAAAGGCCACAAATATCAACACTCCCTCTTGGTGATCTGGAGGGAAGATCAAAATAAATCTCATAATGTAATCACAAGATCTTTATCACACTAGAAATCTAAGTGATCTCAATGAATATGGAACTATCGAAGAAAACATAATATATTCATAATGTATTCGTACCTGATGTAATCAATGTGATTAAACATCCTCAAGATGTCCCAACCTTTGTAATATCATCTACTACAAGATGTAAGGTTATTCAAACATCTTTCACATGTAATGAGAGGTAAGAAGCTTGATGCAAACAATAATCACATATAGATCTCAACTTTATGTATAACATTATCTCAATAGTAGATCTCAAATCTATGTAATCAGAAAATAAAACAATAGATCTCAAATCTATGTAATGAGAAAATAGATCTCGGAACAGAAAATATATCTCAAAGAATAACAATTTTAAGTATCACTTACATAATGTTAGTGGATTTTCTTCATGTGAGATTCCATCCACAAGTTCTCTGAAAGATATTCTTCATTGGTAATTCTATCCAAGAGCCTCAACGCTCTAATATCCAATAGCCTCAACGCTCAAGAGCCTCAACGCTCAAATATGCAAGAGCCTCAGCTCGCAAATATGCAAGAGCCTCAACGCTTAGGAGTTTCAACGCTCAAATATGTCAGTATAAGAAAATACTCATATTTTCACCACATAATAATTTGATTGTTACTTAGATTTAACATATTCTCAATGGATAGTAAAATTTAATTTATTTGCAACAAGTGATGTTAAAATCTAACAAAGAATTAGAAAGAGTTTATAACATGACTTTTAAGTTCATGAAGGCCCATATATGAACTCCCTCTTAAGGTGAAGACTAAAGGCGTTCAGATTCTGTTTCTTTTACTCTTGCAATAGAGGTTTGATGATTGTTTTGATTTGGACAATTTGTTGCCTTGTGACCAAATTTGTCACATCTATAGCATTGTACCTTAGAGAGATCTCTCTATTGAAATTTGTTGTTTTCATAGTCTCTCCCTCTCTATCCATTATTGTGAGAGTTCCCTTCTTGCTTGATTTGATAATCTCTTTCTTTTGTTTCTAAAGTTTCTTTCTCCTTTGTCTACAACGGGAAAAGTTAATGGATGTTATTGTGGAGATATAATCATAACTACAATAATAATCGGTCACACTGTTTAACGTTTAAACAATGCAATTATATTATATACTCTTCTATTTGGACAAGAAAGACGGCAAATATATTCATTGGTCCAATTGCAGAGTAATGGCTAGCTGCCATATATATCTTGAGGACCTGTAACAGTGAGCTGTCAACCTGAGATTAATACCCGATCTTTCTCACAGCAAGTATAGGACCTCTGACAGTACAGATGTTTTCGAGGTTGAAATCAATGAATTGAGGCACTCATAGATTACTATGTCAAAATCACTACCATAGGTGTTAAACCAAAGTGAAAGGCTCTATAGTAGCAGTAGTATTTATTAAATGTCATCCTTCAGAGTATTAACGATATCAATTCACTTGTATTGGAAATAGGAATGAGTAATAGAACCAGCAGATGCTATAATTTCCAATGAACTCGATGCAGGACTATAATAATCAAACTCTCTGTAGCTTGATAGCAGTTAATCTAGACTGCCAATTCTGTTTGGGCTCACAGACTTAAAAGACCGCCTTATATTTCATCAATTTACTTTATTTCACAGCATATATATTCAGACCGCATATACTCCAGACCGCACCTTGCAAGGAATACAAAGCCTCTATTTTCACCTTCACAAATGTGCTCAGAAGTTTTTGGCAAAATAATTACATGGCAATGCTTTGACAATTATGTCCACTACTTGATTTTCACGGCAATTGCGAAAATATTTCAAACCAACTATATTGTCTGTCCCCACTAAATAATATTCCATATTCAGATGTATCAATACAAATCTTAGCCCGGCAGTTTTATTGTTGTGGATGTTTGCAACCTCCCATAGTCATATATCGACATTCTGGAAATTCTTATTCACACCAATCTGAATGCACAGGGATCTTCTATATGATTAACTGGTATGCTTCAGACTTTATTTCTCCCACAGTTATTTCTGGCTGCCTCACTATGGTAGACGTTGAATCTGCAGCAAATGGTCATTTAAGATGATCATTGCTTTATGAAAAGGCTCCCAAGATTGTACCCAATCTGTCCTATTCGAACTGCTCTAAGTTCTGATCATTCATGATGAAACTAAACCTCAGGTTGCTGATTGAGTCTGTTGGACTGTTGGTTAATTTAGGGTATTGTCCAAATCATCATGCCCCTGGTAAAGATGATTTCATCGCATGGCTCTCCAATATCTCCTGGTTTGTAATAATAAAGAATAAGAAGGCAATAACCAATAATAGTTTTCGATCTTCTTATTATCAATCCCATGGTGTTAGAAACCCCTTCAAACAATTCAGAATAACTACAAGGTCATTCTTGTATGGAGGAGATGACGGTGGATTATTTCCAAGGTTTCATACACTTAATTTGATGTGTATTGCCCAGCACTAATATTGAACCTAAGGCAGCCGGGTCTGATATAAAACCATTGTGGATTGCATCATAATTATTGATAATGGAAGTCACTGCTTTAATACTCCTTGATTTTTGTCTTAAGTAGACGCTTAAATCACCGAACGGTAGTGTTGATCATGACTCGATATCATGTGTTAGATACTTAGCATGTCATTTTAAAGGTAAGATTTGGTTTTCCTAAATCTGAAAATGATCATTTTCTCAACCTAGGCTCTGAGACCATGTTAATATTTTCAGATTTATGTAAGGAAAAATTACAATCCATAGATACCTTTTAAGACTGAAAATAAGAATGACTGAAATTAACAAAGAAGGGGAAGAAGATAATACCAGGTTTGTAGCAAGTAATTCCTCTTCACCTTGAGCCTAATGTTCTTCCATCTTCAGCTGCATATCTTCTTCAGATGTGTATGAGAAACGACTGATTATTATGACTGCTGCAATTATCAGATTCGGGTCTGCTGTAGGTGCAATTTTTCCTTAACATGTTGTCATCGATGCCTTGGATAATTCGCACTACAATCCACATATATATATATGTGTGTGTGTGTGTGTGTGTGAAGACATCCTTAAAATCAATGGTAAGGGCCGACCAGAATCGGCTTAAAATACTTAACATAATATTAACACAAGTCGTCCCTTGTGGACAGTAAGAAGTGGTCCCTTTAGGACATTACTAAGTCGTCCCTCTAGGACATTACAAAGGTGATTCTTATCTATCATTCAGAGTTTAATACAATTAATTTATGAGATGTATGTTGAGATGAATAATAAATAATCTGATAGTTCGGAATTTTATTACAACCTAGGTCAGGATTTCACTATTTGCTTGGAATTCAATCCTAAAGGTCGGAAATTAAACATCTCTTAGGACAAATGCATGGGAATTTCATTTTACAATGCTTCATCTCCAGCTGACTTTGCTTTGGGTTCACTTGCAATTTATTTCAGTTTTCCATTACTTTTACAGCTCCATAATGCATGTGGGACAAAATATTACCTCAAGTGGAAAATCGAATAGCATGGGGACTCAATTAAATTCACTTCCTTTGATTCCTTCCACCAAATGCAATGGTGGAAAATTGATGTCCATAGGGATAGGTTGAGTCCTCAAATCTGTCCTTAGATTTGCCCTGAAAAATTTGCTTAGTCTTGCAAGTGGAAAATTGATGGTATAGGGACAAAATGAATCCCACGAAGTTTGAATAATCCTTGCATATTTCTCACTTGGTGGAAATTTGATAGGAATAAGGACAATTCATTCCCTATTTGGAGTCAACTTGTCCTTATAAAAATTCATCTTTTGCTGTGCATTGTAGAGAGGGTGGAAAATCGACCCTTACAGGGACAAATTTAATCCTTAGCATATTTGATCATCAAGTGGAAATTCGACCTCCATAAGGACAAAGTGGAAAATCAATCTCCATCGGGACAAAGTGGAAAATCAACGTTCATTGGGACAAAGTGGAAACCTCCATTAGGGACGAAGTAGTCACTACATTTTGTCCTTTCTTTCGTTGCAACACCGCATATGTACTTTGATTTTGGCTCTGAGTGGAAAATCAATGCTCATAGGGACTTTTAATTCCCAACTTGTGTCCCCAATATTTGAAAAGTATTTTGATGTTTGAAGTGAAGGTGTAAAATTGACCTTCATTAGGGCTTTTTGGTTTTGACTTGATGGCTTAGTGGGAATTCGATTTCCATAAGGATTTTGTAGATTTTTGACTTCAATTTCATTCATTGTTTCTTCCTAAGAGTGGAAAATTGACCTCCATCAGGACTTTTCCCAATAACTTGCAACATTCCATCATTATTGCTCGAATTCAAAGGCAGAGTGGAAATTTATTGCTCATGAGGACAAACTGACTTATCAAAGCACCCTAACACTTCGGAATACTTGGATTTCAACGATCTTTTGCATTTTAACATTATTGACTTCAAAATCTTAAGACTTTTTTATGCTTGCAATTTGGAGACTTGAAGGCTCGACCACTCCTCAAGGCAAAACTTGAACTTTGGAGCTCAAACTGACACTATTGCCAAAACCCTACAAAAAAGCACAACTGAAAAGCGAAAAGGGGGGCTCCCCATTTGCAATGGGGTGATGCGTGAAAAGGTCACAACTGTTGGCAAAATGGTCAGTGCTCCCCTAGGGATTTGTGACAAGGGACTAACCGCCTCCTGTGGATTCTATAAGTTTAGTGGTTGTATCAGACATTGATAGGTCGATCTTTTGGTGCAATGGCAATCGCACTTATAACGAGTGGTATCAGAGCTTGGTCACAGGTTCGAATCCCCTCGGGTAACGCTAAGGGAGAAATTGTTGGCAAAATGGTCAGCTGTCCCCTAGGGATTTGTGACAAGGGACTAACTGCCTCTTGTGGATTCTGTAAGTCTAGTGGTTGTATTAGACATTGACAGGTCATTTTTTTGGTGCAACGACAATCACGCATATAACAACAACTGTACCAAATCAATCATTTAATCCTTTGAGCAGTTAATGCAGGGAAGTGAGCAACCACTATGCTATTGTTGTGGTGTTAATGGGGATGACACCGAAGACTGCTTGACCAACACTCGAGTGAACTTCAAGGAGGACTCGTGTTGGTGTAGCGTGCTTGCAAGAAGTTGGAAAACGAGGTTGACTATCTTAAACCAGCTATTGAGAAGGCTTTGTGTGAGTATGTCAGTACAAGCTATGTTGAGAGGCATAGATGAAGGAAGTGAGTGATTAGGAGGAAAAATAAGAAGGAAAAATAATGAAAGACATTACATTTATGATTTTAGATGATCAGAAGTATGTCAAGGGGGCTGAAAAAATGCATTCTGTTATAATAAACAAATGCAAGGACGCTTGTTTGTCTGAAAACAATCAAAATGTTTAGAGCTAAATAAATGTAAACATTATTGGGAATTGAGCTGACCGTTTTCCCCAAAAGATGCACCTATTCAAGAAACCGCTTCCATCCTAGATAAGGATCTCATTGGAGGCTATTAAACTATGTCATGAATCACGAGGGGTGAGATATGCACCCTAGTCTGCAGTTGGAAATATCATTCAGATATTTCGCATTGTGCTTGCTAGAGGATGCAAATTTGTGAAGTCTCCATTGGAGACAAGGTTGCAATACTCAGATATATTTTATATGTCTGAAAATAAGATTATATTAGTCTGAATATTATTGTATCTGTGGAATAATTCCAAAGCTGGTGATCATGTGCCAATATTATTGTTGCCAACTCAATAAGCTTGGTATATTAAGGTTGAGTATATATGCACTTTTCAAGTAAAGATCGTGGATTTACTTATTTGCAGAATAAAATTAAAAGTGGAATTCTTCTTAGTGGGACCTGAACCTTATGTTCTTTATAGTAGAGGCTGGGCTCAATATCATTGCTCAAAATTATTGAAGGCTCAAGTATTCAGTGCTGAAATTATAAAATAAATATTGGTCCTATGACAGAAATATTGGCCAGTTTAATATATTGGTATGGAGAGAAGATATAGGTAAGGTTGGCGCTCCAGTGTAAAATGTTGGATTCATTTATCGTGGGACCCGACTCTTTGTGGGCTTATGTGAGTAGTGGCATGAGGAATATATATTCGATTAAAGGGAGGAATTATATTTTATTGCTGGATTGAATAAGAGCATTATTGAGGGGTCTTGGTTGATATTGCAAATATTTTATTATCGCTACAGTGAGGCTAATGTTTGTTTGGGATTAAAGAACTTCATATTATAAGGTTGGGCGCATAAGAGATATTCTGGCTGGTGCTATATATTGGAAAGATTAAAGTTTTAGATTTTATTATATTATCGAATGAACTTGTTGCTGTGAATATTGGAGACAGAGTCTTAAGTATCGGGTTTATATCGACATTACCTGGGAATGCGTCCCTGGCTCTAAAACCCACGTCCCTGTACCAAAAATGATCTGGGAACTTGGGGACGGCCAGGGGATATACCCTCCCTGTACCCAATTTTCCAAAAATCACTGGAAACGTTTCCAAAACTCAGGGACGGCTTTAAATATTTTTGGGAATGTTCGTATGTACTGAGGATGGCAAGGGATGCCTTGGACATCACTTGACCATCCCCGGGACGGACGGGCGTCAATGACGGGATAGGCGGTGTCGGAACTTTATAAAACACATTTTTCTTTTATAAAACTCTTTTTTTTCAAAGTTTTGAAGTGGGCCCCTCCTTTGAAGTTTGCCCTAACATGCTTATTACTGTTTGGTAGTGCGATTTGGGAACCTCTGATTAGTATTGGGAAAAAATGAAGCTTCTGCTCGTTTTGGGTAACATTCCATCAAGAATCATGAAATTAAGAATGTTGTTACAGTCATGCGACATGTTCAAAATCATATAGCAGACTGTTTGCAAGGTGCTGGGAAAGTCTGAAAAGTGCATTACAGACCTGGAACTTGGGAAAAAATGAAGTTTCTGCTCGTTTTGGGTATAACATTCCATCAGGAATCATGAAATTAAGAATGTTGTTACAGTCATGAGACATGTTCAAAATCATATAGCAGACTGTTTGCAAGGTGCTGGGAAAGTCTGAAAAATGCATTACAGACCTGGAACTTGCATCTTTACGGCATTTTGTGGCAATACATCAATGCTGGGTTGCTTCTGGGTTGAAATGAGTCCTTTTAGGAAGATTTGGTGAATATTGGAGGTTAGGTTGCATCAAGGTTCCATCTTGCTGTAACAGAGCTTTATGATGATTGGAACTTTATAGCAGACCTGTTTTTATTAATATCAGTCCACTTACAATGAGCTGGAGGTGTAGTTTCAGGGCTGTAACCCCAATGATCTCCCAATTTAGACCATTGTTGATTGTGGTCTAGAGATAGAAGAGCATTGGGAGACATATACTTGATTCACTGGCTGTAGCAGCCTTCCTGGAGTCAATATCAAACCTGCAACAGTCAACTCCAACACAGTTTCCAAGTTATTTCATGTTGGTATTTCATAGGAATGTTATTTCATGTACTGACACTTCTGTGTGAATGATGATCTTCCAAAGCAATTGTAACACTAGAATGTGTGCACTGATAATTTATATCAGGCATTAATTATAGTAGTGTATTTCAATTTGGAAGGTGGTTTATTGTTCTTGTTGCTATTGACAATGAATTCAAAATTATGTTCTTGGGTGTATTTCAATTTTGTATGTTATTATTTTAATATTACATGCATATTGACAATGAATTCCAAATTATGAATGCATTTTGATTATTGACTATTGAAATGTTGTATATTAAGGTTCTGTGATGTTTAAATGACATGCTTTATCCATGTTTTCATATGAATGTAATGTATATATGCAAATTTCCCTATATATTTTAAAACTTCCCTATATTTTATGTAGCTGTCTTCTTTGTCGTCCCCTTGCTGTCCCCGAACTTGCAAAAAAAATTTGCCGTCCAGGAAACTTATCCCCCTGTCCCCTGCTGTCCCTGCCTTGAAAACTTGGGGTAACTTTGGTTTGAATTATTGGCAAGAATACGACTTGTCTAGCAAAGGTGGGCGATAGAATTTGTATTGACTGGTTTGATACCATTGAATACCTGCCATTAAAAGATATTGGAGGAACGAATTGAATCGTTTGGTGAGAAGAAGCTCAATGAGAGAATTTATTATGGAATACATACAGACTATTTATGTTCTAAATTTGTGGAAGATCTCCGTCGGGTTTGAAAGGCCTTACTCTTTCTTGACCCAGAAGATTTACAATGATGGAGGATTCACACTAAGCACAACTCCAGGTATGGGTTATATATGACAGATATGTCTCTTATCTGAGTTCGGGTTTCCCCCTAAAACTTTTTTCGTATTTTGATGTTGGCAGAGCTGCTTTACGAACCAAAGGTGCAATCTTTCATTTTCGTTCTTATCAATATAACCTTACATATATGTGTTGGAGCTTTTGTAGTGCATTTTCAGAAAGATGAAACCAGTCTCTGATTTAGTGTTACAGAAATTAAGGAAAGCAAATCCCTTGTCCAGATTTGTTTTGAACTTAGCTTAAGATTGCATCATGAAATCTTCCTCTATTATTCATTCCCAAATGATTGCAATGAAAGAACTTCCATTTAGTGAACAGTATGTCAAGTGTTTGACAATATGGCAGTATGAAACGAATTAGTGTTTTATGAGAGTTTGTAGAAAATTGTTTGGAGTTCAGACTGGGATAATACAAATTCATACACCAAATCAGGCCTTCATTCTTTTTTTATATTGAGGCTTTTGCTCTTTTTGTATGTTGAATCATAATACCCAATCAAGAAATCATAGGGAGGGGTTATCTTCTACTTTGGGTTTGTAGGTGCATTTAAACCATTGTGCATCCTTTCACCAAACCCTCTCTTTTTGTGCTTTCAATAAATAACTAAACTTTTGAATGCTCTTTGTTTTCATATTAGTTGATTTTATTCTTCCAATTTAGTACTGCAATAAGATGTCTGTTAGAGCACTCTACACTTCATAGATCCAACACAAACTAAACTTATGTTTAGGTGTTTCTTGTTGGAATTTCAATTTATCACTTTCATGACAACAGACCAAAATTGTGGATGAGGGAATCTTCTTTTCAAATTCATAGGGAAAGCTTGTTGATTTAATCTAGTTCTAAATTCCAAAACAAAACAAGTTTGCTAATATGAACACTGCACAATTTTTTTTTTGAGGTTTTGCATATAGAAAACATAAATAAGCAAACCTATCTGTTTTTGATCTCAGAGACTAGAGCATGAGAAAAGGAGTATGCATTTATGTATGCGTGACTTATTTATTGGTCCTATAATTATACTAGAATTTATATGTTCTATGCAGTTAGCTTTGTGAAACTGTGAGAGCAAATCCAGAGCATACCTGGATTGTGCAATGGGGATCCCAAAAGTAGACTAAAATATTTCAACCTCAAGAAAGAAATGCAACAAGCCCAAGTTTGTGATCGAAAATCTATCACAAAGGGAAGTTTTCATCGTGACAATGGATCAATTCCTTGTGATTATTAGATCGTCAACATAGAGAACTAGAAAATGAGAGAATCATCTTGCGATAGAATGTAGATATTTGGATCCAAATGGAAACAAGAAAACCATGTGTAGAAGGAAGGAATCCATCGTGGCATACAACGCTTGAGCACCCTATTCTAGGCCATGGAAAGATTTTGTATGTTTGCTAAGCAAGGAAAATTCTTGCAAGAAACCTTGTGGCTGCTCCATGTATATTTCCTCCTCAAGTTTTTGTGAAGAAAAGCACTCTTCATGTCCGTCTGGTGAACCTTCAGGTGATGTGTTGTAGTGATAGTGTGTTGCGTGGAATTCATCTTTGCAATAGCTACAAAGGTCTCAAAGTAATCAATACTGGGAACCTGAGAAAACCCCTTCACAACCAATTATGCCTTATGTATTGACCCATTTGCTGTGAATTTTGGTTGATAGATCTACTAGCATTAAAGTAGTTTCTTTCCCTTAGGAAGAGGGACAAGATCTTGAGAATGGCTCCTAATCAAGGAAGTGTACTCCTAAATGTCAACATCCCACTCAAGAATGCAAGATGACTTTTGAAAGGTTTGTGAATCAAAGTTTGTGGCAATGTAGACATGCGGAAGTCCTCGAAATTGTGATCATGTTCAAGTGGTCTTTGATGGATCCCAAACCTAATTCCCTGCGATCTGTAGTGTTAGTTGAGATCAAAGTGGGCTTAGTTGAAGCAAAGAATCTGGAGGAGAATATTCAACATCTAAATGATGTCCAACAGAGAGTGGAGGTGAATCCTTATCAACACAGTTAGCATTAAAGTTTGAATCACCATGCTGACTCCTGTTCTACTTCTTTCCTCCTCTCCTCACTATGCTCAGATCGCTATTGTCGTCCTGCAAATTCTCGTGATGAGAACTCGGTGAAGAGCTATTATGACTTCCCTCATGCTGATTTTGGCCTCAGCCTCAACCTCAGCCTTAGAGTCTACCATTGCCTCTACTTCTGGCAGGCATTCGACATAGGACAAGATTAATTAGCATAAAACAAGAAAATAAAAGAGTGCACAACAGAACATTAAATGGGTGCATCAAGTTCCCAGTGTAGAACTCATGCTCTGATACCAGATGTAATGCTCCACTAGGGAACCCGAGAGGACAACATGAATACTAAGAGCATGGCACAATATTTTTTGAACTTTAACTATTGTAATAACAACACTACATCCTCTTAGGTTCCTCGATGTTGCTATTAAGCAATGCATAACATATAAACAATTGATTCATAAAATAAAAATCAAATTTATAATGCTCCTACCATTCATTTATTATACCCATAAATCCATATGAGATTAATACATTACATAATGATAATAATCAAATGCATAATCAATCTATCCAATTCTAAATATTACATCTCAATGAAACATCAAAACATATGCATAACATATTTACAATCATTTAATCAAAAGTACATGTTTACAATGTCAGAATCCATAATACATCATATGATACAAGATACAATAATGATCATCCACTACGATGCTGAAACAAAGGTACAAAGGATATGCAGATTTCATCCAGAAAGCCATGAACCAACCAATGAACCTCTATGGAAAAATATTTACAACCCGACCACGTAGAACCCTGAGGCCCACCCCTCCGGGCTAGGAGATAGACATCAGGCCCACACACACAAACACAAGCAAACATAACAAGGATATACAATTGACACAGATGACCAAACATAAAGATACCCAAGGAACCCAAAAGGGAAAACATAGAAATATAGATGGGATACCACAAAATACCATTCTATACCAGAGGCGAACCACAAGCGTGATTGAGGGAATCCTATGACACATGCTGGACAACGACATCACATAGCTCCCACTCCTGAGTTACCCTGGCAGTCTCTTTGGACCCTGGTTCCCAGGTTGAAGTCATGTGGAACCGACAACCTCTCATGAGGACAAGGATGCCAATTTGCTAGATCAACGCCCCACGGACAGCCAAGCCTTCTCCAATCCATCCTTATTCTGTACGAGCACTCAAGGCTATGCGTGAGGTATCTCATTTATCTTGATTAATGTGTAACCCAACCCAATTCGTTTTAGTTATGTTTTCACTTGATTACAACTCCACAAAGGGTTACCCTGGATTGACCACTTTGGGCCCTGACCCCCATTGCGAGCCACTCTCCTAGCAATGTTCCTAGAAAACCCTCTTCCCACAACATTGAAATCAAGGTGCATGATAACAAAATTAGACATTGGGATCCAACAAATTTTCCAAAGGCCACAATAACTGAGACATCCAATACATCATGGGGATAAAGTCTCCATACCAAAGATGGGTTCCTCAAAGCCCATAACTTCCACATTTGTCCACCCAAAATATGGATTCATGCAAAATACATAACAAGTATCATCATGCCCAAGAACAACCCAAGTACAAAGATAATTTTGCAAATAAGTTGGATCATAAAAGACCATAAAACATCATTTATATGAAAACACCAAAACATCATAACCATCCAATGTAACATAAATTAATAAGATTACATATTTTCATTCTCGAAGACAAAGTCAGCATCATGATTACCAATCAATTTGCAAATAAAAATACATTCATTCTGTAATGTCCCCTTTTTGGGACATTAGAAATCAATTAAATAATTAAATTTTAAGTTGTCGAATTATATCAATATTAAATGACAACTTAGTTTAATTATTTAATAAAGTATTAAAGTGACTTAAATGGAGCCTAGTGAAAAATTAATAAAAAGTCACTTTACAATTATTTTTCTCTCCAAGTTCAATTTTAAATTAAAATGGGAAAAAATAAAGGCAGATAAAGGGAATTTCAAGAGTCTTCTGGAACCTTCATCAGAGGATTATGAAAAGGCGGCTTGGGCTTCATTTTTAGGCATGCTTGGTTTCTCTTGGAGAATCCTGGGAAGCTTTGGTTTTCAGCAGGTTTGAGGACGGAAAGCCTTGAGCTTGGAGGCAGTGGACATAAACCCATTGTCTGTTGGAGATATCACTTAGGTGTCTCACTTTGTTGTTTCAAATTCATACTTCTGACTATCCAATATGACTGTAATTTCTGTGGCTACGGTTGGGTATTTTGTTGTTGCTCTATTGAAGTTTTAAATGCAGTATTCATATTTCTTTTAAGAAACCTCTATTCTAGTATGATATTTTTGATTTCAGTATAATTTGCTGGATTAATTGAAGTCAGTTGCATGTAAATTATTGTTAAAATTTATGTGGATCATTTAGTTAAAATCTGGAGAAAATACCCTAGGGGGATATAACACATTCCTTATCCTCAATTTCTATATAAACTTCTAACAACCTAATGGTAATGCAAATAAAATTGAACATACACAATACGACATTTGTCTATGCACATATCCACTATACAATCATGAAACATCATAAATTTATATGAACCATTTATTGATTTCTTCTATTCTAATATCCCCGTCATTAAATAAAAAATAATAATTGTATTTGGGTTGTGATTGATTTAGTTTATCTCGGGCCCATCTTTTATTGTAGCGTAGGTGTAGGTGTAGGTGTAGGTGTTGCCATGTCGGCTTTATTTGTGCACCTCGGGAGTTGTCCGACGGGTATTTATGACCAACCTGTAGGATGTATTTCTCATGTTGAGTTTTGATATTTTATTTGTAATTGCGAATTCCTGTTGGGATTCTGCTGTCTTCCATTTCGAAGGTGAAAGACCTTCCCTATTCGGTATTTGCAGTTTTGGTGGGATTCAACCCTCACCCGACTATGCTTGTTCTCTATTTTGCATCTGGCAAATCTGAAGCACTATCAATTAATAATATCATTATTCCACTTGCAAGTACTTGATCCAGAATTGTATCGAGCACTAAGTTCATTGCGACGTATATTGATTTTCAAGGATAAATAAGGATAAATAGTTTTGCGCTGGATCGAAGGTTGGAGACAACACACCTTACCCTCACCGTATGGCCCTAACTCCCTCACCGTACGACCTACAACACACCATACGGCTAACATACATATTGTACGACCAACTCTCTCACCGACGGCCTACAACCTGCATTGTACGACCAACACGACTACCGTACAACCAATCTTTCTCATTGTACAAACAACCCTGCTCAATGTACAACCAACAGTTTTCTGGTACGGCCCAAGGCAACAGAAGTTTCACGAACAACTGAAGGAATATTTAGGGAAGTTCTCAGTCCGCCCGGGGTTTGGAACATTACAGTGGTATCAGAGCTAGTGATCTTGCAAGCCTGTTGGGTAGTGAATGCAGAAAGAGTTTTGCGTATACGCCAGAAGGAGGTACTGTTCTCTTGACATAATGGGGAGCCACAGGATCTAGTTGCTGCAGTTATGGAATTATTGAGGGAGTTAACCAGAAGTTAGGCTCAACTCAATGAAACCATGATCAGAGGGCAAGAACAACGACTTATGGAAGAGACTTTGCAGAAATTAAACGGAAGGAAGGATGAATGGGGAACAAAATGGACATGGCGGCGATAACTCAGTCACAGGGAGAGCAAACTCTCATACACGCCCTCTACTGTCTATGCCGACGTTTCCACCAAGAAATGAAGTATCTCGAAGGGAACTAGAGCCCACCTTCGAGGAAATGCAGGATCAACTAATGCAGGATAGGAGGAACGCGAATCTCAAGGGGAACATGTCCTTATGTTGAACTGCGAATGAGAGACTCAAGAGGTAGTGGTCGCGGCTATTAAGGTAGGCAAGGTAAATCTATCATCTTTTGAGGGAGCCGAATCAACAACTGCATGGGCATGGGTACAAAAGACAGACACATACTTTCAGCTTAACCCGATGTCGGAAGAGGCAATCAAGTTTGCAGTGCTCCACCTGGAAGGGATCACGCACGAATGGTGGCATCATGGTACAGTGACCCTCAGTCATGTTCAAATAACGTCGTACGCCGAGTTCACGGAGAGGTTGATAGACCGCTTTGGCAGGAAAGATCCAGAACTTAATATCAAAGAGCTCGCTCAACTGATGTAGTCCGGGTTAGTTGACCACTACATTGCTGAATTGTAGAGGCTATTCGTGTTGGTGGCAGATATCTCAGAAAGGCGCTTGATTGTGTTGTTCGTGGATGGACTGATGGAACCTCTCAGAGGTTGGGTAAAAGGATTCAACCCCATCATGCTCACAAAAGCAATAAAAAGGCACGCGATATGGCGACTTCTTCCACTTCCTCTAGGAATTATTCACACCCCAAACCACAGCTTGCTCCTAAGGAAAGAGACAACAAACCCCCACGAAGAAGCCATTGTTGGATGAGGCTACCAAACAGGATGTGAGAAGAAGGAAACTCTGTTTCAATTGTAAGGAGCCGTGGGAATCATGGCACCGATGTCTGGGCAAAGAAAAGATCCAGTACAATAAGGTGATGTCTGAAGGAGAAGAAGACCAGGAAGTCGAAGGGGACGGACAACAAGATTCTGCGTGCGGAGAGGTTTGCCACACTGGTTCGTAGGGGAGGTGCTATTGCGGCACTTGCTAGCACCCCAACGTGTACTGTGTTCTGCGTATGGGGTTACGTTCTAGGGACAACGAGTTCTAGTAATGCTCGACAGTGGGGCCACACTCAACTTTATTAATTCATCACTGGTCAACAGAAGAGATCTGCGTACAGAGGCATATCAACTGTTTTAAGTCAAGGTGGCGGGAGGAAACCTCTTGTCGTGTACCCATTTGGTTCTGCAACTGAGCATCAGCATGGGGAAGCACACAATAAGAAACAATTTCTTCGAGGTAGATTTGGATGACATGGAGGTTATACTGGGCATTCAGTGGATGGAGACTTTGGATGAATACACAGAGTTTCAAGAGAATGGAGTTCTCTTTCGAGGTGGACGGAAAGGTGGTATTGAGGGGGATGTCTAACAGGCGGTCCTAAGGAAATCTCGGCACGACGAATGTAGGCCATTTTTAGACATAATGACGTCGTCTGGGCCGCACACTATTTGGTTTCAACCGCCCCTCTGAAGGGCCAACGTGCGTACTACCACGACGACGAACTCTAGAGGGTGTTGGACACAGTTTGGTCTTCGCTGACATTCCACCTGGCATACCCTTGCACCGTGGTTTGAGCACACCATTGAGTTGGAGGAGGGAGCCAAGCCTGTCATCACCACTCCATACCGCCATCCTAAAAGGTTTAAGGATGAGATTGAAAAGACAATCCTGGAACTGCTCGACAAGGGATGGACCAGGCCCAGTTCCAGTCCTTTCGCATCATCAGTAGTGTTGGTAAAAAAGAAAGATAGTACCATGCAAATGTGTGTGAACTAATGTGCGTTGAATAAGAAGACCATAAAAAACAGGTACCCTATTCCCAGGATTGATGAGCTACTGGATGAGTTGCACGACGCCGTCTATTTTTCCAAAATAGACCTCCGCTTAGGCTACCACCAGATCCGCATGAGGGAACAAGATGTAGAGAAGACAACTTTCCGTTGTCACTACGAACACTATGAATTCCTGGTCATGCCATTCGGGTTGACTAACGCACCTGCTACTTTCCAGTCCTGTATGAATCACATTTTCAGCAAACAACTATGCAAGTTCCTATTGGTATTCTTCGACAACATACTCATCTACAACAAAACATGGGAGAAACATATTAGGCATTTGGACGAAGTGCTGGGAATCATGAAATCACAATCCCTGTTCACCAAGAGATCCAAATGTGAATTTGGGATAACGGAGGTACTATATTTAGGACACATTGTCAGTGGTCAAGGTGTTAAAGTGCATCAAGAAAAGATCCAAGCCATCTTGGATTGGCCGCCTCAGACTACTCTCGTAGAGCTGCGCGGGTTCTTTGGATTATGCAGTTACTACAAAAGGTTCGTGAAAGGTTTTTCCCAGCTCGCCGCACCGTTGACCGACCTAACGAAGAAAGGATCTTTCCAAAGGAATGAACAAGCACAATCTACCTTCGACATGTTAAAGGAAATCATGAGTTCCTATTCGGTCCTTGCATTACCAGATTTCACTCGGCCCTTCATCGTAGAATGCGATGCATAGGGGCCGTACTCATGCAAGACCGTCATCCGATTGCATTTGAGAGTCGAAAACTCTCGAGAGTGGAGAGGTTGTATTCCATCTATGACAAAGAAATGCTCGCCATCATCCACGCCCTGACAAAGTTTAGACAGTACCTCGTGGGATCTAAGTTCGTCGTCCATACGAACCACAACAACCTGAGGTATTTCTTGGAATAGAAGGAGCTGAGCGAAAGACAACAGAAGTGGGTGAGAACAATCCAGGCGTTTGACTTCGATATTGAGTATGTTAAAGGGAAGAATAATGTTGTGGCTGATGCTTTATCAAGGAAGCCCGCCATATGCTCGTTGTCTCAGATTTCGGCGGATTGGAAGGCATATCTGTTGGTCAAATACTCCAAGAACCCTTTTGCGTGTCAGTTGATGGATGGCGAAGTGCGTGACGACAGATACAAGGTGGTCAACGACATCATTTATTATAAGGATAGGATTTATTTAGTTCCTGAGTCTAGGATGAAAGAGAAAATTTTAAAGGAGATGCACGACTCACCCTTGGTTGGGCATCCACGGTACCCAAAAACCTATAGACAAATCAGAGAAAGATTCTCCTGGAAGGGTCTCTAGAACGATGTCCTACAATACGTTCGGGGATGTGCTACTTGTCAGCAGAACAAATTCAAGCACACACTACCAGCCGGTCTACTACAACCATTACCGATACCTGAGTAAAAGTGGGATAGCATCTCGATGGACTTCATATCAGGGATTCACAAGGTGCAAGGGAAGGATTGTACCTTCGTGGTGGTCGATCGACTGACTAAGTATGCACACTTCTTTGCCATTCCCGTGGGATATCAGGCCACACAAGTAGCGGATCTGTTTTTTCGTGAGGTGTTTTACTTGCATGGTCACCCTTGAAACATCTTCAGCGACAGGGATAGCCGCTTCCTCAACATCTTTTGGATAGAACTATTTTGGCTTGCAGGGACGAAGTTGTCACCGAGCACCAATTATCACCCGCAGACTGATGGACAGATCGAGATTGTGAACAAGTGGCTGGAAGGCTACCTTAGGAACTATGTTTCGGCGCAACAAAAGACATGGGTTAAGTGGTTGCATTTGGGTGAACACTGCTACAATACCACGTACCACATGTCGATTGGCATGGCACCCTTCAAAACACCGTACGACTATGAGCTGCCATCATTTGTTGATATGGCACTAGGTGATAGCCACGCGCCGAGGGCCAAGGATTGGCTACAGGAAGGGTTGGACATTTTGAAGTCTCAAGGAAAATCTTAAGAGGGCCCAAAACCAGCAGAAGATGTATGCTGATAGACACCGAATAGAGAGAAGTTTTGAAGTTGGCAATCTGGTGTACTTCGGACTTCAACCATACAGACAATCTCCCTTGAAGACATGTGACAAGGACAAGCTAAGGCCACATTTCTACGGACCCTACCGGGTGGTGCGGAGAGTAGGTGAAGTTGACTACGAATTGGACCTGCCGGAAGGTAGTCGAATCCATGTCTTTCACATTTCTTGCCTGAAGAAAGCTGTGGGTCAACACATCATGGTCTCAACAGATCAGCACCCCTCGACGAAGGAGGGAAGTTAGTGTTAGAGCCAGCCGAGATCATCGACATTCGGGAGAAGAGGCCGAGGACACGCACGGTCAAAGAATTTCTTGTACGCTTGAAGGATCTACCACTAGAAGATGCCACCTGGGAAGGTGAGCAGATTTTGGAACACCCTAGTTTGCGATTGCTTTAGGACAAGCAATATTTGGGATGGGAGGACTGTAATATCCCCGTCATTAAATAAATAATAATAATTTTTTTTGGGTTCTGATTGATTTAGTTTATCTCGGGCCCATCTTTTATTTTAGCGTAGGTGTTGCCTTGTCGACTTTATTTGTGCACCTTGGGAGTTGTCGGATGGGTATTTATGACCGGCGTATAGGATGTATTTCTCATGTTGAGTTTTGATATTTTTTTTGTAATTGCGAATTCCTGTTTTGATTCTGCTGTCTGCCATTTCGGAGGTGAAAGACCCTCCGTATTTGGTATTTGCAGTTTCGGTGGGATTCAACCCTCACCCTGCTCTGCTTGTTCTCTGTTTTGGATTTGGCAAATCTGAAGCATTATCAATTAATAATATTATTATTCCTCTTGCAAGTACTTAGGACAAGCAATATTTGGGATGGGAGGACTGTAATATCCCCGTCATTAAATAAATAATAATAATTGTTTTTGGGTTCCGATTGATTTAGTTTATCTCGGGCCCATCTTTTATTTTAGTATAGGTGTTGTCCTGTCAACTTTATTTGTGCACCTCGGGAGTTGTCCGATGGGTATTTATGACCGACGTATAGGATGTATTTCTCATGTTGAGTTTTGATATTTTTTTTGTAATTGCGAATTCCTGTTTTGATTATGTTGTTTGCCATTTCGGAGGTGAAAGACCCTTCGTATTTGGTATTTGCAGTTTCAGTGGGATTCAACCCTCACCCTACTCTGCTTGTTCTCTGTTTTGGATCTGGCAAATCTGAAGCATTATCAATTAATAATATTATTATTCCTCTTGCAAGTACTTGTTCCAGAATTGTACCGAGCGCTAAGTTCATGGCGGCGTATATTGATTTTCAAGGATAAATAAGGATAAATAGTTTTGTGCTGGATCGAAGGCTAGAGACCACACACCTTACCCTCACCATATGGTCCTAACTCCCTCACCATACGGCCTACAACCCACCATACGGCTAACATACATACTGTACGACCAACTCTCTCACCATACGGCCTACAACCCACACCGTACGACCAACAACCTACTGTACGGCCAACCTTTCTCACCGTACGGACAACCCTACTCACATTACGGTCAATAGTTTTCCGGTACGGCCCAAGGCAACAAAAGTTTCACGAACAACTGAAGGAAGATTTGGGGAAGTTTTCAGTCTGCCCGGGGTTTGGAACATTACATCTATTAACAATTATAATTGAACTAACGTAAATTAAATACATCAATAAATGCGATATCAAAACTAATCATTAGCGCAAGCCAATTACATTTCATTATATAACTTCTTTTATTCTACAAACGAAACTTATACAATAAAACTATATGAATGACTTAGCATGGCTCAATTGAACAAATGACTATAAACATCAAAATACTCATTCACCACAAGCCAAGATAGGTCAGACTTAATAATAACAAATCTTTGCAAAGACATCCCAAATCGATGACTAAACAGCAGGGTAAAACAATCCGCATTGATTTGAAGGAAAAGTGCCAAGTCAAGTGGGATAATGAAAATCCTACACAGCAATAACAGGCTGCTAAAACAGCTATGGAAAAAAAACCTACAATTCCAGACAAAACCATATCGCCATTTTCAGCAGAATGAAGTATTAAAATAGGAAATTTTGTATATTGGGAAAGATCTCCAATACGCCAACCTCAGCAGCCCAAACATAAACAGCTCCAAAAAGATTTAACTAAAATCAAAACAGATGACATATGCTGCAAGGATCCTACAGAAAAATAGGCAAATGAAGGTGCCATGTAAGCAGATTTTCAACGCATGAAAATAGCCCTCAAATGCAAAGCAAACGGAACATGTCTGTGGGCAGCACAACCAAGGAAAAGCCTGCTAAAAGGGCACAGGGAATGGCGCGTAAAACAGCACCTCAACCATATCTGATGTCACTTTCCAAGCTGCCCAATCAGACAGTAAAAAGAAAGATGCCAGAGAGAAGAAAATACACTGATGAATAAGGCAATAACCAGCTCAAGAGAGAAATTATTAATAATCCAGGCAAAACGTCAGCCATAGAGCAGATATGAAGGAAAATAAGAGAACATCTGAGATGGAATTTGTCAGAAGAAAAGTGCGACCACAGGGAGTGGAAATCAACCAGAAGAAACCCTTAAGAAATTCATTTTGTTCCTAATCCACAGGAGACTCAAAAAGAATTGAAATTCGTACCTTGAGGTTGCAAAAATCTGTAAAAATTCCAAAAAAAGCCCCCAAACTTCAATCAATGAGCACTTTCACCAGAATCCAAAGTCTCCAAGTTTTCATCCAGAAAAATTTCCTCTAAAACATACCCAACAAAAAGACCCCCAAAACAAAATCTCTGAAGGCTCAAAAAGAGATGGAAAGAAACTCTTCAAGAACCCAAAACTCTCCATTTCCGGATACTGAATAGTCATTCACGGGAATTACAAGAAATAAAAGACATTTCCTATTTCATTAATGTTTTGAGACTTTTAAAATTCCATTTTTAAAATAACGCCTTTTAGTATTATCATTAACCATACATTTCCTATTAAATAGTAGAAATCAATTAAAAGCCACATTGTTAATAAATGAATTTAATATTACAAGTAATACCATAAGATCGTATATTAAATCATTCGTTAATATTACTTAATAATACTTACCATTATCTTATGATATTAAATCAACCCTTAGTATAAATTTAATAATAATAATTTATTATTACAAAGATGATGTTAAACTTAATCAAACTATATTGGAATCTCATTAAATATAATAATAATTTATTAATTGAATTAAATCCAATAAATTTAATAATGCTAATGTTATCAAGTTCTGTTTTATAAAAGAAATTTAATAAAACAGGATAGAGATCAAAACTTGGTGGAGAAGACAACCATCCCCATCTAACAAATGCTCATGAAGAAAACCCTCCAACTCATCAATGTAGATCCTGAGCAAAGTGAGGGACAGGGAGCAGCCCCAAGCTCTACCCCTCTACAGACTTACCAACGCAACTCTGAGAGTGGTTTGCTCGGTTTGCTGGATTGTGTAAGTAGGGTAGAAGCTGACAATCGTTTCCTGAAAAATTCGTTGTATGAGGTCTCCTCTCGTGTCTCTTCGTTGGAGGATGAGAACATGGATTTGTGGGATCTTCTTAAATCTCAGACTGAACAGATTGAGCACGTCACTATGAAGGACTTAGACATCTTAGAACTCAACGCCAAGCAGTCCGAGCTTGTTACACTTGAGGACTCCCTAAAATGTGAAACGGAAAATAAACTTAAGTCATGGGCTACGATTTGTGGCAGCAGCAACCCATCTCTGGTCGGTATTGAAGAGCTTGTACAGTCTGGATTTGCACACGACGCTCCCGCGAGCTGAACATAAAGGTTCGGGGTCTCCCTCAACTCTCTCGAGACCCCATGGTTGCTGGACCTCAGATGATTCCATGTAGGGAGAGGCCCCACTAAAGAGGAGGAACCCAATTGTTTAGTAGAACCGGTAGAACTAGTAGAACCAACTAACCAGCCAGCCAGGGGGCAAACAACTGATCGTGAGTGACAAATAGTAGGCAAGCCGGAGACCAATTTGTGAACAAAACAGTGTGCATACTTAAGTCAATGTCTGCATATGCCGTTATTAAAGTAAAATAACATTAAGAAAACTCACAATAGCAGGAATGATTATACGAGCTATATATATATATAGGCCTCTTGCATGCATGAGTCAAGGAGATGATAAGACCAAGAGGTATGAGTTAATTCTCAATGAAGAGGGGAGTTAACTTAGTCTAGCTAAGATCGAGGTGGCCTTGACTAAACAGAGGTGACACCTAACTACCCTCAATCAAGGGCTGAGGAGGTAATGGTGGCAGTTGCGTACTTCAAGTCAATGTTTGCATATGCCATTATTAGTTACATAGGAGAAAATTATTAAATATTAATATTACCCTAAATAAACTGACTATTTAGGTACCATGGCACACTTACTCTTAGTATTGAACATATCCAAGGTCAATCCAATATAACACCAGGATGGATGAGAAAATCCCCTTTTCAATCCACTTCTAAAATATAAAGCAAAATAAAGTTTACTAATATAAACATTGCACAATTTATTCTCTGGGGTTTTGCATAAAGATAAAATAAATAACCAAACTTGACCTATCTATTTTTGATCTTAGAGGTTAGAGCATGAAACTTTGAAGAACTCTGATTCTCAACAGCGATTTTTCTCCATTTGTGGCAGCTAAAACGTAAACAAAAATGCTTTAATCTTCTGATTTTGTCTTTAATTTGCTAAAACGTAAACATATCAAAGGGTTTTAATCTTTTGATTTTTTCTTGAATTGATTCTTAATTTTTGCTTGGGCATCAATTTGAATAAAAGGCTTATACTCAATGCTTTTTCTCCTTTATGGTGTTTTATTTTCCTTCCAATGTTGACTTTGACCCTTGTACTGACTTGGGCACTAGTCTTATTTTTGACAAGAAAGCCATGCTATTTTGGTTCTTGATTGAGATTAGTTCTTTTTCTTTTTGCGGGAAGTTTTGGTTCATCATTACCAATTTTGGAATAATTAACTCACAACTTCAAATTTATGTTAAATTTATTGCATTTTTTCAGTTTTGAGCATTGGCTTAATAAAAATTCCATTGTTCATTGCTTTTCATCTTTTTGAATTCCATTTTGTCATGTCTCATTTTTAATTAATCTAATTAAATGGATAAATTGCTCGTTCAAATAAGATGGTTTATTTCTTGTAAGGCCTTTAGGGCTGACCTTGTTATGTTACTTGTAATTTTAAAATTTTGGGCCTATTCATCCATATATAATTAGGTTGAGAGTTTTCAAGAGTTATTTTAATTTGTTTTCCCTTTGTGTCGGATTTTGGGTGCTCAAGTTTGAATTGCAACATATAAAACTTGTAAATTCTGGAGCACTTTGTGTTCAAGTTACTTCTGTGGATTGCAGTTAATGAATAAAAACTCATTGGTTGCAGGTATTAGAGGATGAAACCCCTCTGGTACATGAGGGTGATATCTTTCAAAGGTTACAACAGAGCTTCAAGGAGTAATGTAGTTCAGCTAGTTTGGCTTTATGTATGTTTCCAGATTCAGAATGCTGTTTGTCACCAGTTTATTGTAGGGTTTTCTGTTCCGACAGTCCTATTTGATGCAACAATCAGATTCATCTCATTAATAAGCTCTAGGAATATCAAGTTCACTTGTTGTAGTTTCAGTGTTGACTTGTCACTAGTTTGTGTTGTGTGGAATTTGTGAAGTTTGGTTGATGCAAGTTTTATGTCAAACTAGTTGCTCAAACAATGATGAAATTGATGAAATTTTGTGGATACTTCAATTTATGTTGGAAGTAATTACATTTATGTTGTGGTTTATTAATTTTTTTAAATTGTTAAGATATTTCATCGGGGATACTACACATGTTCAGATGAAAGTTTGAACTACTCTGCCATCCATTATATTTTGCCACAAAAACATAAATAGCAAACAGCAACTTTCTAAAATTAGAAAGTTGTAATTTTTGTTTGTGTTCGCCTCCTCTATCTGGGTCAATGACTAAACAAAAAGCAAAAGCTATCTTTTTCCTAAAATTTGATATTTTTCTAAAAATAGAATTTTTTTTGATATCTAGGTGTCTTTGGAACTGTCTTGAATGTTGGCCTTTTGAAGTGACAACTTTATGCCTGGAAGAGATCCTCATATATGATTTTCCTTTTAATGCATTGGAGAATAATTACGTTAGTCTCAGTCTTTCTCATGCTTGGTATTTGCCGTCACAATTTTTCTTTGAGCTTCACCCATTCTTTCCTCTGCTAGTGCTGGAGCTGAAGCTGTCTTCATGATTCATAGTTTGATAATTTTGTTGATGAGCAATCTGCATACATTATCAGTGGGTCAAAATAGATCAACACCTAAGGACTTACCTGCTTTGATAGGAAAAGTAACATAGTTGACAATGATGTGACAAGAATGACCTGACATTTAGCTATAGATAGATTAAAGTTAAACACAGGTTTTTGGCAGTAGAAAATTTGGGTACCAATGTTGCTTATTGCGGGAGAACCCTATTTGGTCAAACTTATCATCTCTTGAATAATTTCAACATGGCTCGACTGCTCCTTATCAGAAAAAACACAAATCATATATTATCAATTATAAGAATACCATTTGATGGTTCTGGATATTGTAATGACGTCAGCTCCAGCTTTAGTGTGCAAAAGGGCTGCATGGAATTTGGTACTGAGATCACAAAATAATCCTTTGGTTGCTCGTTAATTACCATAGCATGGGACAGTTCTTTATTCAATAATACAGTTTTCATTTATTTGCCATTCTCATATTAATTTTACTTGTCCCTGTTCACATATTTCTGACATCCATATGTTCAAATATCAATTAAGAATAACTTTCAACAACTGAGTTGACCTTCCTTGCATCAATCCATAAATATTAATTATCTCAAATGCCAAGGATCTAATGTCTATCTTGAGTTATTCATCTCTCAACTTAATCTTTTGACATTCCCTAAGAGCATTTATAATTTTTGGAAATGTTAAATGATATCAACCTAAAATCTCTTTTTGATAAATTGATTTTAGCTCTAATAGATATTTGCTGTTTTTCATTTAATATAAGTGTTTGATTCCATGCATACAGGTCATTACGAGCCTACCACCTGCAGACACGGGAGCAGATTTGAGTTATCATAGCAAAGATGACCAAATGCAGCTTCTCACAAAGGTAAGTGTCTAGTTGCTTGTCAATTCAATGGCAAGGGGATTAGAAGCAATTAGTAACTAGTCATTTCCTGATCAACAAGTTCATTCTATAAAATTACTTGCCTGTCTTTTCAGGTCTTGACTGCTGGAGATGATGCAGTTGGTTTGGAACAATTAGAAGAGGATGCTGATGACATTACCCTTCTAAAGGCTCGTCGTTCAGTAGGCTCA
>MU223802.1:2248509-2266218 GCA_018584345.1 Thuja plicata | reverse complement strand
GGATGCTGATGACATTACCCTTCTAAAGGCTCGTCGTTCAGTAGGCTCAATGAGTGCTATGTCTGGAGCTCATGGCATGGTGTACATGGAATACAGGTATTAGTCAAAGCACATTTAGTGTTTTCTTGCTTTTCATTGTCCCAAAATTTCTGGCTTCTATCCTTGAGTATCCAGTGACGGAAGTCTGATATGTAAAAATAATTTTCAGCACTGGTCGAGGAAAGCTTGCAGGACATGGTCAAAACAAACTCAAGCCTAAAGATCCAAATAAGAGACATAATTTATTCAAGAAACGTTTTGGCTGATGTTGAAAAGTAGAACTAAATATCAAATTTTAAGCGGACTTGCAAAACTGTAGGAAGGAATTGCATTTGGCGTTTCAGTATGGGCATCAACAGCAAGTGATCCATATTCAGAATTAGCTGACTGCGGCCGTCATTCTTTCGAGTCTTGGTCCTGCATCTCGCATTGCCTTGAAGGCTTGAAAGAAGCATTGTCCTGTCTCCTGATGTTTACATATTTTCTAATGTTATATAAAATCATAACTCATAAGTATGAACATCTAATTTTGTAGAAATCATAAGCTGTCGATTGCATCATGCATTTTTTGTACATCATGCATTTTTCGTACTTGGTATTGAAGAGAAGTTGAATTTAATATTTAAGTTATGCAACTGTTGCATCATATATGGCCATATAATGTATACATAACTTGTCTGAAAGCTTTTATTTATGTAGTCTGGACAACATATGTATTCTCCAACCTTTGTTGTTATTTCTGTACTTTTGACTAAGCGGTATTAAAGTATTCTCAAGTGTAAATTTTACTTCGATGCAGGGGAAGACAGAATTTTGAAAACCAATTTTTTGAAAATAATAAATAGCTTCATTATCAAGTCCAGGGGACAACTGCCTCTATACTGATTTATTCTTGAATAACAAATGTTTTACTTGCCCTATTCATGTCAATGAATAAAATTCCAGAGCTTCTACATGTCTTGGGCAAATTGTTCCATGAAGTGTATTTTGCCTGAAACTCTCCTTGCTTGCATCTACCAATGTTTTGAGATCTCTTGATTGTCTTCTGGCCTCCTCTCCTCCACTCCATCTTTGAAGGCAACATTTTAGTGCAGCAAAATCTCTTGATTCCACCCATCCTTGTAGACAAAATATGAAGATCTTCATCCAATTCCATGCTCATATATCCATTACTAGCCTTCTTCACAATGGGGAAGGAAAACACCTACTACTTTGGATGGAAGATCCACCCAGAATCAAATATGCCATCAAAGAATTGGAGAATAGGTTTAGGCTGTTGAAATAAAAAGATCTCATATGCCACATTATAAGAGGTTTTCCTGGCCAAAGAGTCTTTGATTTTGAGGTCCAAGAAAATTGAAAACCTATGGTTGAAGTAGAACTTCCAATGATGCTTAAAAGATTCTTTGTGGCTATCTTCTTTGCTAAACAAGAAAGAGGCCAGGTTTTTCAAAGATCTCGGTCTCTTAAGAATGGTGGCTTGTTCATGAAACATTTGTCTCTGTTCATCTCAATTTAGCATCTACCAAGCACTGTGCTGCTCTTCTTAAGGATTCCACTCATACCTAGTGAATAATGGCATGATTACTCATTGCGAAATGTTGAAATCCCAGAAGTGAGTTTTTTATCAGTTAAGTATGTTAGGAATATGAATGGTTTTAAATGTAGAAAATGGTCTTCCAAACCACATCATTTTAGATTTTAGAGGTGCGGACTGGGAGCAATTTGTGGTCTAGGAAAGCATTCCCTTCATATACAGATATTGTCATAAATATGACCTTTTGGCTCGAGAGTTCCTTCACACTCCATTCCCTTGATGTCATCCAAACTCCGCAAAGGGACTTCTAGATTATTTATGGAACAAAAAGAGCCAAAGGAGAAGGAAACACAATGACAAACAAATTTGCTCAAAAGGGTGCAGAAATAGTGGAAAAAACCCAGAGAGCAGATTGAAGAAATGACAAAGTCAGTCCTATCAAAGGACCATAGGTTCACATCTTTAATCCCTTTGCCATTTTATTAGATTGAGAGCCAGTTTGCTTACATGGACACAAACTGCAAGATTCCATAGAAACAAGAAATGGAAAAAAAATGCCTAGGAGAGACAACAAACTGTTTGCCCCTCCATAGTTGAGTAATCATTATACCCGCAAAGTATTAGCAAACACAACAAAAGGTACATCAACATGTTTGTTATGAAGTGTACATTTCTTGATATAAAAATTAAAAGAAGATAGCCTTCATTTAGTAAATCTTTATTATAAGATCCTTAATTGAGACCTTAGTCTTGAAGGGCAGCAAATCACTTTAGTATCTTTTATAGCAAATAACACCCTCGAAGAAACAAGGCCTATCATAGATAAACCCCGTTACAAATTTATGTGGATTCTTTCTTGCAATAGATGGGGATTAGCATGCCCTCAACCAGTATCTCTTCTTTAAACAAAATTCAAGTAAGACAGTAAATTTGGTTGTTCTCCAAGAAATTTTCAGAGTGAACTCCAAAAACAAAAGAAAAGAATTAGGGCCTTAAGGTGTTCACTGTTCCATTTTATAAAACTTATATTTCAATTAATAACAAAAATAATAAAGCATGCTAGATAGAGGAGTGAAAGCATACCTTTATTCATACATTAATTTTTGCAAAAATAGACTAAATATGATTAGCTAATGACCAAATTCATTTCCTTGACGATGCTAAGGCCATTTAGGGACCAATAGTTGCTATGAGGACACAACCATCTATCAGCTGACTTGTGTAACTACTTAAAAGCTGATAAACAATTAATACATCGTTAAATACAACCATATTTTCAGAACACAATAAATGCAACATGCCTCCAAAGAAAAAGTTTTGTAGATGACAACGAAAACAAGTAAGCATTAAGTACCATCAGGTAAGATTTTTCAAACTTTGTGACCACGTTGTATACAAGGGAGAACATGGACGTTGACACTTCTTACTAGCAGCCAAAATGGCCTCAATATAACCTAATATGTTAACAACTAGTGATTTTTCATAATGAGAAGCAAAGATTTGTAAGGATTGTCTCAGTTGGGAATAGAAAGGAAAACAAATGGAGGAAACCTACAAGTACACAAGGAACATAAGTAGAATCAACATATGTTGTCATCCTCTCCTTTTACTTTTATTAGTTGAATGCTCAAGGATTCCATTCTAAAAATGCAAAGCCAATTGGATTCATATTCTACATGAGGCTGAAATTTGCTAACTACCAAGGATGATACTTGAGTACAAATGGAATCTACGAACATTGCAATGGTGTGCGAGTCACAAAATCTGTGTATTTGAGGGAGAGAAATTCATGAATTACCACGGAAAGTAGGTTTGCCTAGTTGTATACTTCCCCTTTGTTGATCTTGATCTTGATACAAATTGCAATGTTTGATGTTCATATGATTTCTATTAGTTTGCTTTTAATAAGATCAAGAATGCAACAACACTCATCATTAGCCAAGTAGTTTTCTTTGATTCACCTTGCTCCCATGTTCACTTGTTCTTGGCTGGTTAACTTGTCTCTACATAGTATTTGTATTGCCATTTTGTTCTATGCTTGGCTAATTGCTTGGTTTCAATATTGAAGGCCTTGCGCATAACACTCTAAATGGTTAAAAAATCATCAAGATTCTGTGTAGTAGTGTTATTGTACTATCCATATAATGTATTATCACTACTATTTTTGTTTGTCATATTTTAGAAACCATTTTTAGTAAATGCTCAAAGTCTTTGTAATTAAAATAAGGAACTAGGATCATTTTATCTACCACATTTGTTACTCAATATTCCTAGGGTTTTCCATATATGTGCTTATATAGTGTTTGTTTTCTTGCTTTTTGAGTTCCACCTTTTCCTTTTCATTCTAGTGACAATTTATTGTCCCTGCATAACATTATTATTTTTGGATGCCTTGTCAAATGACATTCTTGAAATTCTAATCTTATATGCAGAAGGATTTCTAGGTGCACTAGTGTTGTTATCTAAAACTATTTTCTACCCTTCACCTATCATGATTGATATTGTTTCGGGACCTTGTAGCTATCAAACTTCGTGAATTACAAATGTTGGTCAATGGTTTTAATAGATCCTTTCAGCTGTTCAATTGATGGTAGAGAAAACTATCTTACCTAGATGCTCATAGGCATAACATTATTATTTTTGGATGCCTTATCAATTGGCATTCTTGAAATTCTAATCTTATATGCAGAAGGATTTCTAGGTGCACTAGTGTTGTCAAAAACTATTTTCTACCCTTCACTTATCATGATTGATATTGTTTCTAGACCTTGTAGCTATCAAACTTCGTGAATTACAAATGTTGGTCAATGATTTTAATAGATCCTTTTAGCTGTACAATTGATGGTAGAGAAAACCATCTTACCTAGATGCTCATAGTGGAATGAGAAGTACAATAGAAAAGTAAAATGATGCAACAAGAAGTGGTGATTGATTTGACTATACGATAACGAGCTCATTAGGGCAATGGAACACACACAAATTCTTCCCCAATGTTAAATAGAAATAAGATACACAACATAAACATATCATGCAACTTGAATGGAAATAGAATTTGTAAGTCATATGGTGGACACAACCAAGTCATGCAAAATATTGTACTTTGATGTAGGTATACAATGAGTTGTCTTTGTAATATTGGGTCATACATAGTTGTACAATGATATAGTATGCAAGTCATATAGTCGACTATTTAGTCATTGTAAGGTTGTAAGATGGTAAAATAACATACCCCTAGTACCTTGTTGATCAACTACCATTACTTGGAAGGTTGGTGCCAAACAAGCAACTTGTCCAAACTTCATCAAGTTTCTTCTAAAAGTATGTTCATCCTAGACTTACCAAACTCTTAGATTCTTTTTAGGGATATCCATGTGCAATTTTTTTGGTTTTTTTGCTATGTCAATTGATGGTAGGATAGAGAGTTGTGAGGCACCACACATGTCATTTGGGTCATTTCTAGATTTGTATATACATTATATACCACTTAAATAGTCCTAAAATATTTCTAATATAGCTAAATACATTATAAAAGGATAAACTATTAAATAAATAAGGACAAATTTGTGGGATTAAGATAATTGTCATTAGAAAGGACATTACGAAAAAAATTATGAAAATGCATTAGAAGGCTGTTGAATTTTGCAACGTAAGCTTACATGATCAAACATAATCAAAGAACACATACCACAAATGCGAGCAATAATAAAAAATGCTTTCCTATAAGGAAAAGCTAGCATAGTGATTACAATGATATAATGAATTGCTTTTATAGAAGCGACTCTAAAAATTGAGATAGAAGCTAATTGAAGATAGTCATGCAAATTAGAGCTATAAAAGCAAAGTGGGGCCCAACTAGACTGAAGTAGGCTAAAGTAGGTTTAACTAAAGCTCAAATAAGGGAACTTAAGCTAAGCATGCATGTGCAAATATGTGCTCAATCACGCATAAGAATATTCTTGAGAATGTGCACAATATAACAAATGTGGATAATGCAATATCTACATGTATGTGCAAAAAAATTGCATACACTAAACTCCCCCCCTCCCTCCCCCCCTCACTTTCCCCTTAAGAGAGGCTTAGCGAGAAGCAAAAAAATCTAAGCATGAATTGCAAGAATTGGTCTTGGCAACAAAAGGCTTGATTAGGTGCCATGTACAAACCATTGCAAGTCTCACAAAAGGAGGAAATGAGAAAAACTCAGTGAGAGGAAACTCCTCTCTAAAAGGTAGAAAATGAGAATGAAGGACTAAGAAGTGTCCAAGTAAATGTCCTAAAAGATTAGGAACATGAAGATCATCCTCAAAGCACAAAGAAGGTGCAGACAATTGTTGCATAAAGATTGTTATAGTGTTGTAATGAAGAACCTTCTTTGAAACCAAGATGATGATTAGGATCAAGAAGACAACAATGCCCATGAGTGTGTGTAATGACACTTCATGAACAATGAAAAAATGTCGAACAAAAGGAAAACATCTGGCAGTCGAAGATATAAATGGAACATAAATATGCACGAGCAACTTTAGTGACATGACTTAACCATGCAAGAGCAAACTACTAGTTGAAAAATATAGGTGTCAATAGTCTAAAGAATTGATTAACCCAAGATAAGTTGCCTCCACAAAAAGTGGAATGCAAGAGTGTCTATATGGTAGCAACCCTCTAAGTTAAACTTAGGGAGAAGCAAAAAAACTCTAAGCATGAAATGCAATAATAGATCCTGATAAAAAAAGGGTTGATTAGGTACCCATGTACAAACCAATGCAACTCTCTCAAAATGAGAAATGAAGAAAAACATAGCGGGAGAAAACTCCTCTCCAAAAGAGAGAAAATGATAATGAAGGACTAAGAAGCTTCCAAGCAAATGTCCCAAAAGAATAAGAACATGAAGAATATTCTTAAAGCATGAAGTTGCAAACAATTGTCAAAAAAAGACTGCTTTGTGCTATAATGAAGAAGCTCCTTTGAAACCAAGATGATGATCAAGATCAAGAAGGAAATAATTTGCACGAGCTCCCCTAATGATGCTACTTGAACAATGAGCATATGGAAAACAAAAGACAAACATCTCGTAGTTGAAGATATAGATGACACATGAATCTGCATGAGTGACTCCAATTACACTACTTAACCATGAAAGTGAAAATTGCTAGTCATAAATATATGTGCCAATAGTCTAAAGAAGCAATCAATTGAGGATAAGTCACTCCCACAAAAATTGGAATGCGATTGTCTATATGGTAAAAGCTACATCTTATTGAAATACAACCACTGCATCCAACTAGTACATAAGAATAAATATTGAATACATAGCTCACTCCAAAATGAAACCAAATAAGTATGAGCAACAACAATAGTAAACCCCCATAATGTCAACAAAGGAGAGGCATGCCAGGTCTACTGAAACTATGTCACTATGTAGTGCATGAAGGGGAATCTGGCTGTACACAAGAAAGTACCTGCAATTGAAAAAATGGTATGCATCCAACACATATTCACACGGGGCAAGAAACATTAGGATTTGATGTCATTGTGGAGGGACAATGACTTGAAAAATATATGATGGTAAAAAAAAAGATACTACACAACCCCAATGTCACTTTATAATTCAGTGCATGTACAAAATAAGGCACAACAAAATATGCAAAATCACTAACCCTCTAAAGAAAATAAAATAAAAAATATACACAAGCGTGACTTGCATAAAATTCCCAAATAGGGAAAGTGCTAGAAATATATGTAGAACAACCCATGTGAAGCCATCCAATAAAACAAAAAGTTTCCATGAACCAAAACAACCAAGTAATCATCCAAAATGTAAAAAACACAAGAAATTGAATAAAATATAGCTCGGCTAAATTCTAAAAAAAGTGCATGGTTAGATGTGAAGAGCTTAAGGAGATCTTTCCAATGTGGTGAGAATCATAAAAACCAGATGAAATTGGCAAAAAGATACCAACTTGAAGCAAAAAATCACATATTACTTTAACAAGCTATAAACTAGACCAAAAGAAAAATCTTAGAAAGAGACCAAAATCATTGAATAATTCTCTAAAACAACTTTCCAATGATATGTCATTTGCAAAAAATAGATGTTGTTTGACCAAGTTATGACTTTGGAAGTACAAACAAAAAGGTCTAGATTAAATTGATGGATATATAAAAGAAGCGATGAATTTGAAAAAATAACCAATAGTTGTGGATATCCATCTAAATTAGCTTTCCAACGATATCTCATTTTTGAAATACAGACATTGTATGTGCAAGTTATACTCGATTTTGTAAAAATCCTCCAATTGGGGAAAATAAAAAAATGCGAGGCTAAAAAAATAGACATTAGACATAGCACGATTCAGACCCTAGATAAAAGGGTGGACCTTGATCAGATTGGGCGCCATTAAGATTGTTGGATAGATGGCCGCAATCAATTTTTTTGCTAAGTTTTGTTACTTGCCTCAAAAAACATGCCCATAAAAGACATCGCCGAAAGTCTCAACTACTCAGATTTTGATGAAACGACAACTAATCCTTAGCTTTTGTTATGCTGCAAATGTGACGGTGAGGTAAATCAAGCTCCAAAATGCTTAAAAAAAACCCACTTCCATATTCACACAAGAAGGTAAATTTGGAGTCCTTGAAATACTTCTAAGAATAAAACCTTCAATGATTGAGAAAAGATTTTTTTGAATCCATATTTTGATACCATATTTAATTTTGCAACACAAGCCTACAAGATCAAACAACGAATGAAGAACACATTCCACAAACGAGAGCACCAAGAAATAATTACTATATTCCTCAAAATCAAAGATTGGAGAACGATTACAATGAAAATAATGAATTTCTTTTATAAAACCAATGACTATGAAAATAGAGATAAAAGCTATCTAAAGCAAGATATGCAAAATATAACTATAAAAGTAAAGTAGAGCCCAAGTAGACTAAACTAGGCTAAAGTAAGCTCAACTAAAGCTCAACTAAGTGAACTTATGCTAAGCTAAACATGCACGTGTAAACATGTGCTCAATTATGCATGAGAATATTCTTATGCATGCATACAATTATGAACAACAAATAGGAAATGTGCATGATGCAACATCTACATGTATGTGCAACATAATAACATGCTCTAATAGATACTTTATAAAGAGGGAAAAGTAGGAGATACGAGTGTGGAATAAATGCGAAATAGCATAGACACGTGTAGAATAATATGAACAAAATATATGTGAGAATAAGGAAGTGTGAAAGATGCATGTGTTATATAGTTATATGGATGAATAATGATGAGTAAATTATAAGACATGTGTAAGACATTAAAACATATGAATGCTTACATTTTACTATAATTTGGTTTAAATTTATTACATAGATTAGTTATTGCTTTTGAGGTTTGCTACATATAACATAATGTTAAAGCTAAGACCCTGATTAAGATTTTTTTTGTTAACATTGGTTCCATTGTAGGATCCTTGGTTGTTGTTGTGTAAGGACGGAGATAATACAAAATAAATAAATTAGTTGTAAAGTTTGAGAAGAATCGAATATTTTCACAACTATATATGAATCAATGAAAATATTGAATATATGCAATAAAGGTTTAAGGCACACGAGATTTTTGAATATTTAATGAAAGTTAAAAGGTGTAATTAAGAATTGATAGCACGGCTAAATGAGTTACGAAAGGAGAGATATGCACTATTATGTGAAATTAATAATCTTTAACAAGAATTGGAGGAAGTTAAAATACACAAGAAAGAACTAGAAGAAACATTGAATTTTCTTATTGAGTTAGCTAAGAAGATGATAAAAGGTGTGGAAAAGAAGATCAACATGTTGGAAGAGGAAACAAATTTAGAGAAGGGCGATGTATTAAAATTGAAAGAAGAAAATAATTGTTCGAATCAATTGTTTACGTCATGTTAGAAGGAAAATTAATGCTAAGGTCTAAGCCTACACTACATAATGCCTCATGTGATATTCATTTGATGAGTGATTTGATAAATGTGTTATATGCATAAATTATTTTGATAAAAATGTGTAAGATTGAAAAGTGATGATTTTAAATCTACAAGTCTTAATAGTTAGAATTATAATGACAAGGGATGTTCTTTAAAGAATGCTGGTCTTGAGAAAATTGGAAGAATAAGAAATGTAAGAATTTTTTGCAAGCCCATTATACTAAGTTTGAGGCTAAATACTTAAGGTATTAAAATGGAAAAGAAGATAATGTTACAAGTACAAAAATTTCTAACAAATGTTGGCATTGCATGCTCTATGTTGTCATTGATGTCCACTATTTGTTTTCATTGATGACAACTAGCTGTGTTGTCATGGTTGTGTAATGATCAAGAGAAGTTGAGTGGTGTTGTTATTAATGTCTAATTGCTATGTGCATTAATGTCAACAAGATTTGATGAAGTGTTGTGTTGCCTGGTGTATGGAAAGCAAAGATATGCAAGAAAGAGAACTTGATGTCTGGTATGCAGGAAAGAGTATTTGAAGTATGGTAGAGGTTTAGTGCTGTATGCTCAAATGTTTCTCAGATGTCTAGTGGTGATACTAAGTTAGTATGAGGTGTATTCAGAAGATGGAGGTATGAGAAGCTAAAATATTTAAGAAAGAGTATTTGAAGTCCTCATGAGGGAATGCTCCATATTCCTCCACAAAAGAAGATGAAAGATTTTAGTTATGATTGTAATGACTGTGGTATGTGAATATTGCACTATCATATTTATGTGTCCCCAACTATTTTGTAGTGAAATTTGTATTTTGTTGTTTGTTGATAGTGAGGCTAACTGTCAGGAATGATCAAGATAGGTCTTGAAAATGCTTTGCATTTCTTTGCATTAGTGATTCAGGTTGTGTGGTTTGGTGGATATGTTCATATGGTTCACATAGTGTTTTAGTTTAGATACCCTATGTTGATTTGCCCAAAAAGTGAAGTTATGTTGTTATGAGTGTGACATTGTTGTATATGTTGGCATCTGGTCAACTCAGTTGATTTTGGTGATTTAATTTATGAATTATTGGATCATATATATTGTGGAGAAAGATTTAAGTGGGTTTTATATATCTTTTCATAGAGTTTTGTTCTTCATATGGCATTATGTGCATTGGAGAGTGTTTTTGAGTCGACTAGTTAGCATGATATTATGCTTCACTACACATTTTATTTGGGTCTGACTTTGGATATTTTTGTGGTGCTTGTGATTTGATGAATCATTTATGGGAGATATGTTGTGATGTATTTTCATCCCCTATATCTTTTGGGGTGGACCACATTGGATGTAAATGCTTGAGGTGATTGAAATTGTAACGCCCCGCCAAAGAGCCCAAGATAATTTAACCTAAACATGATACTAAGTTGATGGGATATTTATTTTTAAAAAGTTTGCACAACACAAATGCGGAATAAAGAACAACACAAAATAAACATAATGATAAAATAATCAAGTAAAATTAACAATCCCAACGGTTCTAGGACGTAGAGCTAATTAAGTTAACTAATCTACTAGGACAGCCATAAAGTAACCTGACATGAAAATATATTATAACGGAAAACATAAGATAGATTTCATATAACAAGATCACATATATACAAATGAAACACATGATATACATAATGAGCCATCATCCACTGCAAAAGCCACAGGGTATGCAATAATGAATAACAATACATAACATCTCCTGAGTGGATGTCAATCAATATATAGATAAGATACAATATACATCTCATGAAAATGAACAAGTGTCTAATGCTGAATAAGAAAATAGACCAAAAATAAGGATCATCCATGCATATAATCACAAACGTCAAAATCTTAATGGTAATAGAGTCACTACCACCTGAGCAGATGGAACCTTGAGGTCCACCCCACTGTGCTTAAGAGATAAACACCAGACCCACACAAACAAGTATACAAAAGCAAGAAGGTATAATGCATAGGTATACAAATTCATTAGATAGATATGAACATGAAGATCTTACAAGCTCACTATCACAATAAGGTTCTACACACTACGAGAGGTACCCAACACTCGTAGGAAACCTAAGATGTAAATAAGGAAGTGTCATCACATATGTCAATCCCCTAGGACGATCTCACTAGACTTTAACTCCCAAGTGTGATCATATGTGGAATCAGAAGTCCTTTCGTGTAGACAAGGAAACCAATCATGCCAGACCTAAACATCCCTTGGACGGGAAAACACCTTCTCCCACTCCCATCCTTAGCCGATACTAGCACTCAAGGCATGGGCAAGATTATCTTATTAATGCATTCTAATACCCAGTAAATTAATTTAGTTTATCACTTATTAAGCTACTTGCAAAGGATACCTAGACAACCACTTTTGGGCTCTGATGGCTCCAAAGCAAGACACTTCCCCTCTAAACATCTAGATAACCTACCCTAAGCTCATGTATCAAATAACATCTCAAAGTAAAAGATTTACAAATTGGTTCCTTTATATGATAGGAAGCACACTGGTTCGCAAACAACCATAACATAAACATAATCTCAAGATTGATCAAATCCACACAAGTTCAAATTAAAAACAAGGTCGGATAATGAAAATCAAACCTGTAATAACTTCCATGGAACATGCAACTGAAAAACACATGAAATAAACAAACCCCCAACCTTTGGCAACCAAACCCTAAAGCTAACTTAAACCCCTCTAAATAGACAACACTCATAAAACACACATTTAAAGAAACTCACAAATCACCACAATAATTTGATTTAATTAAATCAATTTAATAATAATAAGTGGTTGACTAAACAAATAACCCCCTAAAAATAAATTATTATGATAAACAAACTTAATCATTAATAAAACATTAAATATTATAAATTACTCTATTAATAAAATGATAAAAATAAAACTTACTATAGTTATCATTAAATTAATATTTATTATTTTCAATAAATATAAAAAACAACAACTAATAACAAATATAAATTAAAACTAATTTTAAAATTCTTAATTAATGTTTAATATTTAATAAAACTTAAACTTTGTTAAATTTTTTTGTTTAAAAGAAAAATTTAAAATGTGGGGCCCGTATGGTAAAAACCCCACTGTAACCCCGGGGTACCCATGGTCCCTACCGCGGTACTATAGAGTACTGTGGTTGCCGCAGATGTACCGTGTGGCCAACGCAGTACCTGCAGTTACTGCTGTACAACGGTCTGCGAGTAAGTGTTGGTGGCAGGTGGGCTAATGGCCCCGACCACCATATATATATTTATAAATTTTTTCTTTTAATTTTTTTTGTTTAAAAATGACAAGCGTGCAAATATATATAGTATTATAATATTGCTTAATATATCTTCTTTTAAAGTCATGGGAATGCAAATTTTAGCCAAACAAATTTCTTTAATAATATTTTCCTTTCCAAGGAGGAAACATGCAAAGAGTAAGATATATATATATATTAGATGCAATATTTTTCCCCATTTTTCTAAAATGAGAAGTAAAACAATTTTCAACAAGGAAAATAAAAGACCCAAATTAGAGAAACCCTAATTGGTATGGAATATGCAATTCTTGTTAAAAACTACTTTTTTTTAATGAAACCCTAACACCTGCAAATACAAATCTGAAAACTAAACAAGAAGAAAACCCCTGATTCAATTCAGTTATCAATCGAGAATTTTCACACAATCATAGAAAACGAAAAAGATAGAGATATGAAGCTGAAACTTTCAAGGGTTTTACAAACCCTTCCTTAAATCGCTGAGTAGATTTGAAAAGTGACGAAGTAAAATTTAGCCGCAAATTCCCCAATGCTTTACAAAAATTCTTTAACTTCAAGAAAATGCCAAAAATCTCCTTCAATGTGAATAACTGCCTAAAATGGTCTTCTAGATGTGATATATAGAAAACCTAAGAAATTAGATTTTGAAAGTTGCAACCCTAATTAAGAATTTAAAATTAAAATAAATTATTTTAATTTCAATTTTCACTTAAATTTAAGTTTGCACAACTTAACTTTATAAAATAAAGTTAAAGTCATAATTTATTAATAAAGTGCATTTAAAAATGTATGATATTATTTTAATTAAATAAATAAATTATGCAACTTAAAGTAATATTACGAATTCAATTATACAATTAATTTCAATATTAATTAAATTTCAATTATTATTTTAAGACTTAATAATTAGATCACTTAATCAAATATAGATATTTAATTATTACCAAATAATTAAATAACCATATATTAATATTTTGACCTTAATTAATCATTTTCCAAAATAAGACAAAATGCAACATCAGTCTAACTGAAAGAATCCAAATATAAAAATCAACTAAAAAAACACAACAAGCATACACAATAGGGCTCACGAATTCACATCACCTTGACAGATTTAGATAAGATAGCGAGTTAGATACTTGTCCATTCTTAGGACAAAATATAGGTTTAGGATAAGCTTTAAGGCCTAAATGTTATCTCCCCTCTTTTACCATTGAGACATATGTAAGACAACGCCACTCCTGCCAATTCAGGGAATACGATGCCTGATACATGCAAACTTGTCATCACAAAGCTGAATATGTACATCCGTATATATAACAAGAAATTGTAGGGATTAGTACATCGTCTGGATCTCACAAGCAAGTAATTGTGACTTCGTCCCTCACCATATCAGGCACGTCAACTAGAATATAAAACATACTCATAATCCATGTAAATGCATAAATGGGATTAGTATGTCAGTAATCCTTTAATATAGATAATATCAGCATATGCATATAAACATCATGAAAATAACCATAATCATCTAACTAGCAACACATGATAGCACACAAAATATAATGTCTCATAATATATCAAAACCATGAAACAATGTCATACATCCAAGTATCACCAAAACAAAAACCAACCGAAATACCCAATGCACACATGAAATATGCTCTAAAAGTGTGTGCCAACAAAACTGAAAGCAAAATATTGGTGGGTATTACATCCTTCCCTAGAATTAGGCTTACTCCAGGAAGCCTACAAAAAAAAAGTGATATAAATTTCGTAATCTCACTGCGTCGTCCCATGTAGCTGAAGAATCATCATTTGGGTCCCATTGGATCCTTGCTTGCTCGATGGTGCAACTCTTGAGAGTCAAATCCCACCGTTGAAGTATACAAATGAGCTCTAAAGCTAGGTACCCATCCTTAACCTGTAAAGCATTCCAATAAAGAACATGTGTCACATCTGGAATATATCATCTATTAAGTGAAACATGGAAAACATCATGTATGCGAGTTAGGTTGGGCGACAATACACGATGGTAAGAAAGTTATCCTCTCTAGAATCTCAAATGACCCAACAAAATGAGGTGCCAAATTAGAACCTTTTCCATAACATATCAAACTCTTTTGTGGACACACTCTAAAAAATACCATATCTCCAACTGCAAACTGTCTAATCAACCTATGAGCATCATCATACTTCTTCTGTTTATCTTGTGCTGTGATCAAATGCTCTCGAATATGCTCTACCTGGAGCTCTATATCTCAAAGAATATTAGGACCTAGAAGAATCAAGTCCTCTAACCTATCCCAACTCAAAGGCATACGACAAGGATGACCATACAAACACTAAATAGGTGACATACCAATCGAGCTATGATAACCATTGTTATAAGAAAACTCAACCAAGCACACATAAATCTCCCAGTGAGTCTGTCTATCCATGAAATACATCCACAAAATATCCTCTAACACCTGATTGAACCTCTCTATCTGACCATTGGTATCAGGATGATATGCCAAATTGAAATTTAGTTGGTCTCCAAGATCGTGTTGTAATGAATTTGAAAATCCAGAAGTGAATATAGGATCTTGATCTGAGATAATCCTGTGTGGAATTCCATGCAATCTCACAATGTCCCACATAAGGACTCTGGCTACAAATGCTTCCATGTAGGATGATTGCATAGGAGAGAAGTGTGCCACCTTGGTCAATTGATCAACAATGACCATGATAGCATCATGTCTACGATGAGTCATAGAAAGACCTACGATGAAGTCCATCGGTATAATATCCCATTTCCATGATGGAACATGATTTAGCTGTAAAAGCCCTACTAGATGTTGATGTTCTATCTTAACTCTTTGACACTCTAGACATCTTGTCACAAAATCAGTAGTATCATGCTTTATACCAGACCAATGATATAGTTGTCAAATATCTGCATGCATCTTCTTGACACTAAGATGTCCCGAATAAGGTGCCTGATGAGCCTTAGATAAGACCAAAGTATGAAGATCATCTAATGGTGGTACATATATCTAGCTCATGTAACACAAAAGACCATCCAACTCCAAAACATAACCTAAAAATATACCCTCCAAAGGTTTCCGTGACTCAATCTCCAAACTCACTTCCTGATACCAAGTATCTATAGGAAACACTTGGAGTATCAACTATGGTATGCTGATATATTATGTCTCCTTTGACTCAAAGAATTAACTATGCGTTATGTTGATATATTATGTGTCCTTTGACTCAAAGAATTAACTATGCGTTATGTTGATATATTATGTCTCCTTTGACTCAAAGAATCAGCTACCACATTCTCCTTACCCTAAATATACTTGACCTTAAAGTCATACTCACAAAGGAATTATATGCATCACCTTTGTATGGCATTTAGATTAGGATAGGAAAAGATATAATGTAGACTACAATGATCACTATGAAGCTCAAATCGATGTCCCAATAGAAAATGTCTGCATTGGACTAATGGATGAACTATTACTGCTAATTGAAGATCATGTGTAAGATATTTCAATTCACAATCCTTGATTTTGCGAGATTCATAGGCAATCACTCATCCTTCTTGCACAAGGAAAACCCCAATTCCTTTGAAGGAAGCATCAATACAAACCATAAAATCACCTGCTAGACTTGGTACCGCTAAGATAGGTGCACTAGTCAATCTCTCTTTGAGGTTCTAGAAAGCCTCTTCACATTTATTTGACCAATGAACTTCTTCCCTTTCCTCTGAAGAGAAGTGATATGATGTGAAACCCTAGAGAAGTCCTTAACAAACTGACAGTAGTATCCAACTAGACCCATGAAAATATGAATTTCAGACACATTGGTGGGTGATGACCACTCCACAATATCCCAAATCTTCTAGGGATCTAGTGAAATACCTTCTCCATAAATCACATGACCTAGGTATTGTACCTTTCTCTGGAAGAAATCACACTTTTCTAAATTGGCATACAACTAGTTATCTTGAAGGCTCTACAATACCTGATGTAGATGCTCTTCATGCTCTTCTGTGAACTTAGAATATATCAACATTTCATCCAAGAAGACAAGAAAAAATAATCAAGATATGCATGAAATACTCCATTCATCAAGGCCATGAATATAGATAGAGCATTCATTAGACCAAATGGTACCACTGTGAACTCATAATATCTATAGCGAGTGCAGAATGGAGTCTTGTGAATATCTGTATCCTTGATACGCAATTGAAGATATCCTGATTTGAGATCTATCTTTGAGGACACCTTGGATCCCTTCATATGATTAAAGAGATTGCTAGTCCTTGGGAAAGGATACCTATTTTTTATCATTACCTTGTTCACCTCTCTATATTCAATACACAAGCGTAAAGATCCATCCTTCTTTTTGACAAAGAGGACAGGTGCTTCCCATGGAGAAACACTAGGTCGAATGCAACCCTTTGCCAATAAGTCCTCCAACTGAAGTCTCAACTCATTCAAGTCCTGAGTGGTCATCTGGCAAGGAGCTTTAGAGATAGGTTCCGCTCCTAGAATAAGCTCTATACATACATCTGTGTCACACTTTGGTGGCATACCTGTAGAAACTGATGAAAGATCAGATTCACATAACCTGAATACACCTGCATGCAAATGACCTAATACAAAGATGAAGAACGAAAACGAAAAAAGAAGAACTCAGATGTTTACTCAAAATGTGAGAGCAAAATTATCAACTGAATTAATGAAAGACAATTATAAAGTTCGACCTTATAAAGGTGAACAAACCCTAAAACCTAAAAGCTAGGATGCGCATTATTAATTAATAACTAATTAATGATGCACCTAAGAGAAAGCATAAGCTAAAAGAGTAATAATACTCTAAC